>JAPKLX010000042.1:1648662-1709430 GCA_026898415.1 Leonotis leonurus | reverse complement strand
ACTTTAACAGAAAGTTGAACCAGAAAGCTTAAATCAGAAAGATGAAGGATGTCTTAGACAGAAAGCTAAACCAGAAAATCTAAGACAGAAAGCTGAACCAGCAAGTCTTAGACTGAAAATTGAACCAGCAAGTCTTAGACAGAAAGCTGAACCAGCAAGTCTTAAACAGAAGGTTGAACCAGCAAGTCAAGAACAGAAAGTTGGAGCAAATCAACTTTAACAGAAAATTGCTCAACCAGAATGCACTCAACCAGTGTTCAACCAGAAAGACATTAGAACCAGAAAGGGCATAACCAGAAGGTTACAACCAAGACAGAAAGAGTTTAACCAAACCTGTCAATGATGGTAAACAAATCAATGGAGCTATCAAAACCACCAGATGACAATGCCCTTCTCATTATATCTCTTACCACGTCAATATTAAGTTCATCCATCAAGAATTGGAAAGAGAATCACTGATTGACACGAAGAAGGAAAGTAATCACAGTTGATCTGCTTTCCATTCATAGAAGATTCAGTCAACAACCCTACAAGGAAAGAAGAGATATGATTGATTGGCAATCCACAAATCAAATCACGCCAATCAACAAACGGCTAGAATTTCAAGATTCAAAGCCTATATATGTTTGAAGATTTAAAGTCTGAAAGGGGGAGCTAGCGATATATTACTGAAATACTCTCAAGCAATTCAACCTTACATCAGACAAAAGCTTCAAACCGTTCGTGATCACAATCACACCTCGATTCAAGTCTGTCTTATCGAGAGAGGAAGGAGATCTTTGCTAGCTAGTAGTTTTCTAGTGGATTAACGTGAAGAAATCATGTTTTACAGTAGTTTTCTGTAAGTTGTAAAGGGACACGGCCCTTATTCGTGCATAAGTTTCAATCAAGTTTGAATTTCAAACTTGTGGCTCGTTCTCAGCGAGTATAAATAAGAGAGTATCCTAGTAGTGGATATCTAATCCGGTTTGGATTAGACCGTGGACGTAGGGGGTTTCCCGAACCACGTAAAATAACTGTGCTATTTATTTTCTGCATTTACATTCCAGTTGTTTTATTCACTATCTGTCACTCTCATACAAACTGCTCTCTTAATCAATTCTCTAAATACTCGACTAAGCTTTGAAAGGTTTTCTAATCAAAGAGCATCGACTAAATCCACCATTATTCCGCACACAATACACTGTTAGAAAATAAGATCACTCTTACTTTCTGCTTTGTATCACTCACTTGAGAGATTCTGCTTGGACAGAACAAGGTTGATTAGTTAGTCAATCTGGTCTGTCACGATTGAGCAATCTGTAATCCAGAAAGCTTAAGTCTCTCCTCTGAATTAGTCAAGTAAACTGAAAAGTCTGTATTTGGTGTATTCTCCCCCCCCCCCCATACACCAAACCTTGCTCTTTCGGGACCAACATTTTCCTTTTACGTTTCTATAAGTGAGACTTAGTTAGCTGACATGGCAGTCTTCCACAGCTATAAATACATGTGGATGGGTTTGTTATTAGTTGTACCAAACTATTCATTCTCTCTCACATATGATAACGATTTCCTTCACATATTTTGCACTATGATTTTCTTCTTCGTCTTCATGTATTCTTTACTCAAAAAAACTTGTTAAGACTTACGAAAACAATGAAGAATGCGCGAAGAGGTGTGTCGCGGCGGGTCCATTCGAGAAGGTGGAGGGTGGAGCCTCTAAAAGCATCACGAAGCAAAGGAATGTTATCAGAGAGAACGGTCTTAATCATCTATAGTAGAGGGGCTGGTAGCGGTGAGGTCCTCGTCATGTGTGTGCTCGTAATTATCCGTTAGGATTCTTGAAAAGTAGTATTGTCCGTTATTGTTGGGGTGCATGAGGAAAAACGACATAGGAACTTGTTATTGTTCCTCTCAACATGGTGCCACTTCTCGTTCTTATTATTAAAGTGTAGAATAAAGGAATGTTTAGTTAGACTTTAAATCTTGAAGTAGTATTGTCCGCTATTGTTGGGGTGCATGAGGAAAAATAACATAGGAACTTGTTATTCTTCCTCTCAACATGGTGTCACTTCTCGTTCTTATTATTAAAGTGTAGAATAAAGGAATGTTTAGTTAGACTTTAAATCTTTTTTTTTTTTAGTATTATGAATAGGGGTAATTCTTGTATCTTTCATTTATAACTTTGACAATGTAGTACTCAAATTCTTCTCCAATTTTGTCTCTATTTTGTCTCTTTACTAAGTCTTTTATCTCTCATTTCAATTTGTTTAGTCAATGGCTTCCGTTATCGTCAATTCTCAGTTTTTCCACATGGTATCAGAGCGGCAAATCTATTGCGCCTGATACCCTTTGTCTCTTCATTGTCTTCTCGCATGGAGTAGTCGTCATTGTGGTTTGCGTTCTTCTTCGGTCGATTATGGTTCCTCGATCAGTTTGTGCTCACCTTTGATTAGTTGTTGACTTCTTGTGTCATATATGTGTGCGAGGTTTGATTGTTTATTGTCTTCATATCTGTTCTATATGGATCTTATTTTGTGGTCTTATATTCTCTATGTTTCCTGCTAATTTAGTGCTCTCACCCATTATAATCGATTTCTCTCTTGTTTCTCGATTCTAGTTTGCTTGTGAACTATGATCTTCTGTTCAGTTCTTATTGGGTTTTTTTTCTATTTTATCTCTAATTATAGAGTCTATATGAATTTGTAGTCTTGTCTCCATTGAGTTGCGATGAGTTTCGGTGCATCTCTGATTCTAGTATGTTTTATATGGTATGTCTATTCTCTTTGTCTTGTTTCATCGTAGTGCAATGTCTTAGTCTTTATTTAGAATCGTGAGTTACGGTTTCCATCTTTGTCTCATTCTATCTTTTGTTCACTGATTGATTTGGTATTTGTGTTAGTTTTCTCTCGTTGTTGATTCTCCAATCGGGATATATAAGCGGATACACATGCTTTGCGTATACATATTGAGAAGTTTCACAGTGAGATAAGTTCTACATGTTGCTTAGAACGAGGTCTAAAAAATTAGTCATTTCTTAATTTGTGACGATGACATTATTATACACGGCTGATTAGACGCTGCTTTGATTTATCTACACTTGCGAGTTTTTCGTAACCCAAAACAGTGATGTTTTCGGCGGTAGTGATTGACTTATCTAGAAGTGCTCGATTGTCAGTCCAAGATAATCGCGTCTCGATTAACACAAGTTGATTAAATACATGTGAGGCTTTCGAAAAGGTTTACTACATAAGAAACCCGGCCGGTTGAAATTTATTATGTATGTAATAATTAAGGTCTGAACCGGATCACTCACGAATAAATATATTAATTAATTGTGAGTTGTCAGCAAACTCAATTAGTTAACGGATTTAGTAAATCTTAAATGCGGGAAATAATTAATAACAAGAAGGTTACATCCGTAATTTGGATGGATTAAGATGAGTTCAATATTTATCCTATAGTGGAATCGATAAATTAACTTGAATTAATTAATTTAAGTCTAAGTTGGACCAAGCAATTAATTAAATTTAATTGGGCTCAAAAATGACTTGGAAATTAATTTAATTAAGTTATGGATTTGACTAAGTCAAATTAATTTTAAGTTATTCAAAATTTGAATTTGAATGATAGATGGAATTGTAGAGAGATAAAAGTGGGAATTTAAATTCTATTATTTGAGATCTTATCCATACACCTTATAAACCCTAACCTAGTCCAAAATATCTATAAATAGGACATATGAGAGGGCCGAAAACTCTGTCCTCTATAGCTATAATTTTCGGTCCATATAGAGAGAAAAACTCTCTCTATTTTCGAAAAATACAAGAGTATTCAACCCTCTAATTTTTCATTCTTGTTCTCCTAATATACTTGATAGATTATTCTTCCACACAATATTCAAGTAGTAGATTGTGATTAGGTTAGAAGTTTTCACGTTAGGATGGAAGCAGATCAAGTGAAGATTACTACGGTGTGGATTGTTGTTCGATTGCTAACGATTCAATTCGTTTCTCCTCAAGCGAAGGACTAGCGAAGGAGAAAGGTATAATTATTTATATTCCGCAATTATATTCTCCTATGTGGTATTATGTGATTCATAATTAATTATTTATATGATTAATTAAATCTGTGGATCCTACGCATTTATGAGCCCCTCATACGAGTTCTATCAGTTGATATCAGAGTCCGTCACAGGATTTTAATTTATTGTATAAATTGGATTTAATTGTTATTTAATTTCCATGTGATCATAATTGATATTAGGATGTTAGATTTAAATTCAAGCATTATATCTGTTTATGTGGCTTATTTGATTTAATACCGCATTTATTCGCTTGATTCGTACTTCGGTGCCCGTTTTGAGGCTTAAATGTAATCACACGGGGGTTGACCGTGTTATATTAAGATTTTTCCATGTATTTCATATTTTCTTATGTTATTGAGTGGGACAAGAATCTGCACGAGAAACAAGGTGAAGAACAGAGGCCAGATCCGGGTCGTGGCGTGAGCGATGGGGCCCCCCCGCCGGAAGACGCAGGCATGGGCGCGAGGGGCACGGCCGCGAGTGCGAGCAGGAAGGCACAACGAGCAGAGCACAGGCGAGCGCGTAAGCGGTCGCAGGCCCAACCTAAACACTCGTTGAGCGGGTGGGCTGGCGCGTAGGGTGAGGCATGCAGCATCGGGCGCAAGGAAGAGCGGGCAGACACGACACGGGGCAGGAGCCAGCATGCGCAACGCGCGGCGCCCGGCAGACTCATCACTACGCGCGTGAGGGGCAAGCGGCGCAACACACCAGGGCGAGTGCCAGAGCACGCTTGCGCGCCTAGGCAGGCGCTGGCCTTCGGCAGCCCTCGGCTGCAGGTCTGGTAGCGATTTGAGACACGTGTTGAATTTTTGGGATGTTTTTTAAGCCCGATTTAAATTCAAAATCCGAATTGGAGATGAAGACCAAGAAGATGGAGAATTTAAATTTCTTAGTTTTGGGAATTAGTTAGTTTTTATCCATAATTTTGGGTAATCGGTTGTAATTTTATTTGCCTCATTATGTGCTTTGTTGTTTTAGTTTGGCTTTTATGTTTTTCGTTTTGTTCAAGCCGGATCCGAAGTATCGGCTTTATTGGGTAGAATGCCTTATTATGGAGATCTTGTCTAAATTGATTTTCCATATTTTATGGAGATCTTATATGTTTTTATATATGTCATAATATTTGATTATCCATGTTAAAACCTTTTTTTAAAAATAACTAAGCAATAATTGTGATGCATTTTTATTAATTTAATTAGCTAAGATTACATATGGTCTCCATGAGACGGTCTTTTCGTGAAGTAATTTATTTTGATTCCATGCGAGATCAAACTTTACCAGTTCACGTGATAAGACTTCTCGAAGATGGCTGTAAGATTTTGATTGATGGCGATATGACCTCTCCGTTGTGGGCTTATCAAAATAAATTAATTTTTTTGGTATTAGGGCTTGTGGTATTGGCTTAGGTGTAATTGTATAGCAGCACTGTGCGACCTCTGACTGTTGAGTCGTATGACCAGTAAAACCGTTTTAAAATTGATTATGTAATCGATCACACTGCGTGGCTTGCATGATTTATTTTAAACAATATATTCAAAAGCATGTTTTCTTTAAAGATTTTGATTATTAGCTTTTAAGCATGTTATTTATGAAAGTTACTTGATTTATTCTCAATTTCTGTTTAAGCATGACTTTCAATCCACTTGCCTCGATTCTTGAAAAGAATCACCTTGAGACGGATAATTATATTCACTGGAAGAAGAATTTGGAAATTGTGCTCACTGCTTACAACATTAAGTTCGTCATTGACGATACATGTCCACCAGTTCCACTTGACAATGCATCTACCAATGCAAGGGCTGGATATGATAAATGGATTTGTGATATCAAGCTGGCGAGGTGTTACATTATAGCTTCCATAAACAGCACCTTGCAGCATTAGCATGAAGACATTGAGATATCTTCGAATATCATGTCTAGCCTGCATGAGAAGTTCAAGACACAGAACAGAATGGCCAAGCAATTGACCATTAGTAAAGTGATGAACGACTCTATGGCAGAAGGGACATCAGTTCGGGACCACGTCCTGAAGATAATGAATTTTTTTAAGCGACATCAAGGCTCTAGGTGGTCAGATTGACCAAGAGTCTCAGATAGATATCGTTCTGCAGAGCTTACCAGCGAGCCTTTTGTCGTTTCGTCTTGCCTATATCATGAATGGTGATGACTATTCTTTGACATAATTATTGGAAGATCTCGAAGGGGTAGAAGCAGTTATGAAAACCAAGGCAGCTTCAACTTCTTCTAGCAACCCTAAAAAGGGTAAGAGCAAGAGGAAGGGAGCAGCGAGATCTGTCATGTATTGTTTGCTATAATGTGTACTAGACCGGATATCTGTTTTGTCGTAGGCATGGTAGCACGATAACAATCTAACCTTGGAAAGGGCCATTGGACAGCGGTAAAGAACATACTCAAGTACCTTAAACGGACTAAAGAGTATTGTTTGGTTTACCAGACTAATTTATTATGTGGGTTACACTGACTCCAACTTTCAGATGGATCAGGACTCAAGGAAATCTACCTTAGGGTGTGTGTTTACTTTGGGAGGTGGAGCCGTGACATGGAGGAGTGTGAAGTAGAAATGCATCGCAGACTCCACCAAGGAAGCTGAATATTTGGCCGCATCTGAGGCTGCAAAGGAAGCAGTTTGGCTCAAGAGCTTCTTAATGGACTTGGATGTGATTTCGAGTATGTCAGCGAGTATCACGATTTATTGTGATAACTCTAGTGCAGTGGCAAACTCAAGGGAACCACAGGCCCACAAGGCGAGTAAACACATCGAGAGAAAAAATCACATCATTCTGTGATATAGTTAGAAGAGGCGACATAGTGGTGACGAAGATTGCGTCGGAGGACAACCTGGCAGATCCTTTCACGAAAAGCCTGAACGAGAAGACGTTTGAGAGGTATGTAGAGGGATTAGGAGTACGACATGTTATAAACCTGCTTTAGGTATAAGTGAGAGAGTTGTATGTCATGCAACACGGATTTGTATACTCTAAAGCATGTTTGAGTATAAATGGGAGATTGTTAGTGTTTGTATAACTCAAAGCATGTTTGATGCTTAGACGATGTATCAGACTTGTTTCTAGTTTCATTTTAATGAGAATAAGTGTTTCTATCATTGGTTTGTTATTTATTATCTCTATATATTGAATTGCAAACAAGTCCATTTACTGCAATTGTAGACTGTGTGGTGGATCGATGATCACAGAAGGTAATACAGTCGAATAATTTTTAGTATAAAGCTCATAGTCTAGACAGACTTGGACAGTCTAGTCAGTAAAGGTTGTGGTATCATTTGATGTCGAGAGCTTACCTTAGCCCGCAGAATGATATCGGTATGTATAAGCGGATACACATGCTTTGCGTATACATATTGAGATGTTTCACAGTGAGATAAGTTCTACGTATTGTTGTTTAAAACTAGGTCTCGAAAATTAGTCATTTCTTAATATGTGACGATGGCATTAGTATATGCGGTTGATTAGACGCTGCTTGATTCATTTACGCTTGCGGATTTTTTGTAACCCAAAATAGTGATGTCTTGGTAGGTAGTGATTGACTTAGCTTGAAGTGCTCGATTCTCAGTCGAACAGAATCGTGTCTCGATTAAAACGAGTTGATTAAATCCACATGAAGAGTTTAGAAGGTTTATTGCATAAGAAACCCGGCCGGTTGGAATTTATTCCATATATAATAATTAAGGTCTGAACCGGATCACTCACAAATAAATATATTAATTAATTGTGAGTTGTCAGCAAACTCAATTAATTAATGGATTTTGTAAATCTTAAACACGGGAAATAATTAATGACAAGAAAGTTACATCCGTAATTTGGATGGATTAAGATATGTTCAATATTTATACTATAGTGGAATCTATAAATATTTATGATGGAATTACACTTTATTGCATTTCCATAGAATAATTAATTTGAAGTTAAATTAACTTGAATTAATTAATTTAAGTCTAAGTTGGACCAAATAATTTATTAAATTTAACTGGGTCCAAAAGTGACTTGAAAATTAATTTAATTAAGTTATGGATTTTACTAAGTCAAATTAATTTTAAATTATTCAAAATTTGAATTTGAATAATAGATGGAATTGTAGAGAGATAAAAATGAGAATTTAAATTTTATTATTTGGGATCTTATCCATTCTCCTTGGAAACTCTAACCTAGCCCAAAATATCTATAAATAGGATACATGAGAGGACCGAAAACTCTCTCCTCCATAGCTATATTTTCCGGCCCGTATAGAGAGAAAAACTCTCTCTATTTTCAAAAAAAATACAAGAGCATTCAACGCTCTAATTTTTCGTTCTTGTTCTCCTAAAATACTTGATAGATTTTGCCCACACGATATTCAAGTAGTAGATTGGAAATAGGTTAGAACTTTCCAATGTAGGATTGAAGGAGATCAAGTGAAGATTCCTACGGTGTTGATTGTTGTACGATAACTAAGGATTCAATTCGTTTCTTCTCAAGTGAAGGACTAGCGAAGGAGAAATGTATAATTATTTAAATTTCGCAATTATATTCCCCCATATGGTATTATGTGATTAAGAATTAATTATTTATATGATTAATTAAACTTGTGGATCATGCGCATTTATGAGCCCCTCATACGGGTTCTATCAGTTTTGATTTGTCCTTCACTTGAATAGGAGTGTTGAAATATGTGAAAGATGAAGAATTTTAAGTTGTAAACTGAAATGTGAAGTATTTTTTTTTTTTGTTCTTTTCTTCAAAATGATTCAAGTGTATAGAAATAGATTTTTACAATCAACTGTAATGGTGGTGACGAAGTTTGAGCTAGTGACAACTTTCATATTAGTGGTGGTGGTGTTGTTTTTCAACAAACAGACTCCAGTGTACTTCGACTGACCCTTTTATCTACTAGCTGTGAAAAGATCATCAAGTTTCAAGGTTGTTACCATGACCATGCCGATTTGTTCTTTGTCAAAGTTGGAAGTGGAGTTGGTTGTTGGATTCTCATGTAATACGGTAGACATTTTTTTTTTGAACTAATTGCATTTTGTTGTTTCATCTTTGTCAAGATGGAGATTTGCAATATCTACCTCCATCTTGAGGGGTATTAAAGTGTAGAATAAAAGAATGTTTAGTTAAACTTTAAATCTTTTGTTTAGTAGTATAAATAGGGATAATTCTTGTATCTTTCATTTACAACTTTCACAATGCAGTACTCAAATTCTTCTTCAATTTTATTTTAATTTTTGTTCTATATTTCGTCTCTTCACTAAGTCTTTTATCTCTGTTTGAATTTGCTTCGCCAATGGCTTCCACTATTGTCAATTCTCGATTTTTAAAAACTTCTCTTTCTATCCCCTGCTTCTGATCTCTCCAATGATATGAATGATACTGTCACCTTCAACCTCAATTTTAACTTCTTTTTTCAATAGGGGAACATCCACTTTGAACAAATGACCACCCGGATGTCTTCTCAATTGATTTCTCTCTTAATTTTGTGATCTCTTAAAAACATATTTCAAAAGGTGTGACGAAGTCATTTTTGTTCGATGAATATATAATTTTAAAAAACTACTTCATAAGCAGTTATGAAAAATAATAATTGAAACCTTATTTTTATATATTGTATTGATATTGGGAGTTGCAAATAAAATGTCGCAATTTTAAGTATGTAATGATGTTGATTAAAATGCATCATAAATCAAGTGATTTGGTTTACACTAAAATTTCTGACAAATTGTAAGCTAATAATAAATTTAATTGTTAAAAATGCATGAATTTTAATTAAATAGTTATTTAATTTTTTTTTATTACATGTGGAATTAATTCAAAACATTATTTAACGACAAATATTTAAGTAGGGTATTATTAATATTTTTTCGTATATATTATTTAATACTTGATAATTATTTTTAGTGTGAATGTTAAAGGACCAAGCTAGTTAGGGGACTCAGGGGGTAATGTTCCATCATATATTTTAAAAAAATTCAATGATATTTTTGTAATAATATACTCCCTCCGTCTCAATAAATCTAGCTCATTCTTTTCGGTCTGCAGGCCAAGACATTCTTACTAATTGCATATTTACTCTTTTGTTAAGTGTTTGTACATGCTTACAACTCCAAATATATGTATATTTCTATTCTATATTTATTTATACTTTAATTTTTGTTTTTTTATCATTTAATCTGAAAATAAATTTAATTATTTAAACTCATTTAATTCATTATTTATTATGTTTTTTAACCTAATTTTTTTAGATGATTTTTTTAATCTGTTAATTTTAATTAATTAGCTAATGTCCTCCTTTTTATAACTGAAATTGAAAATTGAAATTTAAAAACTGGAACTTAAAAACTGAAACTTAAAACTAAAATTTAAAAAATGAAATTGGGCAAATTCTGAAAATTTCAATACTTTCAAGTTTCCCACTAAAAGTATAAACTGAAAATTTACATCAAATTTACTTTCAAGTTTCCCACTAAAATTTCCCTCCAAATATCTTCTACAAATAGGTAGCACCCTAACATTACAAACACATCAACACTTACACTACAGAAAATCAAAAAACCAGTTGCACCACATTCACTTCCAAACACAAAATGAGAGAAAAAGAACTTAGTGAGGAAGAAAGAAATGAGATTATTCAATACTTATTGAATAACTCGAAGGATGGGAAGGTCATCCGTGGCAAAATGAATGCATTTTACTCCATCTTCAATGTCTCAAAGCACACTGTGACTCGACTTTGGGCAGCTGCAAAGCTACAAAGACAGAGAGGTCAGATTACTTGTGTGCAAAATGGAAAAAAAACACAAACAAGAAGGAAAAGAGTACACATCGATTTGAATCTCATTGAAAGCTTAGATCTCTTCAAAAGAAGCACTATAAGGAAGCTGGCAGTTGGGATTTCAGTCAATAAAAGCACATGGAAGATGGATCAAAGATGGACTGATCAAAGCTCATTCAAACGCTATCAAACCAGACCTCACGGCTCCAAACAAGTTGTTGAGGCTTAGTTTTTCATTAGAGGCCTTACAGTTTGATAGAACATTTAATATCTTGAAGTTCAAGAATATGAACAACACAGATCATATAGATGAGAAATGGTTCTACATTTCTAACACTGCACATAAGTTCTACCTCCCGAGGGAGGCCGAACCACATAGAACATGCAAAAGTAAAAAAATTCATCATAAAAGTCATGTTTATGTGTGCAGTGTCTAGACCTATATTTGATGCTAATGGTGTGTGTGTGTTTGATGGTGAGATAGGCATATTCCCCTTTGTTGAAAAAGTACCAGCCAAAAGGAACTCCAAGAATAGGCAGAAAGGTACCTTAGAAACAAAGCCAATACAGTCCATCATAAAGGAGATAATCAAAGTCTGTTTAATTACTCAGGTATAGGTAGTTTTAAATACTTTAAATGTTGGTTTAAATGTTGTTTTAAATGTACTTTCATATTCAGAGGACAACACTTTCAATTTCAGATTAAAAAATGTTGCCTTAAATGTACTTTTAAATTCAGTTGAGATTGCATTAAATTCAATCTGTTTCCAATGCATTAAATTCAGATTGTTTCCAATGCATTAAATGCATATTGTTTCCAATGCATTAAATTCAGAGCATTACAGTATAGTGCCTAAACGTGCTTTAAATGTGCTTTTAATATGTTTCTATTTCAAATTATTCCATCAATCAAGGGTAAATGGCCTAAAGATGCATCAAAATTGATCTTCATCCAACAGGCTTATGCAAAGCCACATATTAAAGATACAGATGAGGACTTTAGGGTTGCAGCTAGTAGTGAAGTATTTGATATAAGGTTAGTGCATCAACCACCAAACTCTCCTGACACTAATGTTAATGACTTAGGTTGGTTCAGAGTAATTCAAAGCATTCAAACCGAGAAATTCAGCTATAATGTGGACCAACTACTTGATGCAGTGATTGTATCATTCAATTCCTCATGAAGGTATTTTTGCCTCATATGAAAAAGGAAGTTTTGTTGAGAATTGATGCATTAGCAAATGACTTGGAAGTTCCTATAGACTTAGTTAGGGAATGTATGATCTATATGGTTGAAAATGGAAGAGCTTTAACTTTGGAACATATTGTAAGTGCCCTAGGGATTACTTTTAGTACCTCCCAGTGCAGTGGTTTCTCTTTTTTGGATGTGTTGTGCCTATTAAACACATTTTTTGGTGTTTGTGTGTTTAAGGTGTAACACACAAGATCTCTAAGGTGTAAAGAGATCTTCTTTTTGTGAAATGTATGCAATATGCAGTTTATGTAGCTTTATTACACAAATTGTTAAAGTGCAATCATGCAGCATACTTCACATAATCATGCATACTTCACACAATTATGCAACATACTTCTCACAATCAAGCAGCATACTTCACACAATCATGCAACATACTTCTCACAATCAAGCAGCATACTCATCACACACTCAAGCAGATTACTCATCACATACTCAAGAAACATACTTCACAGATTTCTCATCTCATACCAAGATCAGTTATCACAGATTGATCATCTCAAACCAAAAAAAAATGAGCATAGTTCATATCATCTCAGCATCACACAATCATGCATCAACAACACTGTGTTTTTACTGACATAACAGAGAACACCATCAACATATCAGAAAATCCCAACATATCAAAGATCAACACCAACATAACAAAGATCATCATCAACATCACAGTAAGATCTCAATATATCAGAGATCACCACCAACATAACAGAGATCACCATCAACATCATAGTAAGATCCCAACATATCAGAGATCACCACCAACATAACAAATCACATATCACATATCAGAGATCACAGAAAATCACAGAAATTCCAACATATCAGAGATCATAGAGGAACAATCTCACCCATCTGCATCTTCACTCTCACCCAACATCTCCTAGTCTCCAGCACCTCCCCGCTCAGAAACTAGATCATTGGGCTCAGGAATCACCACTCTGAACCCCACCCCTTTCTTCACTGTTCTTATCACTGCCTCGTGATCATCAAGATACACTGCAATAGAAGTTGGCACAATTACAATACAGAAGCAAAATCAAATTGAATACACTAATAGATCACAGATTTACCTAACTCACCACCATCATTGGAGCTGCTCAGAATAGGTGGCTCACATTTTCCACCTCCAACAACCACCTCTCTGTTCAGTCCTTCATCTCTTCCACCGCCTACAACCACCACTCTTTTCAGAGGTTGAGCTCTTCCACCGCCTACATCCACCACTCTACTTAAAGATCCACAAAAGGCTCGATTTTGACAAAAAGGCTCAGATCCACCATAGATCGAGACAGAGGAGCTAGGGTTTTCAGAAAAAGGATTCATCACTGCAGAGGGTGAGGGTGGCGTAAGAGACTCATAAACATCAGATCCACCATAGATAGACACAGAGGAGCTAGGGTTTTCAGATAAAAGGATTCATCACTGCAGAGGGTGGGGGTGGCGTAAGAGACACAAAAACATCAAATCCGCCATAGATCGACACAGATCTAAGGAGAACCGTGGAGCTAGGGTTCTGATTCGATGGATTCAAGAAGGCAGAAGGTGGGGGAGGCGTAAGAGGCAGAAGAACATCAGATTCACCATAGATCAAGGGACAACTAGGTAAATCGGACGACATAAGGTCAATTTTCGATGGATTCATCATGGCAGAAGGTGGGGGAGGCGAAGAGACAGAGTCTACACCTTCATCCTCCGAGTCAAACCTCCTAAAAATGGAGATTAACTCAGATAACTTAGATTTCTTCGAAGAAGGGGGTGGGGGTGAGGCATCACGGTGGTTCTTCATCGCAGGTGAATGTGTGGAGAAGACGGAAATGGCAAAAAACGGTCAGCTAGGGTTTTCAGAGTGTTCGAGAGTTAGAGAGAACACAGAGAGATAATAAGAGGGTGAGAGAAAGAGGCGGGTGGGAAATGGGTAGGATTGATTAGGTTTTGGGGGTAATGGGTTTAATTAGGGCTAACATAATTAAACTTAATTGGGCTAATTATTTCTATATTGGGTAGGGACCAGGTTTATTGGGACATATGAAAATGGCAAAAAGGGCCAAATATGTTGGGACGAAGGGAGTATTACATTTATTTATCAAAGATCTTAACACTTTGACTTGATACCTAAAAAATATTTTAGTAACGTATTTTGATTTTGCGTAGTAAATAAATTTGATGTCCACTAAATTTATTATTTTCAATTAACTCGTATGTGTTATTCACATTGTCTATAAATAAAATTTTGTATTGTAAAGAATTTGCATAAATGTACTTAAACAATTTTTGTGAATGGAAATAATATTAAATTAAATAAAATATTAAAACTATATTAATTTTAGAAAAGAAACAAACAATCAATATGAAAACTTTTTAAATTTTATAGTTCTATTTTTTATTGAGTCTACTATTTGTTTTATTATTTTTCAAAATTGTCTTATTTCTTTAGTAGCATTTTTGTAGTTTTTATTTTGCTTTTTTGTTAATTTTTTTAAATAAGTCATTGTTTTTTCTTTCATTTTTTTAAATATATCATTTTTACTCTTAAATTAATTGTTGACATATTTTATTTTAGTATAATATTAATAAATAAATATTTGATACTAATATTTTATGGCAAATAGGAATGCAGTAACTGTAAAAATAGAATAAAGAATATTGTATAGTATTTCAATTAGTGCTTTAATGACTTAAATATATTTTTTTCTTCAATCATAAATTTTATACAACTCCTCTTCTTTTATTCATTTTCTTCTTTTAACTCTAATTAAAATTTTATATTTTTTTCAATATTTACTAGAGCAATCAAAATAATTGGTTCATATTAGTCCAACCTAGTCCATCAGGTTAGAGTAATAATTTAGATCCGGTCGAGTTTACCCAAAATTAGTTCGGGTTATTGAAATCTAATCTCATAACCATTCATCACGGGTCACAGCGTTAACGGGCCAAATCGATCAATGAATTAAAACAAGTATTTCTATAAATTTTAAAATATAATTCGAACTAATTAAATTTTCTTAAATTATAAAAAAAATGTTGTATCAAGATATAAATCTAGTATGTTATTATATTTAGTGTAAGTTTGTTATTTTATTTTAGAAAAGTAAAAAAATAAGCTTATAATAAAATGTACTCCTCCGTCCCAACTAAGATGAGACATCACTTTTGGGCACCTTAATTAAAAGAGTTGAAAATTAGTATAAAGTGTCGATAAAAATATAAATTAATTAAACTCAAGTGTGTAACAAAGGTGTCTTAAAAAAGAGACGACTCATCTTAGTTGAGACGCCCCGAAAAGAAATACGACTTACATTAGTTGGGATGAAGGGAGTAATATTTTTTAAAAGGCATCAAAATATTATCATAACTAAATTTTAAGTCATAAATGCAATATGTCATAGATTCGAGTCCTCCGTAGCTCGACTTAATAATTTAAATTTAATATAATTTAGTTTTTAAAAAATAAATTTTAATTAAATTATAAGATAACAAAAATATAATCATTATAAAGACATTGTATACTATCATTGTATGGTAAATAGTGTGAAGAAAAATTAAAATAATATCAAAAATTATGGAGTAGCCAAATTAATCCCAAATCTACCAAATTTTCCAAAGATATCCGTCATAAAAAGAAGAAAAGTTGCAATCTAATTATCGAAAAGAAACTGATTAATCATAATTAAAATTAGAGTTAATTGTCTTAAAATTTAAAAACCTTCATTAAATTTGGTTTTTTTCATGACTTTTTAATTTAGTCAATAAATACATAAACTTAAATTTTTGTTTGATTTTTACCATGACTTTTCAATTTGACAAATAAATACATGAACTTACGATTTTTTTCTTATTTTCTCCATGACGATTGACGACCTTTTTCAATCAAGTTTAAATTGATGTACAATATAAAGTCTTATCTTTATATACATGTTAATATAAGTCAAAAACAAAAATGTTATATTCTTAATCAACTTAAACTTGATCGAAAAATGTCGTTATGGAAAAAATAAGAAAAAATCATAAGTTCATATATTTATTTGTCAAATTGAAAAGTTATGAGAAAAATCAAACAAAAATTTAAATTTACGTATTTATTGACTAAATTAACCCTTAAAATTATAAGGAAATGCTAAACTATTTCAAAGCTTAGGCTTGTACGCACATTTGTCACCCGACCCAGGACGACACGATTCGGATCTTGATGTCGGGTGCGGATTATTGGATATATATTTGTTATTTGCACGGACCGCTGAGAAAGAGCCCACAGTCAGCGTCGACTCCTTCCTCACCCAAAGCCGAAGAGGGTATCATTTCAATGGCCAACTGTCTGCGCATGCCTATGGCGTCCTATCTGAGCTGCTCCTCTTCACCAGCTTCCGCCGTACAATCCGCCAAACGCCGTAGTCTCTTTGTAGTCAACAGTGCTAAGATTCCCATGCCTCCTATTAACCCTAAAGACCCCTTCCTATCAAGGCTTGCCTCCCTCGCCGCCACCTCTCCTGATTCCCTCCTCAACAGACCCAAAAACTCCGATAACCTTCCGTTTCTCGACGTATTCGACTCTCCCACTCTCATGGCTACCCCTGCCCAGGTAATTTACCTATTTATCTTCCATAATCATCGCAATTTTATTTGTCTCTCACCCTGTCTGTGTATTGTACGCGTGCAACTCTCAATTCCATTTCAACCCTTTAATTGCCAATCAATTGCGTACTGTTTGATTGCTTTGTTTTGTTCTAATAAAACGAGAACTGTTGTTGGTAAGTTAGTGTTATTTTGACAATTAACTAGTACTCCAGTAATTATTTATCCGGAAAGGCAATAAGAATTTGAAAATTTTGTTAAAAATAGTTTCATAATCATGCCATCTTTAACTCGGCAGTCTTTGCTGAATTATGTTTTGACTTTCTACGAAGTCTCAAGTAAGTTTCATTCAGTCTTTGCATAGTCTCATATGCATTTAATGCACAGGGATGAACACTATCTCAATCTTAATTTAGCGCGCGATTGATTCATCATTTCTACATGTGGTTCTTTGTTAAAGCATGGTTTCATAAGGATCACTAAACTTAAAACTGTGAAGCATGGTTTCAAAAGGCAGTTGTGATGCCGCCTAGGGTTGCCTTGAGCAAAAACCGCCTTTGATGCACTGCCCATGTGATCTGGTTGAGGCATGCGCTCAGATTAATCGAGATGGTTGAGGCGGCAGCAAGGTGGTATAGCCTTGTGAGATGCGTATCAAAACAGTTTTTTTTTTTTTTTTTTTTTTTCGGTCTAAAATATCATGAGCGTTGCAAAATCGAGTAAAAATATATTCATTGTTTTGTTCGGATGAACCCAATTATGGCTGAATTGACCCAATTAGTATTAACGTATACTCATCATCTAACCTATCACAAATTACATATCACCTCCTCTATGCTCTATCTCCTCTGATGCAACCTTCCAGTCCACTTCATTTTCAACACAGCTGCGGCAGCATGAACTCTTTTCCAGTGCTGTGACATGAGCTTTTTTTCGTCAGTTGGGAGATGGAGATGGATGTGGGGCTAATTTGGATTTCTTGCACTAGTGGTCTATAGATATTTGATAGTAGGAAGTTAATTTGAGTTTTTTTTAAGAATTTTAACTAGTTGTAAATTTTGAATTTGTTTGGTTTATGATATTCAATATAATTTTATGACTTTATTATTTGTGCATCGGTATTTGTCTCGAGACTTATGCCTCGCGCCTCGATAGAAAAACGCTTCGGCATGAAAGACTCTTTTTGAAACCTTGCTTTGTAGCAATATTATTAATTGCCTTGATATGCAACTCTGTAAAACCTCTTCCTATCCTATGGCAAAAAAAGCTCATTGTCCTCTGTTAGGCATGATGTGAGAAATCATGGAATACTGTGATCATCTACTAGTAAAATGAAGAGTTTAAGATTTTCGCTTTTAAAAATAATATATAGATACAGTTAACATTTCACTTATGTATATTATTGTTGTTCTTGAAACAGGTAGAGAGATCTGTTTCGTACAATGAGCACAGACCAAGAAGACCTCCACCAGACTTGCCTTCACTATTGCTGCACGGAAGAATAGTGTACATTGGCATGCCGGTTAATAGTTTGACTCTGCTCTTTGTTTTTTAGCATATGTACAGATCCTGATTTTGATAGTTAATAGAAATTTTTAAAAAAAGCAATGGGCACTGTATGTAAGTCAAATTCCCTAAAAGCATTTAATTCTTGCAAATAAAATGGGCTTTCCTTGGTTTCAGTTGGTTCCAGCTGTTACTGAGCTTGTTGTAGCTGAGTTAATGTATCTTCAGTGGATGGATCCCAAAGAGCCAATATATCTTTACATAAATTCCACTGGAACCACTCGTGATGATGGTGAATCGGTGAGACTTTAAGTAATTAATTTCACTTCTGCCTCCAGTATTCAGAAGATGTGATCTTGTACTTTCTTGAGCTTTCTTGTCATTGCCCCCTTACATAATTTTTCCATTCAATAATTGCTTTTCGTATAGCTAGGCTGATTTTCTCCCTTAAACCACAAAAAGCATTTTCTTTCAAGATGACAGCAAGGGAGATAAAATCATTTATTTTCAAGATAAAAGCAATAAAATGCTTTTACCTCAGTTCATTTTTTTTCATATAACAGCCTCGGTGATTTTTTTTTTCTTTTGATGTCGTTATTAATATTATATTACAGTCAGTTGAAATTTTTGTTCTTCTGTTTCTGACTTTCTGTTTTATGCTTTTATTCTTTTTTTATCATTTTTATTTTGTTTTGTAAATGCGTTTTTCATATGTTATGTGCTGTAGTTTTCATATGCTTCTGCTTCTGTTACTGCTTCTCAATATTATATTTTATATTAGGATGTTAAATTTGGGATTTTAAGACTTCTAACTTGCGGATTTTAATGTATGTGTTTTATGATAATTGATAGTATAATTTTGAGTGATTTTAGGATTTGGGTCTCGAAGCGAATAATGCTTTTTAAAACCTTGGTATGCAATACAAATCTATATTGGTGTTTGCTGATCTCAGACTGCAGTGTTGAATGAAAGTTTTTTCAAGAATAAATGTCAAGGCAAAGCTTGAGCTTCATTTTGTGATCCCTTAATTAGATACTTTATTCTATTATTCTTTGTTCACACTTCTCATTAGTCGTTGGCTTGCGTCGTCATTCTCACTTTTCTTTCTGCTTTATCATTTCCCGTTGCAGTTTATTTATTTTATTTAAAGTTTTAATGGTCTATTCCTTTTTTATATCTTCTTCCTCTAATCCACAAATGTTTTATGTGGTTATTAATTTTTAATGGTTGCATATTCATTGTTTAACTATTTTTTTTTCTTTGAACTTGAAGTTCCTATTGTGTTTCTTATTCAATGTTCCTAATAATGCTTGGAAATATTCTATAATGTAAGGTTGGGATGGAGGCAGAGGGTTTCGCAATTTATGATGCTATGATGCAATTGAAGAATGAGGTATGAATCCTGGATATATGAGCACTTAGTATGTCGATTTGCACCGACTCACTTGCTTAGTTTGCCCAGAATATTTGTTAATGTCTCAGTGTGCATTCCAGAACATTTACTTGGATAAGGTGGTGTTTTGGTTTACTGGCCTGAAATTAGAATGCCAGCCATTAGCATATGGTTTCTTAAGTTGGGATTATGTCGATGTTATGCTTGGTATGAAAATTTGTGAATATTCTGATTTCATGTAATATATGGACTTATATATGGACCCAGGACCATTGTGGCAAGGATCTCCTTTTTCCAATTTGCTTTGAAAGAAAAAAAATTACATTCCTTGTGAACCATCATGTCGTGCTTTCTGCATAAATTCACACCTCATGGGTAAATTTTGTAATTTGTTAGACAGTTGTGCTCAATGTTTTCTACAAGATGAATACCGCTTACTCTACCTGAATTCAAGCTGCATTGTCTCATAGCGTTCCTTGACTGTTTTAATGATACTTTGCGTTTGCTTCAATCCTTTTTGTTACCTTAATGGCTAATGCTAATGCTTGATCTAATGTGCAGATACATACTGTTGCTGTTGGAGCAGCTATAGGCCAGGCATGCCTCTTACTCTCTGCTGGAAGCAAAGGCAAAAGGTTCATGATGCCACATGCTAAAGGTATTAAGTTATTGCATTTGATTTGAGTATGCAATTCGCATGTAGTTTCTTCACACATTCTTGAATAGTGTTAAACTCCTTTTCAGCTATGATTCAACAACCTCGCCTTCCATCCTCCGGTTTAATGTCAGGCAGTGATGTTCTCATTCGTGCAAAAGAGGCAAGTTTGAGCTCGTTTGCTACCTCTTACTACATCTGACTGGAAATTTTCAATGGGGCATTAGAAATCTTTCTGGGGATATATACCTTCACTCGGCTTCTAATTTGAGATTTTAGTTTGAAATTTTGAATTAAAATGGTGATAATAGTAGGTCCATGATATGAAATATTGGAAAATGAAAAATTATGGGTTTTGTTGCCCTTGCATAGTAGCATCATAGGGATACAGATACAATATTTGTATTTTGGTAAAAGTGCACTTCCTTTCCACGTTGGAATCTCTGATCGGTATTGACAATGTTATATTTCATGTGTATCAAATCTGTTTCTGAGACTGATTGGCATGCTTTTGTAGGCGCTGATAAACAGGGATACCCTTGTTAAACTTCTAGCCAAGCACACTGGAAATGTAAGTTGACATTTATTTATTTTTTTATTTCTAGTTTATTGAGAGAATATATATTGAGTTATATTCGTAATTGACTATTTATGAAATTTTGTTCCTCAATTTCATTTGATCAGACAGAAGAAACTGTGGGCAATCTGATGAAAAGGCCATTTCACATGGACTCCACTGGAGCTAAAAAATTTGGTGTCATTGACAAGGTATATTGTTTACAAGTTGTGTGATAATTATACGAGTGAAATAAAGCGGCTTACAAATTTGCTGCTAAAAGAATGAAATCTCATTCCCTATGTACAAGAATTAAGTGAAAGTAAACATAAACAGTCAGGTTGTTTACCCCAAGACTGTTGCACCTGAGGACCTTCACTATAGACTAACGATGTAAAATCTGGATTCAGATACTTTGGCGTGGACAGGAAAAGATTATGGCAGATGCTGCCCCTCCGGAAGAATGGGACAAAGGTGCTGGGATCAAGGTCCTTGATGCAATGTAGTTGCTTCCAAATACTTAGGAGGTGATCTTTCCTTTCCCTCAGTTGTATATTTTGAAGTCCCTTGTTTGCTAAAGTGGATTCGACAAACCAATTCAAGCATATCCCTTTATAGGCCCAAGCATCTCTCTATGTGGACTCCTAAATTACTAATAGATTTTCAATCATATTTTGGCTATTGGCAACAGGCTAGATATTAATGAACTGTGCTTTTTTTCCATCAGTATAGGAGATTTAAACTACAGCAAAAGCACAGCATGCCATTACTTATCAGAACACTGCTTTCAAACACTAAGATCATACAAGCCGATTTCAAAGCTATGCCAATACCGATGATGCCTTATTATTGTTATCAACTATTTTGAACTCGTAAAGGTCATCATAGCATAAGTTTGGGCAGCGATCGCATCTAAAGTTAATTCTTGGTCAGGAAACACTTCAAGCGCAGCTGTGAATTGTTATACATTTGTAATGAAGTGTGTGGGAGATTCATAATATTTATTATTTACCTTAGCTCATCACCCCTTTGCTTTTATATAAATTTAAGGGTAAAAGGGTCCAAATTTTGGGAGTGTGTTTAGTTTATGGCATGAACTTTACATAGTGCTTAAAATGATCTCTACTTTTGGGCAATGTTTAGTTTCCGACCTAAATTTTATATAATGCCTAAATTTATTTGGACTTTAAGTTGTGTTATATAAATTCTAACATGTGACCAAATATTCATTAATGAACGTATAAAGTAGGAGTTAGGACGGATCGATTAACCATTTATTTGTGATACAAACAACTCGACTACTCAATCTTTTATCGGTTATGTTAACTATTAAAAAATAAAAAATAAAAATCACAAATCGCATTAGCGGTTAATTAAAACCACAAACCACTATTATTTGTAACGCCATAATTCACTTATTAAGCAAATATAATTAGTGATTAAGCTAGCACATACAATTTATTAAGCAAATAAATTTAATGATGAGTATTTTTACGTTAAATATTTTTAATCATATGAAATATTGGAAAAAGAATATTTTAATTTTAATTATTTAATGTTATATTTTTAATTATAAAAAACTCAAAATTTTCAAAGATTTTTAATATTTTATTTATAAGATTATCATTGAAAATGAATTTTAATTGATGTTTATGTTGTGCACGTATATAAATGGGTTGACTATTTTAAGCCTGATATTCGATTATGTCGTAAAAATTTTAGATTGATTTTTCAGGCATGATTATTTTTGGACCTCAATTTTTGAAGTCTTACCCTAACCAAATCCCGAGTACTCTTAGTATGCAGGTCGGGTCGAGTCTGTCGTAACAATTTTATCTGTATTACATATGTTGATGAATTAATTATTACAAAAATCGATAATTAATTATCAACATTATTTTAACATATGTATTAATAATCCAAATAAATTACATATCTTACTATGTAATTTATAATATTATTATATATATGTTTTCTCATAAGAAAAAATCTTTAAGTGAGAAATGTGAAAATATATCAACATTCATTTTAATAAATTAAAGATTGTGATATCTTTTTCAAAATATCTTATTTATATAATAGTATAGTTTTCATGTTCCTATTATGATGAAAAATATTTATAATCTTAATAATTAATTCTAGATAGATGAATGAGATAGATTTTTTTTTCATTCCTATAAATATATATTTTTCTCATATATGAATTTAGTGCACATATATATATTTTCATTTAAAGTGTCATAACTTGTTAATATATTAAATTTATAAATCTATAAATTAGTAACTAATAAATATAATTTTATAGATGGAATTAAAGAAAATTATTTATTGATAATATGTAGAAAATAAAATTGAAAAAAAAATTGTTTAGTGTGTTTTTGTTGCATTTTAGCTCGTTGTGTTGTCGTGTCTAGGTCTTAGTTTTGATGTTTTCATATTGATTTTAGTTCGTTTTTACGTTGTTCTACTGTTTTCATGTTTTGGATTTAGGATGAGGAAATGAGAGGAAAATGGAGCTTGAAGCCGTGTCTTGTATGCCACTTATGCAAAGCCGAGCGAAGCGGAAAGAACCGAGGAATGCATGAGAAGAGAGACCAAGACGAGGAAGCAAAAGTAGGAGCCAGCGCCCGCTGGGGTGCAGCACCAAGAATTTTCAGAGGGCAGGGCCCAACGACCGCTGGCTGACAGTTCCAGACGTTGTTTTAATTGCTTTTTGGCGTCATTTAGTGGGAGATTAAGTTGTATTCAGATAGTTAACTCTGAAACACCATATTTTACTGCTTTCTTAGTTTAGGATGTTGTGAATTTCGATGGATTGAAGTGGAATCCGACATTGGATCCTTACGTTTCAATTAGTAAGCTTCCTTTCTATGGTTTCTTTTGGTGATTCTACCTTGTATATGATGATTGGTTAGATCCTTACTAGGATTAGGTGTTTATGTTCTTATTTGATGTTTATTTGATCTATGCCCTTGATTAACTTGTTTTGTATGGAATTTAATGCTTGATCACCATTGAATTCATATGTTTATGTAGATTGATCATTTGCTTGACATGAGACATAGGGTTAATCAACATTATTCTTAACCGGAAATGTAAGAATAATAATTTATATGAGATTAAGTAATTACTAGAGGTGTGAACTGTATACGAAAGTGAAGATCACGGCTTAGTGTATTAATACAAAAGTGAAGATCACGACTTAGTGTATTAATACGAAAGTAATTTGCTAAGGAACCTTTAGTGTTCTTAATCGAATATGGATGCATGATCAATTAGACATTGAATAGGAATTAAGCATCCGATCCTAAAGCTGCAATCCGTTGGTATTCGTTTAATTGCTTTTGATCTTTATTTATAGTTGTTACATCTCATAGTCATAGTATGTTTAGAATTTTATCTTTTACATTATAGTACTTGCACTTGATAGCCGCCCTGCATAGTCTTCCTTTAAGATACGACATTCGGGTCGACTAACACGTATTGCATTCAATTTAATCAATTTAAGATACGTTTTTAGTCGAATAAATACATAACTATAAATAAAGTTTGGAACAAAAATTGAACAACACTCAAATGTAAAGATCATTTTAAATATTTTATAAAATTAAAACCACAAACTGAACACATTTTTAAAGTTTAGGCTATAAAATATAATTTACCCTAAATTTAATATCGAAAACTTTACTGGGTGTATGCTTCAGAAATGCATGTGTATCAAATTATTCTATAACAAAATTTTCATCTACTGTTTACCGACATGAAGATGAATATCTTGAACTCATATCAAACCATTTGTAATTTTGCGTATTCATTACTATCCCTACCGTTATCAGCAACCAATCACCCCTTTAATATTTCATCCTAGCCTCTCTCTTTTTTCCCTTTTTTAAAGGACTTTTTCATTTTTTACTTAATACATAATACATAATTCTAATTTATTTTCTTATGATATGTGTTATGTCAAATTAAGTTTTGATTTTATGGATGGAAAGGGTATTTAATTAATTCATTTTTGCTTAAATTAACTAACTATATTTTATAACGTTTTGATAATTACTTTGTTTCTTAAATATCGTGTGGCTAAAGGAATTAATAGTTTCGATCAAAGATAAATAGCATCAAAACAATTTAATAACTATCCACTTCAATTACATAATTTCATACAAGGTGGGTCACTTATACTATACACTCATGAAATTTCATGTTAATCTTTATATACTTCAAAACATAGTTTACGTTCTACTATTGTAACAGACTTGTTCACTTTCATTTAATAAAAAAAAATTATTATTAGTTTGTAATTTATTTTATATCGGTTATTTATCGTAAATAAGTTCATCTTCGATGTTGTAGATTGTATGGTGGATCAATGATCTAAGAAGATACAAACAGTCAGCTTTTTATAGAATAAAGTTCACAACATATACAGACTTAAATAGTCTTGCTGCGAAAGACTACAATCTCATTTCGATGTTTTATCTTGACCTTAGCCAACAAAATGATATCGATGCATTTATGTTGGTGTATATGCTATTGCATATTTACATTGTGTGGCTTCATAGTGAATAAGTTGTAGTGGACAAAAATCGTATGAATGGCTCAACACTCTTGGCGAGTTAGGTTGGTAAGCTCAGTACGAATGAAGTTGATCCAACTATGGTATGGGTCACAACGTACTAACCCGTTATAAAAGATCTTGTCAGCATGACGACTCATAAAGATAGTTATTAAAATAAAGGCTCAATCTGAAAGTAATGAGAAAGCCCAATAACGAGTTAAGCAAACACTATTATGGGCTCTACAGGTCATGTCAGTCACCTCTCTTGACTTAATTAACACAAAATGTCTAGTCAAACCCGTCAAATGATATCTCTTTGTGAGAATAGGATGGGACAGTTACAACAGGCTACGAGAGAGAGTGAAGGCAAACCTTAAAGATGATTCTACTGTTGTCCAATAAATAAGACATGCTAGATCTCACAAAAATATTCAATTATCATTCCACGCTCTCCACTTTCTCTCATGCACTCTCTGTTTCCCTCTCCCACTCACTAGGGTTTACAGTCGTCCTGCCTAGCATACCTTGCCTGCACGACCGGAACCCCCACTCTTTGACGTTCTCCAACTATCAGCACTAATTCGAGTGCTCCACGCCGTTATTTATTATTGCTTTATTTTTTTATGTACTTTTGAGTATCTACTTCCGGTGACAACAATACTAACTTGAGCGTCGAAGTCCATTTGACTAACACCCCCACCGGTGCTCAACACGAAGGGCTCTTACGTGTTTTTCTTAACACAGGTTGTTAGTGCCTACAAATTCGATGTAACCGTCGATCCCGTAATTACATGTTCTACCCCCTACAATTTGGCGCCTACCGTGGGCCCCTAGAAATCAAGAGAATCCACGCAATCACTATAGAGTTCTTAGTTTACTAGTCATGACTGACGAACACGATGGATTAACCCAGGTGGACATGGTTGCCCGGATCGCTGCTCTTACTGAACAGATGAACCAGGAGCGTGAAATTAGAGAAAAATAAAGAGGTACAACGTAGATCTAATCATCCGTCTCGAGGCAGCAATGTCCCAAAACCCTGGAGGCCAGACATCAAGATTCAGGGTTTTAGTTAACCCGATGTTGTCTTTGATAGAGGATGCCTTCATCGACCATAAAAATAATTATGAGGAGAACTTGATGGATCCATCGTCAGTCGGTAAGAAATCTTAATGTTAGTAATACACAACCTAATACAGGTCTTGTCACATTTCATGCAGGAAATCCACACTTACAACCCAAGATCAAATGTTCACTCAAGTCCGGATGGGGACAGATGGTGCAGCCATGCAAAACACTCTGATATCCATTGGGGGACAAGCTGGAGATGTCCTCCTTGCAACTCTGGGGATATAAACTAGTCACTCCATCGCTAGTGGTGCCATGCCAACAAAGCCAACACCTGATCAAAATATTGTTATAGCTAGCATCTATCATGCAACTACAGTTCCCGGTCAAGTAGGATTTTCTTTGGACAAATTGTTCACGACTGAAACTGTCCAACCTACTGCTACTAATTATATCTACACTATCAAAGAATCAGACTTGGCACGAAAGCTAGCCGAAATGGATGCTCTCATTCAATGAATTCCAAGTGAGCTAGCTCCTAGACACAAGAGCTCGAAAAATTGCTACGCTGCTACTTCAATGGCACGACACACCCAAATGACCATATCGCTCAAAACAATCAGAGAATGTTCACTGCAACCATCCATCGTGAGTTGAGACAGTTTGCATGTGTACAGGGTTTGATTCTAGTCTAACAATACCAGCCCTACAAGGTACACTTAGGAGTGTCATCGATAACCGGTTCTTCCCGAGAACCGGTACCAAACCGAGAATCGGTTTTCTGGTCAAAATATCAGTTATCAATTCTTGATTAAAAAAATAACGATACCAGGATAACCGGTATCGAACTAGTACAAGATTGGCTACCGATTTATAAAATTATATATTACAAAAAAATCAATACCTTAAACAATTCTACCGGTTAACCAGTACTAAATCGGTCGGTACCCGATTAATCGGTAAAATAGGCGGATCTAATACCGGTTTCTCAAAAATCGACTTTTCTGGTTCTAGTTAATCGATTAACCAGTATCGAACCGATTGACACCCACTAACCTTCCAAATTCTTTTGTTTCTAGTTTTGCACAACTAATCGATATTTTTGTCCAGCAATATGCTAGTAGTAAGAAGTTGGAGAAGATGTCGGAAGATATGTACGCCATAGTGGAACGATGTGGAGAATCTTGTCGGGACTACATCGGACGCTTCAACAAGGAGAAGGTGTCCATATCACCAACTGTAACACTCAAAAAACAATCATGGCCTTCCAAAAGGATATTCTACCTGACTCAGGCCTCTACAAAGATCTCACCAAGTATTCTTGTAGGACCATGGAGGATGTTCTCACAAAAGCATGAGCACAAATCAAGTGAGAGGAAGACAAGTATCACCACTATGCAAGTTCGAGGGAAATATGAGTGGACCAGAGGGGTAGCAAGAGGCGGTCTGAGCCTTACCCTCCTCCAAGCAAAAAAGAAGACAAGATGAGATAATATGAACGACAACTCAAAGCACGACCTCGCGACAGGCCTAAGGTCATAAAATACAAATTGTGTATCTCACCTGTTAAGGCAGTAACGGCCTTAAAAGGGCTTGACAACAAGGTTAAGTGGCCAGAGAAGATGAGAATGTCAGCCGACTAACGAAATAAGTCAAAATGGTGTGAGTTCCAAATCGACCATGGGCACTGAATAGATGATTGCATCGCTCTCAAATTGTCGCCCACATGTTGAAGCAGATTAACCAACCTATTGATGGACAAAGGCCGAGAGACCTACCAGCAGGGACACGATATACATAACAACCGTAGAGAAGCTACTAAAGAGTTTCTAAAACCTATTTAGATTGTATTCACTCGACAGAATCCAACCAAGCAGAATCCAATTCGTTTGTTTCGAGAAATCTATCAATCAATTCCGATTCTTTCTTTTTCCAGCCCGTTTTAATGGAAGGGCATGCTATTTGTTTACATCCATTAGTTTGTAAAGGATTCAATGCAGATTTTGATGGGGATCAGCCATTCCGGGTTAAGAAGATGTGAAAGCGCGTTTATCTCTATAAGAACGGTACGTTCCGAGGTGCTGAAGTAGTGTACTTATACTATTACTATACAGAAGAATGAGATAAATTGAATAAATAGTCAAACTTTCTATTATTATCTCCACCAGTTCCATCAATTCATGAACTAACAGTGAACATGATTACGGAGGTCCTAAAGTTAGTGGAATCAGTCACTCGGTTGAAATGAGACACACCACCTTTTGGATCATTATGATTGTTTTCCTTGATTCCATGCGGACATGACTGACAATACTGTTCACAGGTTAAATGTTAACCTGAGCTACCTACCCAAGAAACAAAAAATGAGAAAGTTTGCATCTGAAAGAAATAAGCATATCAATGATGAAGTAAAGAAAATGTTAAACAATAACCTCATCAGGGAGGTCAACTACCCCGAGTGGTTGGCCAACATGGTGTTCATAAAGAAAAAGAACAGAAAGTCACGAGTATTGCAATGACTTCACATATCTTAATAAAACGTGTCCAAAAGACTTATTCCCACTACTACACATAACCATGTTGGTGGATGCTACAACCGGCCGTGATCTCCTTAGCTTTATAGGTGCTTATTGGGGATACAACTAGATCATGATGCACCCTGAAAATCAAGAGAAAATTACTTTCATGACTAGTGTTGACATTTACTGCCACAAAGTAATGTCATTTAGCCTAAAGAACGTCGAAGAAACATACCAACGCCTTGTCAACAATATGTTTGTTGAGTTTCTAAGAAGCACGATGAAAGTCTACATCGACGATATGCTTGTGAAGTCTCTTTGGACAGAAAACCGCATTGACCACCTAAGACAAACTTTCAATATTCTAAGAGAATACAATATGAAATTAAACCCTACTAAATGTTCTTTTGGTGTGACTACATGTAAGTTCTTAGGCTATCTGGTGATTCAGATAGGGATAGAGACCAATCCAACTAAAAATGATTCAATCCAAAAGATCTTGTCTCCAACGTATGTCAAAGATGTACATAAGTTGACAGGGAGAGTAGCCGCCCTCAATCAATTTATTTTAAAATCATCGGAACGATGTCAATCATTCTTCAAAATATTGAGGAATAATTTTTTTTAATGGACGAAAGAATGCGAGGAAGCCATACAACAACTAGAGGGTACCTGACTAGAAAACTAGTTCTTCTCTGTTAATAATGAAGAACGAGGTCTCATAAATTTTTTATTTCTTAATCTATGTGAATAACATTAAGTATATGTAGCAAGTTATGCACAACCTTAATGTATTTGCATTTGGAAGTTTTTCATAATCATATACAATAATATGTTGGGTAGTTGTAATATTAGTTTAACAAAAAGTATTTGGATGTTATTGCGTAAAATCGCGTCTCGACGAGTCAGAATAGACTATATCCACATGAATCGTTTAGAAATGATTATTATATAGAAACACACCAATTGAAATTTATTCTAAATATCATAAATATTTGAAACCGGATAACTCATGAAAAATATATTAATTAATTTTAGCTATTGGCATGCTTTAATTAGTATATGGATATTAAATATTAAATGTGAGAAATGATTTATTAAAATGAGATATAGTTCGTAATATGAATCGATAATATATAGTTCAGTATTTATCATATAATGAAATCCATAAAACTAATATAATCCATTTAATATAATAAATTTTTGATTAATTATTTGTAGTATTTACTTGGGCCATAATTAAAGATTTATTGGAGATATTAAATGATTGAGTTTTATATTGCAGATTTGGGTTCATCCTACTTGAAAACTCTAACCTAGCCCACAAATCAAATAATAAGGTGTGTTGACCAATTTTTATAATAAATTTTCAACCGCCCTCCTTAAACAAGCCTTGTTAGAATAAGAGTTGTAGGTGGGTCATATGTTATAAATCTCCAAAGGTTGAATATTTTGTTCATGATTCAACAATCGGTGAGAGTTCAAGTCACCTACATCAATATCAAATTGATTACTTCGGTGAAAATATAGATTTTGAATCGAAGCATGTTAGGATTCGTTTTTCCGCATTTGTAGCCTTGGTATTTGATGCATGCTTTACATGTTTGTAATTGCATATTAGAATTAGATATTTTATTTGAAATATAAAATCTAATGATCTTACGGAATCGTGAACCCTTTCAATGGAGTTCGTTCATTTCATGTGTCCATTGTTGTCGTCCAGTATTAGCAAGAGCAAACTTTTTTTCTTTAATAAATAATGTGAAAATATTTTAACAAAATCGGAATCTCCAATAAAATCAAGAAAAACGTCTAATTTAAAATGTTAAAAGGTATAAGAGAAATTAGGGTCGTCAATCGATTTTTAATTTTTGGGAAGAATCAGTACCGAACCGAAAACTGATTATTCGGTAAAAATACTGATTATCAGTTCTTAAATTTTAAAAAGTAACAGTACTCGAATTATTGGTACCAGACCAATAACAAATCGAGTACCGATTTATAATATATATTAGCAATAAAATATTTTATTCAACAAAAAATCAACTCTATAATTGTAAAATAAAGGAGAATCCTTTCTCCTGTTTTTTATTTAATCACACGTCGTAAACATATATCTTATTCAAATTATGATTTGAATAAGAAGGTTGACTCACCAATAGAATAGAAAGTGAATATTCGTCGAAAAAGGTAGGATATTAAGTGAGAATTTTAGGAAAAAGATCTTTTAGATCTCTTTCCTTTTTTTTACAACTCTCTAATATTGTAATTTTTTCTTTTTTTGTTCCTATATTCACTAAAAATTTAGTTATATTTTTATCAAATTGTTGTTACAAAAATATTTATTTTTGTTGGTTGAAATTAATATTTTCAAAAAAATATTTTTAAAAAACGATTTTCTAAGCAATTCTACCAATTAACCGCTACTGAATTGATCGATACCTGTTTAATTGGTAGAACCGGCATGTTCCGTACCAATTCTTCAAAATCCACTTTTTCGATTCGATCAAAGGAATTGGCATTCCTAACTGAGAATACCCAGATTAATAAACTCTAACAAAATGTTGATAAAATTAATTGAATATTAATGAATTTTAAACGAATATAAATAAATTTTAATTGATTTTTTTTTTTGTAATTCTTAAGAAATATCTATAAATAGGGTTGCATTAATAGTAATATTAGTTGGTAGTAAACATAACTACTTTTTTCTTGTTTTGTTAGTAAAAAAATTTGGTTTCAACAGCAAAAGCAAAAATGATGTTGTTGGTTTTGCCTAGATATGCAAAGGTCAATATGTCAGGTTTTGCGTCAATTTATTTTGATTATCGGCTTATTTGGTTTAAATTAAATTAAATTATTTTTTTCTAATTAAAAATTATAATTATAGTCTGAAATTTTCGATTTTTATACTATAGTCTATCGGATCAATCATACTAAAATATTCAAGAAATGTTTGATATATATGTACATATATATATATTATTATAATTTTATATTTGTAAAAATAAATATAAAATCTAATAAAAAATAATTATAAATTAAATATAAATATAAATAAAAAATAAATAATAATAATATAATAAAAATGTAATAATTATTTTTATTAAATAATTGATTAAACGGTAAATAAATACAACTTTTATATACAAAATCAAATATATTGCATAAATATTTTTTATTTTATTTTTCCTTCATTTAATTGGACAATTCAAGTCAAATTTAGTGTGATTATATAATTAAATATTTAAGTGATTAAGATACATAAAAATGTATTAAATTTACAAGGAGAGAGAGAATTATGGATAAGAAGACATATATTTAAAGATTATAATCATATTATCTTATCAATTATATCAAACAAACCAAATCACCCCTTAGAGTTTTATCAATATAAAATTTTACTATCTCTTGTTCTTTTCATTTAATTAGTTCGTGTTAATGTTATAGGATAATAAGATGGTTAGAAATCTTTTTTTTCTAATACAATCGCTCTCTTAATTACGAAAAAACACTCTTTATCAATATACTAATTCTTTTACATACACGCCTTCATTAAATAATAGAGAATGTTATATAATTAGAATTCATAAAAAAAAAAAAATTGAATCCATTCGAGTGCTTCGGACACTAATCTAATTTTGTTCTAAGTCATTTTTAGACTTTAGTCTAGTTCAGCCTAAAAAACTATCTTGAATTGTAAATGTTGTTCCTAACCGTCGTGGATTTTGGATTATTTCGGTCAAACTGTGGATTTTCAAGTAATTTGATATTCGTAGTTTCGCGACCAATAAATGTAAGTCTTTTTTTTGTTTTCAAAATAATTGAGGCGAAACGGAATGAGGACATGGCTTCCGCTCCGATACGCCTTCTTCTTCTCCCTCTCTGTGGCCGCCTCCGCCGCCCCTTCCTCGCTCCCTCGAAAGCTCACTTTAAAATCTTCTCACTCTCCTTCTTCCAAAGCAACTGCCTCTGACTTACTTTCCCTCCTGGGCTCACCTGATCAGGCCAAGTCCGTCAACTCCGTAATCGCCCGCGACCTCTACTCTTGCTTCAAATTCCTAGCCCCCTTTGATCAGTCGCTACCCACTCGGCGATCGCTCGCTTCTCAACTCAGTTCGCCGTTGAATCGGAACCGAGAGGATGTCGATAAGCTGGTTCTGTCGCCACCGCCGCCCGTGTTGGAGCTGGCACGTCTCGCCTTCGACTCCGGTGGTAATCCTGAGGCTATTCACCGAGCTCTCGATCCTAGTGTTATACCTGTAATTCCTCTTCTGTATTTCTTCTTTTCTTATTATTTATTGTATGTATTGCACGATTTCAGTGTTTATTTAGAGTTGCTTTCGATTTACTTCGTCTATCTTAAAGGTATGCTCATTGTTGACTTGAGTGTGCACAGATTATTTTGGATAATTGTGGTGTTGACTGTTGAGTTAAAAAGTTTGGATAATTGGATGGAACTGTGATTTTGGACTTATTCCGCATATCTGCTAAATCTATATCAATTTTAAAGTTAATTGAAAGTACTTGTAATTTACTTTATCAGTATCAAATCATGTGTGTTGCCTGTGGAGTTCCAAAATGTTGGATATTTATGATGGAATACTGTCTGACTATGATTTGGAAATGTTGGTCGGATTTATGGCTTATGATGAAGGGTGGTAATGACTAAACTGCATTGTTGTTTGAAAAATGCAGGTTCCTGATGTTGAAGGATCAAACGAGGACAGCTGTGAGCTCACTAGAACCCCTTATGGGAGGCAATTTATAGATAAGGTGCATTGTGTTCTTTATAATTGCTTTTAAATTGTGTTTACTTCTCTTTTCATATGATATTCTTATTCAGTGAAGTAATTCAATTCCATTTTTGCAGGAGTTGAATTCTTACCTTGAGTTCTTGTTTGAAATAATTATTGAGCGTGGTCCAACCGTAGGGCTGAATGTGTCCTTAAGCCGCTATGACTTTTTCCATGGTCACCTTTTCATTACCAAGGATTCTGGAAGAGTTGGCATTTTGTAAGCTGAGATGTGACACGTCTGTTTTCTTATTGTTTTTCACTTTTTCCTGTTTGAGGAGCTGAGTTTTTGAAGGTGATGTGAATAACACTTCTAGGATTATATTGTAGGAGGCAGTCCAACTAGGTTGACAAACGTTTGATAATAAATGTGGAGTATGGTTTGGTTGAGTCATATATGGAGCAGTGTGTAACTGAAAGGTTCCTTACCACTATACATCACATCCCCTTAGTTATGTTTCCCATGTAATTATAGTGCTAGATCAAATAGATCTGCAATATTTTGATCAACATTAGAGACAGTTCGTCGAGTGAGGCACAATTGCCTTTCATTCATGTGATATCATTATCATTTAAAATGATTGGATTTGCATATGTAACTGCTTGTTTCACATAGAACTCCTTATTAATTGATTGAAATGCAGCAATATAATCAGGCTTATATGTTACTATTACCTGACTTGTATAAAGTTAAATACATGTGGCTTCGATGAAGTAGACCCCTTATATTTTTCTTAGAAAGCCTCATGCATGCTTTGTAAATAAAGTTAAGCTCTTTCATAATTTAGGTGAGATTTATGAAAGGATCCTAGCAAGAGGATTTTGTACCATTATGAGAAGTGAGAAGTTAGTAAGGTATGTCCTCAGATATCAATGATATTACAATAGTACTAATATTTATATAAGGATACAATGCCATTAGCAAAAGATAGACAAAAGTGTGCATGTATTGGCCTAGCGGTAGGAATTCAATGCCCAATGCCAAATGTCACCGGTTCGAGTCCTCCGTGGTGCACAAATTAAATTTAATGTAATTACCAATACTTTATTGTTGAAAAGAAGACAGACATAAATTGGGTATGCATGTATTGGTGTAAGTGGTTACTCTTCGGATAGAAGGTCTAGGGTTCAAATCTTACTAGCACTAGGCCAAGGTTTAATATTAAGCACTTATTTAAAAACAAAAGATAAGACATAAATGTGTTGAGGTTTGCCTTCCTGTAGACAAGTTTGCCATCATTGAAGACAATATTTACTACATAATGCAATATTTGCAGGTTTCATGCTAAAGAGTACCCTGCCTATGACAAAAAACGTTTTCCTTACAACATGGGCTATTGCCAAGTGGGTGAGTGGGATCAATCATATGGTACGTCTTAAATGCTCAGCAGCATCATTTGACAGTGCAGTTGATCACTCTCAGGGTCTAATGTTGCTTATGATGATTCAATGAATTTGAGAAATATTTTGTGGCTCGCTCCATTGCCAAGTAATTCTACAAAAGCATGGGATGCACCAGGTGTGTTTTCTACTTTGTATTGTTACACATTATTTTTTATAATTTTTAGTTATATGCATGAACTAATATCTCTTCATTTATTTAGCAAAAACTTTTGAACTGGGGAAAGCTTATGGAACTTTTGCACTTATATGATAAACCTGGAATGAATTCTTAGTTAGCATTAGCATGTACCCGACTACCTGTATTTGAATATGTGGGTAGTTAATGTTAAGCTTGCAAGTTTAGATGGACAGAATAAAGTATTGTCGTTAGATATGTGGTTCTAGATGTTTTAAAAGAAAAAAGCTAGATCTTGTGAAACTTCATGGTTAGAAATGAACTTTCACTTATACTATACTAATCATCTTCTTAAATGATGTTTAATTCACCCTACATAATTGATTGTGTAAAGAAGAGTAAGCAACAAGAAACTGCAATGGAATTGTAGTACTCATATGAATAAAGAAAAATAATCAGGAGAAACTTGCAAGTGTAAACGCTGATATGTCTACTCAGTTTCTGGACGATCCTCTAAGACTATTTAATCCCTAAGTAAGTGTGTCAATAGGTGGTTTTACTTGGCCCATAATCAATAAATAATTCTGGTTCTAGATCCGGAATCAGTCCCGGCTACAAGGGTGTTCAACAAGTTCTTTAGAACAGGGCCCCATAAATATAAGTATAAGGTCCCAAGTATTGAATTATTACATGTTTAATTATTATTTTTTTATTTTTAAAATTTTCTCTCTTTGAACACAGCATAAACAAAATGATTTTTTTGTGTAGAGTGGTGGACATTAATAAACTTGACTAACTTTTTAATGATAAAATGTTTTATTTTTTTTTTAAAACAAGTCATTATTATTGAGACTAAATCAATATTGTAAACATTTCATGAATAATGAAATGGATGAAATATATTTTTAAGTAATATTTTGATAAAATTTAGGGCCTAATTTTATAATTGTACAAGGCCTTGATATTGATTGAGACGGGTCTGTCCGGAACCCGTACAACCCTACCTGGACTGGACCCGAATGTGGTAAAATAGTTTGGCCTAGACCTGGAACCATAATTGTTAATGTCCGGCCCGGACCGAAATTAGAACAGTAAAATTGATCTGTTAACATGATTTTCAAGTTAAATCAAGAAAAAAATATTTTAAAATATGAAAATTGTGTTTATAATTATTTTATAAGTATGTGTTTAAAAAAATTAAAAAAAAGAAAATCAAAACAATAAAAAAATTGATCAAGTCGGACCCAGACCGAAATCGTATCAAACGGGTCGGGACGGGTTAGAACTAGCCAAGACTTGGTGACAAAACAACAGCAATAAAGAAGGGAAATCAACGGATTGGTTACCATATTTTTAGTATTTCCATTATTTGAATTAGTTCCAATAATTAAGTACTTATATTTAGGTGAATTAGTTAGTTTTATTATTAGTATTTATAGATCATTATTAGAGTCTAGAAATCAGATTGGAACTATTATTTGTATCGGCTTCGGCTTGGGCGGAACATCGGTTCCGAGTTATTCTGCTTCGGCTTCGGTGGAACTTCGGTTCCGAATTTCTCTAACTTTTATTTTATGTATTCGGTTTGATCATTCCCCACGCTCGTTCCTCGCGACTTACTCTCTATTAATTGGTCCGACATGCCTCGTTCCTCGCGACTTACTCTCTATTAATTGGTCCGACATGCCGATGCATACCGAACGTATTGCAGAGGTAGAGAAGTCCGCGAGGAGTCTCAAATCCATAGTCGAAGAGCTTGAGAAAAAAATGGCCACTGTCCTCGCCAAACTGGATGCCTTAGCCGGCGATCCTCCCTCCTCATGTGCCGCAGGAGGCGGCAAGTCCTCGGATGCCGTAGGCAATAGCGCTGCCTCAGACCCCGTCGCACCAGCTATTGGCGCCACTCCCAGCGTGTTCTCGGCAGGGGCGTCTGCCGCCCCGTTTCCCCTCAGCCCGACACAATCTCCACTGCACTAACAACTTCATACACTACGGGTTTACCAGAGGCCTCATCGCCAAGCTCCTGGTCCACCTCAAGCTCGGTTTCAATTACAATTTGCGACGTGCCTCAACGCCAAGGGTGGGATACCCATTGCGAACAACCGTACAAGCTCTGTTCACACCACCACAAGGAATTGGTTGTTGACGGTGAATGCGGATGCCTTACCATTGATCGAACCTGAACCGCCACCGATCGTTCCATTTCTGTCCGGAGAAATTCGAGTCCAGGACCTCACTGATTTGTTGCGCGGAAGAGAACATTTTAGTTTTTGGGAAAACATTGAAGTCATACGTGAGCAACTTCCAGATTTCAGCCTTGAGGTCAAGGCTGCTTCGGCGACGACGACAATTGATAGAACAACAACAAAGAAGGGAAATCAGCAGATTAGTTACCATATTTTTAGTATTTCCATTATTTGAATTAGTTAGTTCCAATAATTAAGTACTTATGTTTAGAAGAATTAGTTAGAGCTTAGGGTTTTTATTATTAGTATTTATGGGTCATTATTAGAGTTTAGAAATCAAATTGGAACTATTATTTGTATCGGCTTCGGCTTGGGCGGAACATCGGTTCCGAATTTTTCGTCTTCGGCTCGGGTGGAACTTCGGTTCCGAGTTTCTCTATCATTTATTTTATATATTCCGTTAGATCACTCCCCACGTTCGTTCCTTGCGACTTACTCTCTTACTTGGTCTAGAATTAGATTCGGGCGGAGATAAAGACAGCGCCATGTCATAGTGTCATTTTTTTTATATTTTAATTATTCGTCATTCTTTATAATTGTATAGTAATTAAATACACATATATTGGATATTTTGTCTTTTAGTTTTTTCTATATTTTATAATTTTTATTAAAAAGGCATATTATAATTTAAGTATATTAATTCAATTGGGGTTTTATATTTATAATTATAGTTCATTAATTTTTATTACTATTTAGTAATCATAATTAGATCCTATTGATCTTCAATTAAAACTTATTATTATGTAATTATGACATATCACAAATTTTGGTAAATTTTAAATATAAATTATTTTCATATTATATCAAAATTAATAAATTCAAACGAGCTCTGCACATGTATCCTAGTTTCATATTCATGTTGGCCGTGTCCACGTATCCCAAATTTAGGAAATCTGTGAGTCCAACATGTATCCCCACACCTGTGTCCGACACCTGTACCCGAGTTCGAGCAACATAGAAGCCCACTCAATAATCCACAACCCAAATACACTTAAAATAATAATTAGGAAATAAATTAAGATTGCAGTATCTCAAATCTGTATCTGCTTACCTGCTGGCTGTAGATTGAATCCTTATCAACTCCTCCTTCCAGACAGCCTTGACCTAAAGTCTAAATTCTGGAAATTGAGCCACAAACTCCTCTTCATCGACCCATATCGCCTCATCAACCCCCTTGTGACACCATTGCACCAATAATTGACGAATATAGAGGTCACCTCTCCAAAGTCCAAACCATATGGCCGCGTAGAACTCTACGGAAAAATCCGGCTCTTCCTGGATCAATACAGCATGTAGTTCGGATTCAATGGCATGATCTACCACCACAATATTCAATTGTGAAACATGAAATGCTGGGTGAAGACATGAATTAGAAGAAAGTCGCAAACGATAGGCAATCGAATAATTAACGAACCGAACTCGAGCTTGATTATTATTTATTGAACTGAACTCGAACCGAGCTTGAGCCGAAATCGAACCTTCAAATTTTCAAACGAGTCAAACTGCCCTCACCCCTTCTAACTCTTTCAATTTCTCTAGCCAAGTGAATAGTGTTAAAGAGATCCTTAGCATCCCACGAACGGATTCGCAACCGAATTTGACGAGTAATTAATAAATCAGCATAATCGCTTATTGTGCCTGCTTGACGGTGTGTACATCAGCGCCTCAAATATGTTAGCCATTGGATCTTCTCCATCTCTTCAACATCTCCTGCTTCAACTGTATCCAATTTATGTCTAGATACTTAGTCTGCGTCCATTGGAACAAGTGCAACGTGCTTCCTACCATAGCGATTAGGGCAACATTAACATTATTTGCCTCAGAAATTCCAAGTACCCGAAAATATTGTTCGGCTCTGGCAATCTAGGCTTCTAGCTTACTTACATTAGCAATGAAAAATAAATCTGCGGGTACATGACGCTAATGGGGCAGGTATGGAGGAAGCATATTGGAGTCAAATGGTGGTTAGGGTTTGTATATTTATACCCTTCTCTGGTTCGGGGTGGTAAGGGGCTATTTTTGTGTTGTGCCAAGTTTATTGGGACAATCTGAAAAGGAAAGTGTGTCAAGTTTAGTGGACAAATATATATTTTTTGATATAATTTTTATATATGACATCTCAAAATTACATAATAATAAGATAATGAATATTGAAGGAGTCTTCAACCTTACAAGTTTTTTGTACATGACTTTTTTATAATGCTAGTTTTTAATTATTTTTCTCCAAAAAAGTAATTAATTGATGGCTACCCGATGGGTACACATCCCCTCTAGAGTAATCCCTGCCCTATACTTGCCCCAATTTAAACGGTTATGGAGGCAGGTACGGGGTTCAAATTTTGGAATGGGTACGGGAATGGGAAAGCAATACCCGTCCCATTGACATCCCTAACTTCCATCAAAAGCATGTAAGCAATACCTGTCCCATTGACATCCCTAACTTTCAGTTTCTTCGTTGCGTGAGCGTGATATTCTCTTACCCTTAAAAATGTGTTTTTGAAATTTTTCCAAGTCTTCGGCCCTCATTGTAATGTTAAAATTGTTTTTTTCCTCAAATTTATGATGGTAAAGTTGTAGAATCACTTTGGACAGCTTATTATAAATTCCAACAAGATCTTCTTGTGGCAGGAGTCCTTGTTGTCTTGGATGCACATCCTGACGGAATAATTTACCAGGATCTCATACCCGGATATGTTAAAATCGCAAGGACATTATATGAAGGTATGAGTTGCATACATGATTCTGGAACTATGAAAATCTCTGCATAACCTTTCACTGGAGTGAAGTAAATAAATGAAACTAACAGAAACTTTTTATTTTTGCAGAGGATTTCGGGGAAGTCGTGGTTGATGTCAATTATTTGAACGTTGGAACTGAAAGGCCAAAATTTCAACTGTTCATATGCTGAGACTTCCGAAAGGTAAATTTTGATCTCCCTTTTTCATTCCAGGCGACAGATATTTAATGTGGTCCAGCAAAATTGTCTTGCTTTGCTCCACATATTTGTTAATCCTTAGAAGTACCTAATGGTAGGGCCGGTTAGATCAGGATAAGCTGTGGTGGAGACATAAAAGTGTTTTGAGCACTTGTGAGATTGAACCTCTAACCTATTCCAAAATTGACATAACACTATTTTTCCTATCCCCATATATGATGAGTCAGTTCTCTCCCCATGTGTGCTGCTACAACCCACGTACCTGTGCATTATAAGGTATCTTGAACCAAAGTCACCTTCTAATATTAGTTTATCCCATACATACCATCAAATCTCTCAAACTCGGAACATATGGTGGTCACCACCACTAGTATTTGTGCCATATGAGGCCAAATGACATCATCAAACACTATCCTTAGCCTCATTCTAGGTCCAGCCTTGTTCAGACTCACCCAAGTCCGTCGAAGCAAACATTTTTTTTACCCTTTTTACTATGACATGATATAGTTTTGGGTGCACTATGGTGTTTTATCTTTCTATTTCGTTTAAGTTAGGTATTGTTACTTGCAGATTCAAGCTTCAAGGGGCTTGATAGAGATGGAACTTAAGAAAGCATATTAGTGACTCGTTAATCTCAATGGTTAAGGAGAAACGTTGGTTCGATAACAATATAGAGTGATATGCTTTTGTTAAATCCTTGTTTAAGGAGTTGTTCGAAGTTTGTTAAATCCGTGTTTCATCCCCATACAAGTTGTATACCAAAGGAGTGGGTGAATTTACTTCTTCACCCTCGATCAATGCTTGAAAGTGCTAAAGAATTTGCATTGAGCACAAGGGGAACACGATAAACTCTGAATCATTACTCTACACAATTATCAAATATGACATTTACTAGAGGACAAGTTTTTATCATTCTTTTTTTGGGAGGCATATTGGAGATGTAATTATTCATATATCTCAAGTATGGTATTCGTTTTCTGCTGCTGCAGTTTGAAATTCTCAAAAGATCTTACAAATCTCTCTCGTCGTTTCTTTGACGTCCTAACGATTAACATACGAGTTAAAACCCAAATTTGGAAACTATATATCGCACAAGTGCTGGAAATTGATTTTATATTATATTTCTAACAAGTCGAATAGATCGTGTACTATATTGTTGTTTTCATAAGAAGCGCATGTTTTTAATATTCTAAATTATCAGGTCGCTTTGAGTTTCAATAAATGGATAAATATAACCAGGGATTAAATGAGCATTGTAGTATAAATGAGCTACAGATAAGATATTTCGATTTTTCTACACTCATTATTTGATGGCGTTATCGTGTTTTTATATTTTCATTATGTGATGGTTTTATCGTGCTTTCGGTGAATAATTAATAATATGAATTGACAAATATTAAAATATGCCAAAAGGTTAATAATTAATGTTAAACTCAAAACAAAAGATTTTTCCGAAACACGGTATGGGGTTGAAGAAATGCAAAAATGAGTTTGTAGGAAGTCAAATTCTCTTCCACACGATCCTGGCAGGCTTGACTTAATCAAAGTTGAGGCCGTGCTAATTATAAAATTAAGTTTTTAAATTTTATTAAAATATAATTTAAAATAATAATATATTACGATAATATCTTATAAAATATAAATTAAATACGCAAATAATTTTGTGGAATTGGTGCAAAGCTAGATGTAGATGATTGCAAAATGTTCTGAAAAAGATTATGTCAAATGTTCTAATATAAAAAATAAATATTCTTGATTCTAAAAAAGTCTCTAGCTGACTATGATAACCGCAAGAGTATAAAAAGCTCTACGATTTATATCTAATAGTTTTTTTTGCACCCCTTGATTTTTTTCTTTCATATTTGATCCATTATCATAGTCTTGCCGCACATTATCTGTATCAATACCAAGATCATTCAACTTATTTTGCAAAATATCAAAAAGTCTTTGACTACTCAAATTTTTTCGATTCATGAATCTGAGTATGAGAAATCAAGTGAAAGTTTTGTTATGATGATGAATAAAATCAAAATTTGATTTTTGAGTATGGAAGGATTGAAATTGGTTGAAAAAGAGGTTGTGTTGAATAAAAATGCGTCTCTTAGTTTTATGTTACGTGTCTTACTTTTTATTTTTATTTTCTGCAGCAGGTGAGCTAACTCCAAAATTTCGTTCTCAGTTCTGATTGCAAGTTACAGCTCAACTGCATGAAGCCGGAATCGCTAGTTAATTAGTTAACTATCGAGTTAGCCATGGAGATAGTGATGGAATGAAGTTTGTAGTGGGAGGATTTTGAATAGTGGAAGGAAAGAGGCGCACAATAGGTTTTTTTTTTTTTTTGAACACTATCATAAATTTTGTAACCACTTCTTGTCAACCAACTCATATTTTATATTTTTCTTATTATTTAATGAAGTCCAATTGAATGACTAATGATTAATGATAATTGAGATTATTAGTGGAATTTTTGTTTATTTTTCCTAATTAGAGTGGAACTTATGGTATTTACAAATGAATAACACAGAGCGTGCGTGTGTTGACCTAATAGTAGTAAGGTTAATGTTCAAGATAATAGATTTCGAATTTGATTTCTTCGCAACGCGGCGATTTAATTTAATATTAATGTAATTCAAAAAAAAAATTTAATGAATAACACGGTGAAGAATAATAACATAGAGATTTGATTATTTTTTTAAACATAATCGAATTATATTTTGTATTGTTTTTTTCCCTCAAATAAAAAGGTTTTCTGTATTATCTATTTTCACACGTAAAGTTTTTAATTAACACAAAAATAAAATATTATTTTTGAGTCTGTGATCAGTTTTTTTCTTTTTAATATCCTAATATCTTTAATTTCAATACTGATCATAATCTTTTCCTTAGCTAATCACTTTTAACATTAAAAAATCATCCAATATAAGTTTTCCCTTTTATATTTTTCTTAAAGCCTCTCAATATTTCGAAAAGTTGATAGACATTGAAGGATTGTGCTAAAGTGTTTTGTTCCTCAAAGACCTATTAAGAATATAATAAAATTAAACTCGAATTTGAACTCAATACAAATGATTCAAATCTGAATTTAGTCTAAATTCAAACTGACACTTTTTTCGAGTTAATCTGACACGATAATGACCTAACAATCAACATGATAACAACACTATATTACATAATATAATAAATCATGCAAAAATAAATCAGTAAATAATATTTTAAAATTTGAAAATATGAGAGGCATTGATCCATACAATTGCAGATCATGTATGGGGCATTGCGATACAATTGTACCCAAAAAAATAATATTTTTTTTATTACTATTCTACAAATTTAATTCGTCTCAAATTTAAACTCCATTCTTTAAAGTAAATATTCAAACTCATCAACATATTACACAAGTTTATCTTAGATCTCTTTATTCTTTTTCCCTTACATAACAACATTATCCTCACCTTTTTTCTCTCTCAATTACTCTTTGCATACCGCATCCAATACTGATCCTCTCGTCGGTAGCTGCCTTCACCGTCCTATTCAGAGGCCCAATGTTGCTCTTCTCCCCATTCTCCATTTTGTTTAATTCAAATTCCTAAAATTACGTTTTCTTTTCTAACATTTAATCTCTCCATCATCCAACATCAATCTCTAAAGTCGCATCTAGTGTCGCCACGTCGTTCTGATAGAACCCGTATAAAGGGATCATAATTATGCAGGATCCACATGTTTAATATATTGCATAAATAATTAATTCTATGACACTTAATACCACACAGGAGAAAATAAAAGCGGAATTAAATAATAATACATTCTCCTTAGTCAATCCTTCGCTTGTGCAGAAACGAATTGAATCGTTAGCAACAAACCGGAATCCACTCTAATCGAATATTCTCTTGATCTCCTTTAATCATACATCAGAAACTTCTATCGCATTCCCAATCAATAATTTAAATATTTTGTGGGCAATAAACTATTAAATCTTTAAGAGAAGAACGAAAATTAGAGTGTGGGATACTCTTAATTTTCAAAAATTGAGTGTTTAAAATATTCAATACGGCCGAATATTCCTAGGTGAGTTGGAGAGGATTTTCGGCCACTTCATCTCCCATATTTATATATATAATGGGCTAAGTTAGCATTCCTAACGTAAATGAATAAGATCTCAAATAATAGAACTAATTCTCACTTTTATCTCTCTACAATTCCATCTATTATTCAAATTTGAATTTTGAATAATTCAAAATTAATTTGACCAAGTCAAATACATAACTTAATTTAATTAATTTTCAAGTCATTTTGACCCAATTAAATTTAATTAATTGTTTGGTCAAATTTAAACTTAAATTAATTAATATATTAAGTTAATTTAACTCTCAAATTAATTACTCCATGAAAATGTAATAAATTGTATTTCTATTATAAATATTCATTATAGGATAAATATTGAACTCATCTTAATACATCCAAAATTACGGATGTAACCCTTTTGTCAATAATTATTTCCCGAGTTTAAAATTTACTAAATCCATTAATTAATTGAGTTCCCTGACAACTCATAATTAAATAATATATTTATTCGTGAGTGATCCGGTTCAGACCTTAATTATTACTTACAGAATAAATTCCAACTGGCAGGGTTTCTTATGCAATAAACCTTTCTGAACGCTTCACGCTTCACGTGGATTTAATTAACTCGTGTCACCAAGACGTGATTCTATGCGATTGAAAATCGAATACTTCTAGCTAAACCAATCACTATTGCTCAAGATATCACTATTTAGGGTTACGAAAAAACCCGTAAGCAAAGATGAATCAAAACAACGTTTAATCACTCGCATATACATATATCATCGTCACAGATTAAGAAATAACTAATTTCTGAGACCTCGTTCTAAGAAACAGCACGCATAACTTATCTCACTGTGAAATCTCTCAATATGAATGCGCAAAGCATGTGTATCAGCTTATACATACCGATATCATTCTGCGGGCTAAGGTCAGCTCTTGCATCAAATGATACAGCAACCTTTACCGACTTGACTATTCAAGTCCGTCTAGACTGTGAGCTTTATACTACAAAAGACCTGACTGTGTTACCTTCTGTGATCATCGGTCCACCACACAGTTTACAATTGTAGTAACTGGACTCATTTGCAATTCAATATATATAAATATAATAAATAACAAACCAATGATAACTCCCAACGGCCTTGCAGCCTTCGGGCAGATCAACTAGCTCGTATACTCTCTTGTCTACCATGAATTGTTGCTCATACTCCATCACCACTTTCCAGAGGTGACAGTCCTTGTCTTGGACTGCTTCGTCAAAATTCCATGGGTCCGATTCATCTATGCATGGGTCTAAGTCAGATGTCTCTCCCATTCCAATGAATTGATCAGGTTGGCGAACAACCCTCCCACTACGAAGAGGCTCCACTACAGGTGGTACAAGTGTCTGGGTTGGTGGTGGTGGTGGTTGTGTTTCTTGTGAATTTGGACTAGCTATAGTTCTCATTTCCTCGAGCACTATCTCGCTTCTGCACTGTGGTTGTTTACATAGTCTTCTTCTATAAATCGAGCGTGGATGCTAATCACGACCTTCCGATCTCTAAGACTACAAAACTCCCACCCTTTCATCTCTCTAGGATAGCTTACGTACAAACACAAGTCGGTACGAGGTGCTAGCTTGTCGGCATCCTTTTCTAGCAAGTGTGCTGGAAAACCTCATACGTTGATGTGTCTTAGACTGGACTGATTCTCGGTCCACAGCGCAATAGGTGTCTTAGGGACCGACTTGGAAGGCACCAAGTTCAATGTGTAAACTATCGTCTATAGGGCATATCCCCAAAATGAAATTGGTAACTCTGCATAAATCATCATTGATCTCACTTTCTCCATAAGAGTTCTATTATGTCTTTCTGCTACACTATTTTTCTGGGGTGTTCCCGGTGCAGTTAACTGGGATTGAATCCCTACTTCCGACAAGTGGTTCAAAAACTCAGCACTAAGGTATCCGCCTCCGCGATCAAAACGCAGACATTTGATAGTCTTTTTTCTGACGATTCTCCACAAGTGCCATGAATTCCTCAAATTTCTAAAAGGAATCCGACTTGTGGTGCATCAAGTAGACATATCCAAACTTTGAGTAATTATCAATGAAAGTGATGAAATAATGCGCGCCACCTCAGGTCTGGGTCGATATTGGACCACAAACGTCGGAGTGAATGATATCCAACACATCTTTGGCTATATTTCCTTTGATATTGAAAGATCTCTTGGTCATTTTTCCTTTCAAGCAGGATTCATAAGTCGGGTATGGCTCTAACTAGAGTTTATCCAAAGGCCCGTGTTCCACTAACTTTTTAATCCTCCTAAGGTTAAAGACAAGAAGCTTTTATTTTCTTGGAGTTAGTAGATAAGTTACAAGTCACACTTTGTTGATTAGACTGTGCAGATATAGTATACAAGTTGTTTACCATCGTGCCAGTGCAGATAATAAAATTTTCTTTCTTGATAATTATGAAATCATTAAAAGAAATTAAATATCCATTTTGAATCAGTTTAGAAATCGAAATTAAATTCTTTCTAAAAATGGGCACGAGAAAAACATCTCTCAATACTAGAACAAAAAAAGTGATCTTCAACTGCACATCTCTCACTGCAACAGTTAGAGTTTGTATACCTCAAAGCATGCTTTATACTTGGACAATGTATCAAACTTGTTTTCAATTGCAAGTTAATGAGAATAAATATTTCTATCATTGGTTTGTTATATATTATATATGTTGAATTGAAAACAAGTCCATTTATTACAATTGTAGACTGTGTGGTGGATCGATGATCACAGAAGGTAACACGGTCAGCTCCTTTGTAATATAAAGTCACAGTCTAGACAGACTTGGACAGTCTAGTCGGTAAAGGCTGCGATATCATTTCGATGCGACTGACCTTAGCTCGCAGAATGATGTTGGTATGTATAAGCGGTTACACATGCTTTGCGTATAAATATTGAGTGGTTTCACAGTGAGATAAGTTCTAACTTGCTGATACTTAGAACGAGGTCTCAGAAATTAATTCATTTCTTAATCTGTGACGATGACATTAGTATATGCGGTTGATTATACGCTACTTTGATTCATCAACACTTGCAAGTTTTTCGTAACTCTAAATAGTGATGTTTTGGGTAGTAGTCATTGGCTTAGCCAGAAGTGTTTGACTGTCAGTCGTACAAAATCGCATCTCGGTGACACGAGTTGATAAATTCGCCTGAGGCGTTCAGAAAGGTTTATTACATAAGAAATCTGGCCAGTTGAGAATTTATTCCATATGTAATATTAAAGATCTGAACCGGATCACTCACGAATAAATATAATAATTAATTGTGAGTTGTCAACAAACTCAATTAATTAATGATTTAGAAAATCTTAAATGCGGGAAATAATTAATGACAAAAGGGTTACATCTGTAATTCAAATGAATCAAGATGAGTTCAATATTTATCCTATAGCGGAGTCGATAAATATTTATAATAGAACTGCTCTTTGTTCCATTTACATGGAGTAATTAATTGGAGGACAATTTAATTTAAATTAATTAATTTAAGTTTAAAGGTTGGGTCAGCCAATTAATTAAATTCAATTGGGTCCAAAAGGAGACTTAGAAGTTAATTTAATCTAATTATGGATTTGTCCAAGCCCATATTAATTTTAAATATAATTCAAATTTGAATTTGAATTATTGTTGTAACTGCAAGAGATAAAGAGGGGAATATGGTTCTATTATTTGAGATCTAATTCATTCTCCTTATAAAGCCTATCCTAGCTCACTATGTCTATAAATAGAAAATAAGAAGAAGTCACTTTCTCTCTTCAATAGTGAAAAACCGGCGCTGCATAAGAGATTTAATTCTCTTATTTTTTGAAAATTATACAGTATTCAAACGGTATAATTTTCATTCTTCTTTTTTTCTAAATTACTAGATAGATTCGTCCTACACGATATTCTAGTAAGTAGACCGGAAATAGGATAGAAGTTCCTAGGGTTGGATTTGGTGGAGATTCAAGAAAGAGATCCTACGACGTGGATTGCGGTTCGATAGTTAGCGATTCAAATCGCTTCTCCACAAGTGGAGGATTAAGCATAAGGAGAAGGTATAATTTATATTTCCGCATTATATTCTCCTATGTGCTTTAAGAATGAATTATTCATGTGATTTATTAAACCTATGGATCCTGCGTTTTCGTGAGCCCGTCATACGGGTTTCATCAGCAACGACCGCCACTTTTGTAGCGTAGCCTAAAGAGAAAGAAATCTCGCCTTCCTTAAGTAGTCTAGTTCGTAGGAATGACTGCGTGTCCCATCAAGCATGGTCTGTGGCTCTTGTATCTACTACCCAAGACTGGGTAGAACTAGCCATCACACATGTTTCCACTACCAAGGTGTAAGATGTTTCTCGACTTTTCTCCACTTCTCACGAAGTAGACAATCATATTTTTAGTGTCCTATCTGACCAAACCCTAAACATTTTTAGTTTGTTGCCTCTTGGAAACCGAAGCTTCTCCTTCCTAGATGGTGTGTAGGGAATTTGGAGGGCATTCTTTTTCAAGAACAAACTTTGTGTCACTCGTAGTCAGGACTTTGTCCAAATCATTAAAATAATCAGTATATATAGGACCGTCGAGTGTAATCTTAAAAAAAACGGGGTAAGTGAGTTGAAAATCATGTTTAAAGAACATAACTGAGAATAAATAAAATAATCTATCATAAATAACATGCTCAAATGCAAATAATCGAAAACTTAAAAAAACGATCACGCATTGAACATACTGTTTAAAATCAATCATGCAAGTCACACAATGTGATCAATTACACAATCAATTTTAAAACGGTTTTACTGGTCATATAACTCAACAGTTAGAGATCGCGCAATGTTGATATAACTTCTAAACTATACCTAAGCAAATACCATGAGCCCTGACACCAAATAATATTAATTGATTTTAATAAGCCCACAACAAGGGGGTTATATTGCCACCAATTAATATATTACAGCCATCTTAGAGAAATCTTATCACGTGAACTAGTAAAAGGTAATCCTGCTTGGAATCAAAACAAGTTACTTCACGAAAATACCGTCTCACGGAGACCATGTAATATTAGCAAATTAATTGTATAAAATGTAATTATAATTATCGCTTAGTCGTTTTAACAAAAGGTTTTTAACATGGATAATTCGCATATTATGGCATATCATGTAAAAAAGATGAGATCATCCATAATAATAGCAAATAAGGTCAAATCAAAACATTTAAGCACATAATAAGGCACATAATTACAACTTATTACCCAAAAATAGGAATAAAACTAACTAATTCCTAAAACTAAGTAATTTAAAATTAAATTCTTCATCTTCTTGAATATCTTCATCTCCAATTCGAATTTTGAATTTAAACCAGACTTCAAAAGCCCAAAATATTTTTTTTAAAAAAACGAGCCTTGAAAACGCGACAGGTCAGTCCAAGGCCCGCCTCAACCCCAGCCGAGGGCCAGCGCCCGCACAGAGGCGCGCCAGCGGTCACTGGCACCAACCCCGCGTGCGCTGTGCCGCTCGGCGTGCCATGCGAGCCCGCGCAGTACGTGCTACCCATGCACCAGTTGCGCCCGACCCCCGTCCGCTCCTGCGTGCACGCCAACTAGGGGTGAGCATGGTTCGGTTCGGATACCAACTGAAAAAATAATAAAAAAAAATATCAAACCGAAAAATATAAAATTAAAACCGAACCGAAATAACCTTAAACGGAAAAAAACCGAACCACAATTTTCAGTTCGGTTTCGGATAAAAAATGAAATTGGAAATATTGAATAAATAATTATTAAAAATATATTTAATAAGTAACATTTAATATATATTTATATATTTAATAAGTAATATTAAATAAATAATTATTAAATAAAATCAAAATTGGTATTTCAATTTTTTTGATGTCAAAATTGAAACCGAACCGAAAGACTAAAATTTTATAAAATCAAAACTGAAACCGAGCTGAAAAGGAAAAAAATTGAATCGAATTTATCGGTTCGGTTTTCGGTTTTTACCACTTTTTATTCACCCCTAACTCCAGCGTTGTGTGCCATCCGCGCGCATGCAGCGCGCCTGACCCCGCCTCCTCGCGCGCGCGTTGCACACTGTCTAGGCGCCGTGTCGTGTGCCCTATCGGAGGGCCCAAGAGCGTGATGTCGTGGCCCAGTTTTGGCCTTCGTTCTCTGTCTCGTTCTTCGTCTCCAACTCAATTACATAATTAAATGAAATACATGGAAAATAAATCTAATCTAACACAATCAACCCCATGTGATTATAATTTAAGCCACAAATCGGGTATTGAAAAACGAATCAAACGAAAAACATGCAGTATTAAATTAAATATGCCATGTAAACATAGATATCATGCTTGAATTTAAATCTGCCATCTTAATATCAATTACGATCACAGGCAAATCAAATAAATAATTAAATCCAATTTATACAATAAATTAAAATCATGTGATCGTGTCTGATACCAACTAATAGAACTCATATAGGGGAACATAATTACGCAGGATTCACATGTTTAATATATTACATAAATAATTAATTCTATGACACTTGATACCACACAGGAGAAAATAAAAGCGGAATTAAATAACAATACCTTCTCCTTAGTTAATCCTTCGCTTGTGCAGAAACGAATTGAATCGTTAGCAACGAACCAGAATCCACTCTAATCGAATCTTCTCTTGATCTCCTTCAATCCTACCTCATAAACTTCTAACGCATTCCCGATCAATAATTTGAATATTTTGTGGACAATAAACTATCTAATCTTTAAGAGAAAAAGAACAAAAATTGAAGTGTGGGATAGTCTTAATTTTCAAAAATTGAGTGTTTAAAATACTCAATATGGCCGAATATTCCTAGGTGAGTTGAAGAGGATTTTCGGCCACTTCATCTCCCATATTTATATATATATATATATATATATATATATATATATATAATGGGCTAAGTTAGGATTTCTAAGATAAATGGATAAGATGTCATATAATAGAACTAATTCCCACTTTTATCTCTCTACTATTCCATCTATTATTCAAATTTTAATTTTGAATAATTCAAAATTAATTTGACCAAGTCAAATTCATAACTTAATTTAATTAATTTTCAAGTCATTTTGACACAATTAAATTTAATTAATTGTTTGGTCAAACTTAAACTAATTAATATATTAAGTTAATTTAACTCTCAAATTAATTACTCTATGAAAATGTAATAAATTGTACTTCTATTATAAATATTCACTATAGGCTCCACTGTAGGATAAATATTGAACTCATCTTTATACATCCAAAATTACGGATGTAACCCTTTTGTCAATAATTATTTTCCGTGTTTAAAATTTTCTAAATCCATTAACTAATTGAGTTCACTGACAACACATAATTAATTAATATATTTATTCGTGAGTGCTCCGGTTCAGACCTTAATTATTACTTACAGAATAAATTCCAACTGGCCGGGTTTCTTATGCAATAAACATTTCTGAACGCTTCATGCAGATTTAATCAACTTGTGTCATTGAGACGTGATTCTATGCGATTGAAAATCGAATACTTCTTGCTAAATCAATTACTATTGCTCAAGATATCACTATTTAGGGTTACGAAAAAACCCGTAAGCAAAGATGAATCAAAACAACGTTTAATCACTCGCATATACATATATCATCGTCACAGATTAAGAAATAACTAACTTATGAGACCTCGTTCTAAGAAACAGCACACATAACTTATCTCACTGTGAAACCTCTCAATATGTATGCGCAAAGCTTGTGTTTCAGCTTATAAATACCAATATCATTGTGCGGGCTAAGGTCAGCTCTTGCATCAAATGATACTGCAACCTTTACCGACTTGACTGTGAGCTTTATATTAGAAAGGACCCGACTGTGTTACCTTATGTGATCATCGATCCACCACAGTCTACAATTGTAGTAACCAAACTCATTTGCAATTCAATATATATAAATATAATAAATAAAAAATCAATGAAAGTAACATTCATTCTCATTTAAATGGAACTAAAATCAAGTTTGATACATTGTCAAAGCATAAAACATGATTTGAGGTATACAAACTCTAACACGTTCACCGTCTCTCTCAATCTCAGCCCTTGTTTTCCCCTCTCAGCCAATCGCTTGATGACCGTCGTTTCGCTACTTCTCCGTTTGAAAATTGAAGTTGTCATTGTCAGTCTGGTCTCCTCAATTTTCTTTTTCGGCTGAACGAGCAGTAGCTGAAGCCGTCAATGTCATCGCTGACAGTGGTTCCTTCATCGTTGTCTACAACGTTGTCCATAGAAAGCACCTCGACAACAAGTTTAACAATCATCGGCTATATCTTTTGTTTATACTTCTTAATTTAGTTATTTCTTTTGATTTTAATCGTCGCTAAATACATAGTTTGCTAGATGATTTGTTATTTGTACATAATTTTTTTCCACCCCTAATTTCAAATCTTAAATCCGGTATTGACTCCATATATATAATAGAGGAGAAAATGAAGAATAAAAATGTCAAAAATGAGATGCAAATATTGAAAAGTGAATTTTAATTAAGCTATAATATAGTATCACTAATAATGTTAAATAATATATTTGTATATTTCAAGTAACATGAACTTAACATAAATCAGGTGAGTTCGTGAAGGATTAAAGATTATTAACCCTACTTGAAACACTATTTGCACATTACTATTATATTTGTTTTGTTATATGGTTGAAACTAAACTTACATTCCCTTATAATGTAATTAGGGCTGTCAATTTTTGACACGACACGATAACTCGACACGAACACGCACAAAATTAATAGGTTAGTGTCAAGTCTTATGGGTTCGGGTCTTATTAGGTTGACCCGATAAAAACACGAAATTATCAGGTCGGGTTCAGGTTATTTGATAAGAAAATTTAAAATATATTAATTATTTATATTTTGAAGTAAATGTAATTTGTGATGCATTTTTTCTAAAATATTTTGTATTTTTTTAAATATAAAAATGAATATATTCTGTACATTTATTATTTTTTATTATAATTTTTAAGTTTTTTTAATTTTTTATCATATAAATTTAATTTTTTATCGTGTCGATAACGTGTAGTGTCATTATTGTGTCGTTATCGTGTCGTGTCAACCTAAAAGTTATTGGGTTCGTGTCGTGTTCGGGTTGGAGCTTAACAGGTCGGGTTCGGATTCAGCAGAACCTTAATAAGTTAGATTCGGGTTTGACCTTAACACGTCGGGTTGTTATCAATTCGACTCGATAACAACCCAACCAGCACAATTTTGACACCTCTAAATGTAACCATCATGGCACCACATCATGTGGTACCAAATTACAACAAAAAAGATTCAAAATGGCAAAAAAGATTCAAAATGGCAAGAAACATGACTTTCCCCTTTATATACTTCAACTAATTTCCAGAGTGTACAACACAAAAGACCAACTTGTGAGGATAAAGTTGCATAAGAATCACAATATATGAAAATTATTTTCCTCAACCTCATACTATTATTATTCACCCTTTATCCAGCTGTTGTTTGGGTTGGTATCTATCTGTCTGTCTGTCTATCTCCATCAAATCAATTCAAGTCTTCACATCTATAATCTCTTTTATTAGTGGCATCAAAAGTAATAAAAGCAAAATATTGGGTCCAAATATCATCTCAGATTGGTGCAATAGATTGTGTTAGTAATACTTGCTGCAAATTAAATTAAACTTTAATATCATTCAAAACATTACCAATAATCAATTATGAGTGATAAACCAACCTTATCATAATGTCACCAGAAACAAAAACATATTAAACAAAGACAACTTTTCATTGAATTCTGGTGCTAACATGTACTCGTCAAATTATAAGTCAGATCTGAAATTCTGAAAAAAAAAAAAAAATGCAGAGAATAGATTGAGAAAAGTGATCAACCGTTCTAGGATGAGTTCATAGTAAGATTATTGTTATTCCTATTCACGAGTACAAGAATCTCAAGGAAAAACCAGTATATATGTGGAGCACAACATAAACAGCAAAACACTACAAACAGTGTATATTCATAATTCAATTATTCACTTCCTTGTATACCAAACACCCGTTCTCCAAATAAAAATAAAAATAAAAATAAAATTGTATATTTCCGAAGAAGAAATAAATATATAAAAAAGAATATTAATCATAGCAGTAGAGATGCGGAATTGGTTCTAACTCCGGCAACGAGTGACAGCGCTGCAGCCGCGGCGGTAGGGGTTGGCCTGAGCGCCGGGGCGGCAGTTGTAGTAAGAGGCGCCGCGGCGCGAGCACGGCACGTTGTTCCTCTGCAGCGCACCGTAGCTGATGTAGCGGCGCGTGGCTAGAATGCGCCTGTTGGACTCCGAATCGAGCTCGAACTCCTCCTCGTCGCCCTCCATACACTCCGCCACCGTTCCCCTGCACCCAGATCTTAGCGCTGGCATCCCCCAGTCCATCGCCGCTGCGTCGCCGCCGGCAGAAGCTTGCGAGAGGAGAGCGGACGCTATTAAGCAGAGAGCTAACAGCAATTTCCAAGTGGAAGCCATGAGAAAGGAGATCTCGAAGGAGTTCTTAATAATAATTCAAATTTGGGATGAAGAATTATGTTGAGGCCGTGTAGATTAGACTATTGGGGAAGGAAGGAAGAGTGAGAAAGAGAGAATTGCACAGCTAATGCCAGTGGAGAAATGGTGCTTCAATTTTCTATATATATATGAGAAGGAAATGAAATAAAATGAGGGGCTAATAATTGCTATCACACGGCTTTTGCATAATATTACCACTCTGCCATTGCCAATTTTTTATTTTTTTTTATAATCTTTTATTTCAAATAACATTCTATCACAGCCTCTGCCTCACAGTCACAGCATATATAATCTTTTATTTGTATAATGCTTGAAGTAATAATTTTCAAATTTGAGTTTTATGTGTTACGAATTTTATAATTTAAATTTAATTTTATTCAATTAAAAAAAAAAAAGAGATAATGCGTCCAACTACTATCTATGCTGTAGTGTTGCGTCTTTGTTATGCTTCTTATTTAAGTTTTTAAGATGGGACATTATTATATTTATATTTTGTTTGAATTCTAATTCTCATAGAGTTGATGGAGAAAGTAAAACGGATTTTTCCTAAATATCCAATTAACATGTTCCTTCTTCATAACCATTCAACTATATAGTCATATTTCTATCCAACTCAGAATAATTAATATTCATAATTTCATATAACCCCTATTTTATTTAAATAACTTCCTTGACATTTAATTTGTAAGGAGAATTAAGTACAGTTTATTAATTTTAAATTACAACATGTTGATCTTATAGATTTTATTACCATCAATTATAATTTATTAATCCTAATTATGATATAAATATATATATATTATAAATATTGAGGTTGTAATAGTAATTATAATAAAATATAATTATTTGTTATTTTTATGGTTTATTATTATATATGTAATATAGCAAACCTATAAACATAATAATGAATAATGATGCCCACAATAGTAGTTAGTGGAGCAATTATGCATTACAATATTATTGACAAGCTAGTCAAAAGTGTGATGTGAATTTCTCTCTTAAAAAAAGGAAAATAGGTTCCTTTCAATTGTTTTTATAAACGACGAGATTAAACTTTTTTTACTTGTATTTTGAATAGCTTCAAACAAAGGAAACAAAATCACGATATTCATAATTGATTTTTTGAGATTTCAATTTCTAAGTTTATCTAATAAAATTCGAGAAAAATCCTCACGATGTTGATAAATAGCTCGCATTAATTATAAATTGAAAAATCTAGCAACATTTGTTGTTCCAAACTTAATAAACATTATATAATTAAGAAGGTATTATATAATTAAGAGGGTGTTTAGTTAGACTTATTTTAAAGAACTTATAAGATCCAAATTGTTGCAATAGTTTATAAGATGTCATACCTTAACAGCTTATAAGTAGTCAAGGTGTTTGTATAAATGAGTTTTAAAACTCTTTTAAAGAGATTATAAGATAATAAAGTGTGTGATATTTTAAGTTCTTCATATGTGATTTTGTTGGTGTAAATCTGGTAATAATAAAATATTGTATGGTTATTTATATAATTTTGTTACAACTTTTAAGTTCATGAAAAAATAAGTTAGAATGAAATTACGTATTTTTTAAACAATTTATAAGCTCAAAGAATTTATTTTTACAACTTATAACCTCTCAGAGTGCTTAATTTGCCAAACACCTCATAAAATCTCTGCCACATATATAGGCTTGTCTCTAGTATGGTTTATTTTTCATATATATGAGATATATTTATTAAACAAAGATAGATTTGCACCTCTAAATTAATTAAGTATGTAACTAATTTGATATCTTATCAGTAACATAAAATCAAAGTCAATTGTTTCAATAATTATTTACATAACAAGAAAGAGATAAAAAAGAAAAGAAAAAAGACGTGCTCCTAAACAAGGATAATATTGTTATATATAAAATTAAGAGTTTGACATTTGTTGTGATAATTCTTTTTATCAATATTTGATACATTTAAGAAAAAATTTATGCATAATACATACACCCATGACTGGACTGAGTGGTACACATGTAATCGAAAGTAGCAAAGTGATAATTAAAGATTCAATTTAGAATAAATATAATATATTTAATCAAGGATAATTATCAGATTATATTACGAACTATATACATTTTTATATAAAGAATGAGTTCGTTTCTTGCCACACTCAAGTTATAAAATCAAAAGTGTTCCAAATTAATGTCATTACCAATTCGAAAATATTCGTGCTATTTTAGTTTTATTTAATTAATCACAGATAAGAAATAACAATGTTTGGACAATTGATTTTCTTTTGATTTACTACTTATTTGAAATCATACGTGATGGTTCCTCCATCAACTTAAATTATGGAGCCTTTTATAGCATTAATTATAAAAAACAAATCACGACAATTATGAGGCATTTTATAGAGGAAAAACACACAAATGTAAACAAAAACATAAGTGTGCCCAATAAAAGTGTTACTGGATTCATATTTACTTATGCTTGTTTAAATATAAAGACGAATATATTCTTATGCCACCCAAGCCAAGCCAACCCAACCCAATTATGAATAAAAATAAAAAAAGAATATATACATATAGCGTGTGTGTGGAGGGTAGAGTAGTGGTGGTGGTCCACACAATGCAATACAATTAAGAAGGTGAATGCATTGCGCTTGCGCGTTAAAACAAAAGAAACAGCCGTCCTTAGCCGCATTAGACCAGCTCACCTCTTCTTTTCTTTTTCTAATTCCTACTTTTCCAATTCACCACTCTCAATCAATCCTACAACTACTTTCTTTTTGTAACAATGTTTAAGTCAATAATAATACTCCTGATTGAAATCCTGGGAGCATCTACAATCTATTCCTTTATTCCTTCCACAAATTAGTGTAGCAAGCAACTGCCACACAAATCCACAAATTACGGAGAAGCTTCTTTTTTTTATATACTCTATCCTCTCAATTAAGATGAGGCATTACATTTCGGTACAAATTTTTAGAAGAGTTGAAAAATAATACTATGATTAAATATTATTTAAAATCATGTGTGTAAAAAAGTGTACTAAAAGAGAAATATTTCAACTTAGTTAGAACGTCCAAAAATAAATACACCTCATTTTAATTGGATCGGAGAGAATACCAAGGTTGGTAGAGTTTTGGTACAGGTGGACGTCGGTGCCTTTTGTCAACCAAATACACCCTACCCTGCCTCTACTTTTTATTTTATTTTATTTTCTTATGTTTTTCAAAAACCTTGAAGAATATATAGGTTCAAAGAAAAAACTTAACTTTTTAAAAATTTAAGCTATGAAAATTATTTCCCCTTCAGAATAAATAGATAGTTCAAATACAATTAAGATACTACACCCGTACATAAAATGATTAAAGTTTGATTTAATACCAATTTTAATAATATATGAAGTTAAAGGTGGAGTAAAAATATTTTTTTTTTGAAACGAAAATAATTATATGTATTATCTGAAAGAAAAAGTTTATGGGGACCATTATTGGGGTAATTGGTCCTCACGTTTTCAAATGGACTTCATGGCTACACATTAAAAATAAAAGTCAGAAATTTGTTAGATTTGCTATAAATCAGTCAATCAATCAATTATTTCATTGGTATATATCGAAGACATCTCCAATACTCCACACCATTTTCTACACCATTTTGCAGTAACAGTCACATCTGTGACAGTAAATCATCTCCAGCCATAAATCCAAACTCAAACCCAAAAAGAATATTCTTCATATATTCTTCTCATATCATTTTATATAATTTTGCAAAACAAACCTTTATAGTTTTCAATATTACATATTACATCCATTCAAATTTTTAATTCAAATTTTCAATTAAAATTTTAATTTATAATTTAATTATTATATAAATAAAGACAACTAAAAAAATAATTTTCTCAACAAATAAAATTACATAATTCATAAAATAAATTACATTAAAATATAGACTCTAACATAAATTTTAAACAATAAAAAAGATATTATAATTCTTAATCTTCGGAATTGGTATATTCCTCCCACAAATGAGCAACTAACGCATTTCGAAGTTCATAATGAGCACGATCATCTCTTATCTCTTTGTATTTGGCTAAGAAATCAACAAATGTTTCTTGTTCTTCAACCGTTAGTGGAGCTCTTGGTTGTGGAGTTTCCATTGAAACTTCAGCTGGAGCACTGAGATCACGTTCATCCTCGATTATCATGTTATGTAAAATTATACACGCAGTCATAATATCATGTAATACTTCTTTCCTCCAATAACGTGCTGGTCGTGATACAATTGCAAATTGTTGTCGGAGAACTCCAAATGCACGCTCTACATCTTTTCTGCATGATTCTTGTTTCATTGCAAAATACCTTTTAGGAGGAGTAATAGGATCTTTGATCGTTTGGACAATGGTCTTCCATTTAGGATATATGCCATCAGCTAAGTAATAGCCCATATCATATTCTTTTCCTTGAAGTACATAGCGAGCTGGAGGAGCAATACCTTGAGTCAAATTTTGAAAAAGATGTGAAGATTCTAACACATTAATATCGTTATTGGTGCCTGACAAACCAAAATAAGCATGCCATATCCAAAGATCGTGATCTGCTACAGCTTCGAGAATAACTGTTGGAGATCCACTGCGACCTGAATATTGTCCGCCCCACGCGGTAGGACAATTTTGCCATTTCCAATGCATACAATCTAAACTGCCTAGCATTCCAGGAAATCCACGTTTTTTAGCAATGTAGAGAAGTCTAGCAATATCATTAGGTGTTGGTGTTCTCAAATATTGACATGAAAATATCTCTATTATTGCTTGACAAAATCTTTTCATGCTCTCAATAGCAGTAGACTCACCAATTTTAATATACTCATCTGTGGCATCTGCAGCAGAACCATACGCCAGTATACGAAATGCTGCTGTTATCTTTTGTAGGGGCGATAATCCGAGTCTTCCTCGACAATCTGCTCTTTGTTGGAAGTACGGATCATGTTCTTTAACTTTGTCAACAATACGAACGAACAATGAGCGAGACATTCGAAATCTCCTACGAAACATAGTTTCATTGTACATCGGATTACTAGCAAAGTAATCATTGTACATCCTACGATCAGCAGCCTCTCGATCACGGTTGATGACTATGTGACTAGGAATTGAACCACCGTGTGTTGATTGTTGATTTTGCTGATTAAGAAGATGTTCGATTATCATGTTGTTATTATTGACAATACGATATATTGCTTCTTGATTATTCAAATGGTTAGCTATGATTGCTTCATCATCCGATGAAGAAGATGATGATGAAGAACCCAAATTGAAATTCATTTTGAGAGATAGTGGGATAGAGATAGTGGATAGACAAGTATGTGAAATTGTGGTGTATGTTTTGTTAACAAATTCAACTATATAAAGATAGTGGGATATTGGTGTTAGGATAGAGATAGTGGGATATTGGTGTTATGATAGAGATAGTGGGATATTGGTGTTAGGATATAGATAGTGGGATATTGGTGTTAGGATAAGGATAGTGAGATAGATATAGTGGGATATTGATGTTAGGATAAAGATAATGAGATAGGTATAATCATTTCAGTGCAGTGTGTAGTAATGTCGATTTGAAAAAGATGTGTAGTCATTTCAGTGCAGTGTGTAGTCATGTCGGTAAGAGATAGTGGGTGAAATAGGGA
>JAPKLX010000042.1:1609260-1648652 GCA_026898415.1 Leonotis leonurus | reverse complement strand
TAAGAGATAGTGGGTGAAATAGGGAAGAGATAGTGTGTAGTCATTTCAATGCAGTGTGTAGTCATGACTAATTGAGATAGTGGGATAGAGATATAATTATAGGTGTAGTGTGTAATACTGTAGGTAAGAGATAGTGTGCGAAATAATTGAGTAATTGGGTAGTGTGTAATGTGTAGTCATTTCAGTGCAAACTTATTAACATAGTGAAATAATAGAGGCGCATTGTGTAGTCATGTCAGTTCATACTAATTGAGATAGTGGTGTATGATGATCTTGAGATGGTGCATATAAAAATGTGTATTGAGTATGTGTATAAATAGAGATATGATCTTGTATTTCCAATTACAAACTCACCACATCTAAAGTCACTTGCATTATTTTAAAATGTCTCAACGTTCTGTTGGCTACTCTCAAGCAGAGGATATTCTCTTATGTTCAGTTTATATAGAAATTACTCAAGACCCAATAATCGGGCATCAACAAACAACAGATCGATTCTGGGCTCGTGTAGAAGAGAATTATTACAAGGCTAAGCGAGAAGATTGGGTTGTTCGTTCATGTAGATCCATTCAGGCTCGAATCCAAACTATTGAGAAAGCAACGAGGAAACTTCATGGTTGCATAAGAACAATTGAAAGGAGACATCAGAGCGGTGTTTCACATGAAGATATAGTAAGTACTAATGTTTTATTATTATTATTATTGTTATTTTATCAATATATTAGTAATTTTACTATTAACTACTTTCAGATGAATGAAGCCAAGATGCTATTTTCGCAAGATCCAAAGTACAAATCAGGCTGGAAATTCGATCATGTATGGAACACTATCAAAGATTTTGAAAAATTTCAAGATTGTGCTAATAAGAGCTCCAAAAAACCATCTCGTGTACGTCTTTCTTCTGATTCAGAAAACCCAACGCCTGATTCTCCAGATTTCTCTCAATTTCCCACAAATTTAGGTGACACTAACGATGATAGCAATGCATTTGGTGGTTCTTCATCTGGACGACCATCTTGTGGGGTCAAAAAAGCCAAGCTCAAAAAAAAGATAGATGACGCTACGTCATCTATGATTAGCAAACTTACTGATATCAATAAGGAATTTTTTGAAGAGATAAAGAAATCGAATGCAAATCTCAACCAACAACTTGAAGCTAAGAATAAACTTAGACTAATGAAGGAAGAAAATAAAATATTGGCTCAAGACTTGAGCTCCATAAAAGATCCGAATTATCGTGCATTCGTTCAAGCGGAACAAACACGTATATATGAAAAACGAGCGCAAGAACAAGGCCAACCAGATCCTTTTGCAAGTAGCACCTATATGCCATATTTTAGTAACTTTGGATGATCTGGATCTGATTTACCAGACTATTAAGTAAGTTCATGATAGTTGTTATTCATTGTTTGTTGTGTGTCTTTAATATTAATGTATTTTATATTTTTATTTAAATTTTGTAACACGTTGTTATGTAATTTTCATATTATTGTGGTTATTTTAATTATGTATTATGAATTATGTATGCATATAAAAAAAATTCCACATTTTCAATATTACATATTACATCCATTCAAATTTTCAATTAAAAATTTAATTATTATGTAAATAAAGACAACTAAAATACACATTTACTAAACAAATTATGTATGTCTAATTATAAATTTTTTCATATCATTATTGTTATTTTAATTATGTATTACGAATTATGTATGTCTATTAATTTATTTCCACATTTTCTAAATTTTGTTTTTTTATGTCTCTTTATATTAGATATGAATAATTAAAACAAAAAAATAAAGTATGAAAATAAACAAAATAAATATACAAACTCACACATACAACAATTAAAAGATTTATTTGCAATTTTAATATATTAAAAAGTGGATTTGCGTTTGTGTACAGTAGAAACCCATAAATGGGTATTGTAGAAAGAGAAAAAGGGAACATCCCATTTTACGTTTGCGTTTGCTGCAACGTTGGAGAAGAATTCCTACGCAAAATGAGATTTGCAGTAACGTTGGAGATGGCCTAAGAGCATGCTCAACAGGTCCATGTGGCATAACAAGAGCCCATTTTCTAGAAAATGTTTCCATTGGGAGCCCAAAAACATAAAAATCCAGGTTAATCATCCTTATAGAAAAAGTGAACCCACCAACATTACTTTCAAGCTTTTTCCTTTTCGTAATTTTTTAATAATTGAATGTAATAATTTTCATTTTTTTTGAATTGATAATTCTTCTAAAAAAATTATTTCATTGAAAATATTAAGTAATATTTTATCATTTATGATAGTCAAATTTATTAAATTTTATTTACATAGCAACAAAATCAAAGCATATACTGAAAAGACACTCAGTCACTCAATGAATTAGAAAAATGAGACAAATTGAATTAGATTGAGGGAGCTTGTATTTGGTCAAAACATAGCTACTTTAGTGGGTTGCTGAAAGCTAGATCACAATAGCATACATTTAGGAGTGGTAAATTTAGCAGAAATAAAGGGAAGCAAACAAAGGTATACTTGACCGCAATGCAAACAATGAAAATCATGTTCTTTTACTTACGGAGGACCACGTTCTTTGTTTTTCCATAATTGACCTGATCCCAAATACATTCATACTTTCACCGAGGAGCAGGATTTCAAGAATGTGAGATAGAGACTTGACTTACAATCTAAACATCAACCCTCGCTCCAATCAAAGGTGGTTTGAATCAGCCGCATGCTTCATGAGTATGGAGGTGTCGACTGGACACATAACTCGGGATCATCCCCTTCATCATCATCCTCATCTGCATCTACCCAATTGCTTGGATGGCGTTGTGAGACTGCATGTCTATTGTTGTCACAACCATCTAAGAGTGCAATTATGAAATGGTAGTATTAGTTTACTAGGCCTTAACCAAACAGGAAAAAGGATGAGAAACTCTGCATGTTTAGACCAACCTTCAGGATGTCTTGTATCATCTGTTTCCACTGGATGGAAGCTATACAATTTTGTCAAGAAATACTTATAGCAGACAATCAAGATATCATGGACATGAGAGTATGTATCACATGCTTGAATCTTATATACTTCTAATAGACCTTATATTCACATGATGCATTTGAGAAACAAATCTCAATATGCAGCTTACTCGACTTCAAATAAAGGGACACTGCTCAGCTTCAAATCGTTTCAACACCATTTTCAAGAAAATGAGCATGAAATCTAAGTACCGCTAGGTATAAGAGTGTAAAAGCTAACAAAAACTGAAGGATACCCCTGGGCATGACCTGGAACTCCATCAGCATTCTTATCTCTAGAAATATTCATTGCACCAATCCTCTGAGCCGTAGTCTGCTCATCTGTGCAATGATTTCTTTCCCCAAGGACTTGCTGATTTCGAGCAGCATTACCATCTCTTGCAGCACTTCCTGCATGTGGCTGTATTATGAAGAACGTGTATGTTTTAGAATATTTAATACTACATTTCTGTGATGAACTCACCAGAGAGCTCGGACCAAATCCTGGTATGATCAGATAGATTTTCATTAGTGTTTCCTTTTGACCCCTGGTGTGCTGTGGTCCCAGAAGTCATAGCTGCAGGGCTTTTAGAAGAGTTCCCACCACTAAGTTGTGATACAAGCATCGTAGCAAGTAGGAGGGTAGCATCAAAGTTTGAAATTGAGCTGTCGCCTATGCCGAACTTGGGCGCCATTAGGATTGGCCTGTTCCTCCAATAGTCAATTTATATTCAACAAGATACTGATCATATTACATACACATTTAAATTGCCAGCAAGTGTGTCAACTGATTCTGGAAATGTTAAAATGAAATACTCTGAAGTGAGCTGCAGAGACAGCATCCAAATGCAGCAGAGATGTTTTCTGAAAGATTCATGAAGTGGTAAACAGTAGCAATTTTAACCTCGTTTTTAGATCATTATATTACTCCTAAGCTGGCCTATGAGCTTCTTAAAATTGACCACATGCACATTTAGGTCAAAATTAAGCCAGTCAATAGTCATATATCTTTTGGATAAATCTGTACATCCCAAGAAGAAGTGAGCTTAAAATATTTACAGAAAAAAAAAATCTTATGCAGAAATAAGGAGCACTAGCAGAAGAGACTCTTACTCTCCAGCTTTGTCAAAATATAAATGTATGTCAACTTCACAGCCCTCACAGAATGAAAGAAAGGCCTGGAACAAGATAAATAACAACTTACTTCAGTGACAAAGATTATCTATAAAATGAATAAAACTAACCCATCTGAATCAAGACAACATAGATTAATTAAAGCCCATTCCAGAAAATGGTATTTTAACGGGGTTGTGCAGCAAAAGCATGTCTGAAGGACACTGGGTGAATCATAATGTCTGAGTAAGAGAATGTTGGCAAAATGTTGAAGTTTATCGAGATCATCTTTCTCAAGAAACCACAGTTAAAAGAATATACGTTGCTATGTAGTCTGTCCCATCACCTTCAACTCCTTCACTCCAAATGTTACATCTACAGGATCACGAGTATGAGTATAGTGTACAAACTCTTCTGCAGGATCTATCCATAACTGAGTATGCAGTGCTGAATCATTCTCTGAAATAAAGAAACAGATGTTTAACTTTAACTGGTTAAGCTTGATGTAGAAGTAGAAGAGCGCAAAACTGTCACAAATTTGCTTCGTTTACCTTTTGTTGGGTCCATATAGCTTCTAAATTCAACAGCTTTCCCCCCAATCTGATCAGCAGTATCAAGAGGCAAAACAGATTGTTGGGTTGCAAACATTGTAATCTCTTGAAGGGTTGATTGAAAATTAGTTAGTAACTTGTTGAGATCTCGCGGCCTAACTACAAAACTGCTGGGAAGCTTTGTTCGATCAAGTGATAGATGTTGTATATCAGGTTCAAAATTGCAAGTAATCCAATATGTTTTTTTCATACCTATAAAACAGTAGAGCATTAAAGATGGGAAATTAAACTAAATCAATGTGTTAAATATGACGCATAAAAATACTGCTGCCTATAACTAGTGGTGGAATAAATAAATACTGGAATGGGAAGCTTGAGATGCACAAGAATGGTTACCATATCCTTTTCTTTTCCATTATTTGGTCATGTTTCAAGAAACAATATGAACTGTCTTAATATAAAAAATTATTGTTGCTCGCACCAAATTGCAGAATTGTTATCAAATTTTACCAGAGCTAATATCCGCAATATTTTCCTTGTAAACATGACATCAATATCTGCATAAACACCAATTGATTCATCCCTGTATTCATGTGTTTGTTCTAATGGTGTCTAGAAATTTATAAATTTCAAACTGCCTACGCATCTCCAAAAATATCTAATGAGAGTTTAATCCGTAGATGTCCAATTCTCATATCAAATTTACCATTAGAACAATCCAAAGCCCACTTGACTTTGGATGAATCAGAATCAGCCAATTGTACGGTTAAATGATCTATACTTGCCACTGGGGTTCTTAGGACTGAGCAGATGGCCTGCATAAACAATAACAACACACCATCATCTAAGATGCACAACCAACAAATCATCAACAACACAAACAGTTATTAAGAAAATGGTATACCTTTATAAGCACACTGTATTGTACTTGGGCACCAGGTACTGAGAATATATCAAAGAAATCCGGTTTGAATGTTATGGATTGATAAGCCGATCTTGATGAGTTAAGAGTATGAAGGTATAGCTTCCCATGCAGAAACGAAATGTCAGATTTTATCCCAAATCCAATCATTTCTAAATCTTATACATCAAATGAGAATCTTACAGTGGCAACCGTATTAAGTTTTATTTTAGAACCAATCAATTTGAATCGCTAACATTTCAAATTCCAGAGATTCAAATTATAGACCTTCAATTACTAGACACCAATCACTAATATCGATTCTAGCTGGAAAAAAGAATAACTCAGAACCCTAATCATTTTCAGGCGAACCAATTTCGACCCCCAGAATAAATAATACTGTGTTTCTCAATCCGGAACTTGTATAGTTCGGAAGATCTAAGAATGTTTTGGCAGAAAAATTCATGCAGGATGAGTCTCAGCAAAAGTAACAACTTTGAATAAGTAATAGGAGTCGAGAAGAGGCAATGAAAATGAGCGGGAGAGGAAGGGGAACCTGGGAAGAAGAGGACTGAAAAACGAGCTCGTTGCCGATGCGGGCGAGGCAGATGATAGAGCGAGCGAAGGTTTTGAGCGCAGTACCGCTCACGCTGAACTCCATTACTGTTTACGGATGCTCGTGTAAAACTTGTATGGCGGGAAAAAATAATTTTGCAACTCCTTCGCTTTTGGAAGAGGAGAAGAAGATGCTTTCAGCCAAAAAATGATATATTAAGAGAGTGTTTGGCAGTGAAGATAACATGTAATATGATAAGATTAAAATTGTATAGTATATCAAGATTATTTTAATCTCATAATTCTCTTTTTATTTAGGTCATGTTTGGTAGATAAAATATGATAGGATAAGATTAAATTATCTTATTAAATCATGTATTTGGTAGCAAATGTGATAAACAAGTCGGTCCGGTATTAAGCATTGAGCCCGTGTCAAAATCACTAATTTACCTTACATTTTAATCTTAAGGAGGTGGTGAGATTAAAATAATCTTCATACACCATATAAATTTAATCTTATCATGCTATATCATATCATGACTACCAAACATGGCCTTAAAATATATGAGAAATAATGATTTTGACACGGGTCCATTGTTTAATAACGAGCCGACATATTAATCACATTTTCTACCAAACACATGATTGATAATATAATTTAATCTCATCTTATCATATATTGTTTCTTGATTTAGTTGTAGATTTATTATTTTCATAAAAAGTCGTGTTAAAATTTAGTCGTAATTAAATTATAATTTAATTTAAATATATATTTAAAAAGGTAGAATTAAGTATTTATTATTTATTTTTACATTTTTGTCCTTGGTACAAACTAAATAAGTTAATTTCGGGTGTACCATTTGTTTGTTAAACAAAAAATATATATTTTGGGATAAAATAGTATGAAGGAGAGCTTTTATCTATTCGTATCATTCTAATATGAACTCTGCAACATATCATGTAATATGGATATGAACATAGTTCGATCAACCGGTTAGTACAACTTCGTAAATTTTCAAATCTGATTTTGAACTTTTAGAACTGTCGCGTCACTGCCACCCACTATACATCGAAGCTGCTCTCCCTCTCTTCAAATCATTTAATTAATTTTCCCATTTCGAAAAATATTTTATCGTTTAAACGTCGTAGAAAAGTGAGAATTCTGTTTCAATTCAAAGAATAGAAATTCTATAAATAGAAATCCAATATTTTGGAATGAAAAGAACGTAACAAACAACAGCCGAGTTTCACATGACAATAACTATCTTGATAGAGAAAAAAATAAATTAATGAAATTAAAGCTCTTTGTTTGACCTAATTATCGTTTAGAAGATTTAGTAGTAACATCAATTTGAAGAGAGTATATGGATGAAGACGTGCGGAAAAGAAGAATAAAATAAGGAAATAAGAAAAGAAGATTGTGGCAACGGCAAGGGTGGGCGACGACAACATAGTGGTGGTGGACGGCATAGGGAATTGTAGAAGCGGTGGTAGGAGATAATTAATGGAAAGGGGCCAAAGGGCAATTGAGAGATAATTGCATAAGTTCTATTTAATGAAAAATATATTTTTTTTACTAAAAATAGATAAAAATAATTATGGATATGAATGTCCATAAGGAGGTTTTTTTGAATTTAATTTCTTAATCAGTTAATAAATAGTTGATACAATTAGGGGTGGTCGCTTTTACATTTTAATTTTAAATTTTAATTAAATATGGATCCATTCAAATTGTAATTGAATTTGGAATTCCATTTGGTTTACTTAGAGGCGTCTGGTTGAGCTTATAAACTCTTTAAAATAGTTTATAAATTATTTATGAGCTTATAAATTGTAAAAATAAGATCTTGAACTTAATAAACTGTTGAAAAAATAAGCAGTTTCACCCCAACTTATTTTGTCATTAACTTATAAGCTATAATAAAATTATATAAATAACAATACAATATTTTGTTATTACAATCATTAAAAAAAATAGTTTTTACAAATGAGTAATGTCATTTTTTGTCATTATTTAAAGAGCGTATAAGTTCATTTATCCAAACAGTTTGATAACTTATAAGCTCTTAGTGTATGACATCTTATAAGTTCTTGCAAGAGCTTATAAGCTATTGGAGCTTATAAGCTCTTTAAAATAAGGTTAGCCAAACACCCTTTTAGTTGAATATAGTTATTGTTGTTAAGATTATCAAGAAAATTAATAATTAAAAGAGTGTTTCCTTATTTAAAACCCTTTATTATTTTTTTAATTATTGGGAAAATATGTAAAAGAAATTTGATTCAAATTTTAAAATATCATTTGAAATATTGTCTAAATTCAGAACCTTAGAATTAGTTTTAGTCTCTGTCTTAAATAACTCACATTGAAAAGTTGAGTTTACGTGTACACACAAGATAGAAGGACTTCAGACTGAAGATTAATTGACCAAACCCTAGAAGATGGTCTTTCCATCATGAAGGGCATTCAAATTGCTAGAGATGAGCAAACGGGTTTCAGTTCTCGGTTCCAACCGGAACCGAGGTTCCAATCGGAACCGAACCACAAACATTGGTTCTTTTGGTACCGAGAATCAAAATTTTCGATTTCGGTACTAGATCCGATTCTTAGTTCAATTAATATTTCGGGTATCAGTTCTAACCGATCAGTTCCGGGTAGAACTGAAATAACCGATTTATTAGAATTTTAATTTTTTGTATCCATCAATTCCTAAATCCTAATTCCTAAAATTAAATGGCTAAAATTTTTAAAAGTTAAAACATAATTACTAACCTAGCAGTAAATTTAAGTTTCTAACTATCCCACGCCATTGACACCTCTATCAAGCAAGTCGACGGCGCACACGCTGAAGCCTTCGCGGCTCCGCCTTTGCCGGCGCCCGCCTATGCCTACTCCTGCCTCCTCTCGTCTGCGCCCTCTGCACTCGCCCATGTCCGCCCGTGCCCGAGTCTGCCTTCCCCTCCGTTTGCCTGCCCACGTCTCTGCCCCCTCTCCCGCCTCTGCTCGTCTCTACCCACCTCTCTTCTCATGAGTCATGGTAATTTTCTACCATTAATGAAATTAATGAAAAGTGGGTTTCTTAATATGTCTAATGGTAAAGTTACTTATTGGTACCGAAAGAGTAAGATTGGTGTATGTGGGGGGGGGGGGGGGGGGGGGAATAACACCAATTCAAACTTTTAGGGTTTTCTCATTTTTAGATTAACAAATAAGGCTTAAGCACACTTACTAAATAAGATAGATTGAGTAGAAAGTCGAGTTCTTCTTGTTAGGAAGAATTAAACTTGCTCAAATAATGCATTAGGTTGTGAATAATAGAGATTAAAAATAACTTTATGAGTTAAACTAAATATAAGTTGTGTGCGGAATTTCGTGTTTTAATGCTCTTGTTAAAATGAAAACAATTTTTTTTACTCAAGATATTTAGCAAACCAATTTAAGATATGATATGAATAAGAGGATAAACAAAGCAAATAAGAAAATAAAGAACACATGTAGTTAACGTGGTTCGGGATAAAATTTCCCTACATCCACGGCTTGATCAAGAACTAGATCGAAAATTCACTAAGCTCTCCTTTCTTTTTACTCGTTGAGTACGAGCCACAAGAAATATTAAATCTAGATATTGTCTTGTGATTACACTGCTTCTTCCAAAGATTGATGACTACAATATAAGGAATATACTTTCTTGGATCTAAACTAGACACTAACTTTGGTTTTGAAAATAGTTTTACAGAAAATACAAACTTTAAGCGATGGTAACACTCAATAGAATTCTGAGATGTTGGAGTGTTTTTGAGCGATGGGAGCTTGAAGATTTTTTAGCAGAGTAATGGCAGTTTCATTCGTTTGAATTATCGTACTCATTTATGGAAGTGATGGTGGTATATATAGTCCCCATTGCTGGAACCTAGCCGTTGGAGAAGATGAAGAGTTGTTCTACTTTGCATTAAATGCATGACACGTTTGTAGAAATACGTGTCGCCTGCATTGCGTTTTGTAACCACCAGTCACGTGATTTCCCAGTGTTTGCCATACCTAGTATGATTCATCGTACAATAAATATGATATTCTTGTACTTCATTCCTTAAAATATCTCATTTGATGTGACAACACACTGAGTGGTTGACTTATGAAAAATTTAGGTATGTCGGCAGTCCACTGTAGTTAATGTGAGGGACAACTAGCTTGACTTCTTCTAACAGATCGTTTCCTATGATCTGTTTATCGAGCTATCCATTAAGTATTAATTTGTTTGATATAAAATTAATACTTTAGTTACTTTTCTTCATTCTTGAGACCATCTTCATATTTGCAACGAACAATATTTGGGACAAATCGTTTAGAGAACGATCAACTTGTTGTAACAACGGGTTGCGTGAATTGGGATAGATGATCTATTTGCTCCAAGATCGTTTACTCGATATGGTTCAAGTCTTCATAGATCCAATACTAGAGAACAACTAGCTCTATAGGACAGGTGGTTTTATATCCACCTGTTCTTTCACATTTTGTACTTGTTCAACATATTCTAGAAAGTACAGATCGTTCTTATAAGCAAGTTTGAAATTTCAAACTCATTTTTACAATGTTGATCTGATAAACTCTATTCTGGTTGAAATGAATTCTAAAACCATGATAACTGTAAGGGACAACTAGCTGCAGGATTAGGGACAGATCGTTAAACCAACGATCTGTTCGTAAATCTTTTAACTTGCTATTTACAATGAACACATACTTATCGATATAGTGATCAATATGTCCAAGATAGCTTTATAAGAATAATACATATCGTATAACTAACGATCTGTTCCTTTTATAGTCAAGTTGTTCCTTAAAAGATGATATTGACGACTTGTTTTTTAGAGATTTTGAAATGACTAAGTGTTGTTTCGAAAATCATCATCTAAACATAAGTGAATTCATGGGGTTCCCAACAATTTCTCCATTTTTTATGATGTCGAAACTACACCTTATATAATTTCCTAAGTGTTTAATCAACATATAGTTTACAGCAGGTGGTTGATATGCATAGATATATAAAGCAATAAATAACAAGTATAAAAACATTGCCTGGAGAAAAATTGATATCGTCATCAGGTTGTTTTTTAGGAATCAAAAACTTCAAACTTTCAATAATGATAGTAGTCGTTACAGATGGAAATAATTAATGTAGACAACTAGCTGTGAAAGATAGATTATAAAAACAAGTTTGAAAGTTAAAATCTTCTTATTGTGGAGGTGGTTGTTGTTGATCATTTTACTGGGATTATTTTTGTTGGCGTTCGGTGAGTTGTGCCCTTCTCCTCTCGACCAATTCTCTCTTTCTTAGCTCGAAGGGCACATTATAGCTAGCATATATCCCGTTGAATATCCTCCTGTAATCTTGATTGTCCAGATTGATGGGATAACCCATGTGTTGAGCATATTGATTAATGACATTGTGGATATAGGTGTGATCAATTTCTGTAGTTCCTGGAATCCTTAGAGCACCATCGTTGTCTTCTTGGGAGCAATGGGAGTCACATTTGTCATGGCAGACTGTTTGTATAGATAGTCCACAAATGTTTGATTCTTGTGCTTGCTCAAGTATTCCCTAAATATTTCATCTATCGAACTACATTGATATTGTGGTTCCATCAGGTAGTTATATTCCATGACAAAGCCTTTGACAATTCTGTTCCATTCTCCTGACTTCTTCCTGTGAAGCCAAGTTAGATTTTGTGGCTCGGAGAGTTGAAATTTGTCAAAGAAATTCAAGATGGTATTTGTCGGTTCATCTCCTTCCTTTGGAGTCGAGTTGTTCTCATTCGTTTTGAAATCTATCTCCTTCTATCTTTTTTTCTCCGGTCTCCATAATTTCCTGAACTCGGGATTATCAATTTGTTCTGGTTTATAACCAGCCAAGAACATCTCTTCTTCCCCATCCTTGTCTGAGTATATCTTCTTTCATTTCTTTTTAGCAGCTAGCTTAGCTGCATTCTCCTCTTCTGTCCTTCGTGCCTTCTCAACATTTTCTACTTCTAGCCTCCTTGCTTCAACTAGCTGTTTGACAATTATTTTCTTCTTGGCAACTGGCTTTTTCTTAACAACTTGTTTTATTTGAGCAGCTGGCTGTGCATCTTTTTCTTCTCCCTTTTCGACATCATCAAAGAAGTCTTTAGAGACGATGAGTCGTAGGGAAGCGAGCTCTCCTGCATCTCCTTGAGTTTGTTCTCAGTTTCCTCCTTGTATTGCAAAAATGTAGAGATGTTTCCAGTGATGTCATTGAATTGCTTTTCATTTCATTTGTTTTAATTTGTAAGCTTGACCAGCAGATCGTTGTCGGCACCCTTAATTTTTATGATACTTTTGTTGATCATGAAAACTTCATCGCATGGCATCCTGCAATGCTTTAGGCAAAATTTCTTTGAGAACAGTGAGAACCTCTTGTTTGACCACAACTGGGATTGTGGTTTTCTCCATGTCCAAATACTGTTGTTCCACATCTTTCTTAACTTCCTCCACTATTTTGCACCTGCCTCCTTGAATTTTTCATCACACTTTTCTACTTCAGCTTTGTACAACTCAAAACGTGTGTTGTTGGTCTCCTTGTACTTATCAAATACATCCCTGTCCCCATCCGAATCATTGTGTAACTCTTCCGACAGACTGTTATGAGCTCTTTGGAAATTTTCTTCAACAGTGTGGAAAGCTTTCTTAGCAGCAGCAAATAAAAAATTTGCTAGGGTAGCACTCCGGTCATTTATTTGAATGTAAATCAATTCATTCATCTGCTCACATGTCATGGGACCAAGGGAAGAGGAAAGCAGCTCGTCAAGATAATGATGTGTATAATCAGTTGGAGCTGTTCCCTTGATGTAGATTTCTCCAGTTGGTTCTGCATCAATCAATGGGCCAGTAATAATTGGAGTTGATTTCTTCTTCTTCTTCTTCGAAGGATTGCTATCTTCAGCGAGCTCCTCCTTTGCAGTTTGTTGGGAAGTGAACTTCAGCACCTCCTGGAGGGTGGGTCCTCCGTGTATCGTACCCGAGAGAGCTTATGGGAGTGCGGCTTGCCTCATTGAAAAGGGTCTGCACTACCATTGTTGACGAGAGGTTAAAGAAATTGATTAGTACTACTCATACCAACATGGTGCATCATCTTTTCAGGTGACCCCTTAGTAGAAACTCCAAGGTTAAGTGTGTTTAGCTTGGAGCAATAGTATGAGTGACTTACTGGGAAGTGTCCTGGGTCAGTCTGTCAGTGAGGACAAAGCAGGCTGGGAAAGAAAGTGTTGTTGTGTGGAGCCAGTGCGTCAATTCTTCAAGGACAGGTGGCTGTTGATGTGTGGCTTCATCATGGGGATTTATTGATTCTTTAATAACATGTGGTTTTGTCATAACTGTATCAGTAGCGGGCTTAGACGTGGATGTTTCACCAGCAGCAGATGGCTCTTTCTTCTATACTGTTGGTTCTTCAAAATTGAAGAACGCGTCATCAAAATCTCCAGATTGCAAATCGATTGCAAGATCATATAAGTTATGCTCTTTTGTATAGAAAGGAGCAAGATCAATCTGTAGCTCACACGCTTCTTCCTTCATCTTGGTTAGAACATATGTACTAAAGTATTGTTGCGCATTGGGTATATCCAAAAATTCAAAATATGTGTGCAATTGGTTTTCCTCCACCTTCAGATCGTTGATGGAGAAAAGAAGCAGTATTGCTTCAAGAATGTAGAACTTGCAGTCCCTAATCTCAATATAAGTTTGGAAGCGATTTGCCATCTCCAACACCTTCGGAGTAAGCTGGATCCTGGGCATCAATTCCAAAACTGTCTTTGCAGCCTTTTCTTGAATCTGCTGAAAGATAAGTTGTGCTCCACGCAGACGCGTATTTAAGTCATCAATATTATGCTCATTTGGATCAATTTCCACATCCTCTTCCAAAATTTCTTGAGCATCCGCCTCTCGTTCATCCATTTCCTTAGCAGGTTGTTGTTGAGGTGGTATTGTGGTGATTGGTTCGACATCGCTGATGATGGTATCATCCAGCTCGTCTTGCAGATTGCGAGCAGTTGGTTTCTTCTTGGTTTCCTTCCTTGGTGCTTTCTTTGGTTCCTTCTTCTTTTGCTTCTCAATCACATGAGATGGCTCCTTGGTTGCTTTCTTGCTTTTCTTCGCAGCAGTAGCTTTTTTTGGATCACCAACTAGTTTCCGTTTAGCAGCTCGCTCCTCTCCCGCTTGAGCAGCTGCAGCTTCACCAACAGTAGCTGGTTTCTTAGTTGGAATCACCCACTCTGGGTTGAAATTGCCAATCTGAAACAGTACTTTCTTGATTTTGTCATCTGTTACTTTCAAGAAAATTTGTGATGCTGTGCCTATAACCACCTCAACCTGATGCCTAGTCCTTAGCAAAATCCATTCATCATTAAATGGAACTCCCTTATTCCATTTTTCCTTGTTGAAAAAGCCTCCGATTATGGTGCTAATTTTGTTGGACAGGCAGAGGGGTCGCTTGATATTCATCCAAGTGCAGTTATCGTCATCATCCTATCGCATATCAATCTGTTGTACTTCATCAACAACTAACTTTAGTAACGATCTGGCCCAATTGATGTTTAAGTTGAGCAGCACTGCAGTGGTAACTTTCAGTTTCCTTGGTGTAACAGCATCGTAGGTTCCCTGGTGTCCAAGGAAGACTTTTTGGACATAATCCAGTAGCACACGGTATATTAGAAACATCAACCCTGTGTTGAACGCTTTATTCATCCACGTAAATGGTTGTGCCACGATGATGTTTAAGGCGTCCGGTATCTATTCATTGGTGACGTCATAAATCACCATATCTCCTTCATCCTTCAAATGGTAAACTTGTAGAATCATCTCAATCAGAGTAGTGCGAATATTTTCTTCCTTAGTCTTGTGAACATGTATCTATACCGAGTACTCTCCACACTCATCTTACATCCATGAGCATTAAAAGAGAGCTACATGTCGAGGGAGATAGTAATTGGGAGTAGTGTTCGACTAAAATTATTTCGAGTTGCTCGCAATCTTAACGAGGTCGTCTAGCAATGATAAGTCAACCCAAGTCGTATTCTCATGGAAGACTTAGCAGGGCAATTCAATTCTTTGTTCAATATAAAAACAAGTAAAAGAGAATTTGTTTGTCTTATAACTAGGCAAAGAAAGTAAAATACGTAAAGTAAATTCTAAACTAATAAACGAAAGTATAATTGAAAGACATGGAATATAAATAAGAGAGAAGGTAAATTCTAAACTAATGGAAATCAACATAGAAACGAATCGTCTAACTAATCTAATTAAGAAAACAGGATGCGAATTTAAACGATGCGAATTTAAAAGAGTGCGAATAACTTGGAAATCAGAATTAAAAAGAATGTGGAAAGTACTTGGAAAATTCAGATTGAAAGGCACGTAGAATAAATGAGCGAAATAAGAGAATGAAAGCATAAACAAATAAACGAACTAAATAATAAATGACACCAGAATAATAAACGGAAAAAGAACTTGATTAATAACTGAAATGGTCTGGAATCCACAATAGATACTGAAGATGAACTACGAACTAGAATGTTGCGATTGGCTACCTTCGAGTACGAAATCAAAAACTAGAAACGACTAACTAGAAATCAAAAGTCTCGACCCTAGAACACGAGGTTGAGACGTGCTAAAAATATAAAGGTAAACGTCTTGAATGAAGGTCTGGAAGAGATCTGGATAATGGTGTCTCAAAAAAGGTGTTCATCGAATGAGAAACGCGTCGGGTATTTATAGCCGAGAAGGGATGTCAGTGGCCGCTTAAGATCAGCAACCGCTGACCTCGGTTGTTCCACGTTCCCCGCTGAAGTGGTTAGCGCTGGCCCGAGTCAGCCGCTGGGGTCAGCGACCGCTAATGTGTCAGCGGTCGCTGGCCAGGTCTTCGCGCTGGCTCGGCCATGGCCTGGTCTGGGATACCAACTCCTAGTCAGTGGCCGCTTAGGGCGCCGCGGTCGCTGACTAGTGCTCTCGGCTCTAGTCTCTATTTTTTTATCATTTCTTGATCCTTTCTCTTTTCTTTACCAACTTTTAACACTCGTTTAGACTTTTGATCTTGAAACATAAAATGAAACATAAATCGAGCCAAAACATTATGCAAAGAGCTAAAACAACACGAATAAAGTCACGGAAAATATGAGTTTAAATGATCAAAAAGAGGCTAAACAACCCATCCACACACAAGACCTTGCTTGTCCTCAATCATAACTTAGTCTAAACTATCCATAGAGAAAAATCTATTCACGACATGCATTCTTGACAAGACTTCAAATCATTCCAAAATCGATCTTCCTATCATCACGTCACGTCATATAGAGATTATAGAAGCAAGTAGACCACTTAGACTAGATAATCATCAATTCAAACAACGCAAAACAATAATGCACATCGATATCACATAACCGGCTAGAGTTTTATCCATCTTAATAGCGTATCTTTCACTTTTCTTTTCTTTTCTTTTCTTTTCAACATGGGGAATGGAATATTAAGGACAATGTTCACCGGGTGAATACTCCGAATGTTTGGGTTTTCCCGGTGTGATTTCTCATACTCATCTCTTTTATAATTTTGAGTTATTGATTAAGAGAGCGGGGTAGAATCCTTATGTATTCATATTTTTCACGAACTCAAAAAGGTAATTTAGAACAATGTCGAGTTAAATGGTCATTGTCACGAGGTGTGAACAATTAGGGGTTCCCTAGCTTATCCTCACGCAGTTTCTCGTGCTCATGGTTCCCATAGGAGCAGAGATCTCTTGACAAAGTTCGATTTTCAATACAAAACATGGATACACAATAAGTGGTCATAAACAACTAGCCAATAGAATCAATCAATTTATACCATTATGCATCACTATCTCGATCATTCTACTAAGATTAATAAATTTGGTCATAATGTTCCACACATTCCTAGTTCATCTACGTTTCATATCATGAATCAAGTCAAATCAATAAAGGCTTTCAAATCATATCATATCTCAAATACATGTCACGACTCGATTCAACCACAAGGTGTCAAAACCAAGTAGTTCTAAAACAATTAAGATTTTGCATACAAACGACACTAAGAAGAAACGACAAATGCACGGACTAAAAAGACACCCCTCCCCCCTACAAAAATAGAACAATGCCCTCATTGCAGAAAGTAAAGAACTATAGAGTAGGGATAGAGAAAACGTCCCTGAATTGCGGCATTCAGAGCGACAAAACGGAAAGAAAAACCTGAAAAAGCAAACTAGAAAGCAAAGCAAAGGAAAAATAAAGGTTTGCCAATCACACACTCACACAAAAAGAAATAAATCAGTAAATGCACCTCAACAATGAGACGAAGCTCACTGTTGGTCGGGAGGGGGTGGGTTGGCTGCTCCGCCAAAGGTCCAAGATGATCATTGTTGTTGCATCTCTCGTAAGAGCCGGTTTTGCTCCTCCATCGCCTTTTTTTGAGCTTCCCATTGTTGGTGCTAGGCGTCAAGGCGAGTGTTGATGTTGCAGATGTCAGATTGCATCTCGCGAATGCCGGTGGTGACCTCGGTAGTGAATTGCTCCCATTGGGAGTTCCATTGAGGTTGGGTGCCCTATTGAGATTGGGCACCCCACTGTGATTGACCGCCCCATTAGGATTGGGTACCCCTTTGAGATTGGGTACCCCAATTGGATCCTCCGGTTGTGTCCACCGTGTCATAGCCGAGCCAAGCGGCGTCGGCTTCCTCGTCGGCTTGCTCCTCCTCTTCTTCCTCAGACTGAGCCTCTTCGTTGGCCTCCATGTGGGCATCTTCCACCTCGTCGGTTTCATGGGACGCTCGGGCTGCTACTTGGGCATTGAGGTACCTTTTCACACAATTGCGCCTCTCTTGTGGCACCAACTCGGATTGTGAGAGGGCGAATGGTGCGCCTCTCAACTCATTGATATCGATCTTCTTGGTGGGAAGCATCTCATTGTTGGGAGGGTCATCCGCACAGATAAGATTGAGGTGCATGGCCACGGAGGTTGCTAGGTGAAATAGAGATGCGTGGGCGCGCTTCCGGCGTTGGATGGATTAGATTGCTTCAAACATGAACGATGATGGGAAAATCTTTATCTTGTGGATTGCACAATGGAGTAGGAAGCACTCCACCGTGTTCACCTTATTGGCTTGCTCATTGCACAAGATGGAGTAGGCGATGAACTTGTGCAAGACGCCTATCTCGGGATCTTTTTGAAATCCGCTCGGCACTCCCGATGCCCAATTGTGGAAACCTGACAACTCAAACCAAGCTAGATTCAGATTAAATTCCAGGGGCACCCGATGGAGCCCCGTGGTGGGAAATCCAAAGATGGATTTCATCATGGAAGTAGTGACAGTATGAAATAATCCACGATACCGGAATATAAATGACTTGAAATTAGATGCAACATCAAATGTTGTGAGGAATTCAAGTCCTAATTCTTTAAAGTAATCGACTTCTAGCTTAGCATACTTCTCTAAATCAATATTCTTCAAATAACGGGTCATTTTAGAAGCAATGCCTAAACTACTCAACAATTCCCAATCAAGAGTGCGAGAGAGAGTGATATCAAGAGTTGTGTACCATATATAGAGAGTGCCCTCGGGATCATTGTATATTGAGAATGGTGCACCCGAGCCTTGGATGTTGTCTCGAACGGGGTGGAAATTCTTGTCATCTCCTCCTTGCCGGCTACATTTCCCAACTTCACTTGTTTTTTTATCTCTTCCTACCCATTGGACTTTTAGCAAACACTTGGTGGACAAAAGATTTGATGAAATTGGGGTTTGGGGTTTTGGGTGTTTTCATGGGTGAAATCGGAATTTGTTCTGATGGAATGGAAGAACAAGTAAAGTTGATGGTGAATCCAAAGAATTGGAGTAAAAGAGTGAGTATGGAAGGAGGAATTGAAGAAGGAAGTTTGGGTTAGGGTTAGGGTTTGAGGAATTTGGGAGAGAAGGGGTGGAAGATGTGGGGAAAAAAGAGGGATAGAGGGTGTTTTAAGAGGGCAGCGGGTGAACTCAGTGGTCGCTGAGATGTGCTCTCGTAAATGGGTGGAAGAATTTGGGAGAATTTACGTGGGGGGTGGTCAGCGGCCGCTGCGGTGTCAGCGACCGCTGACTTAAGGTGGCACGGGCGCTGGCGCAGGGTTTGCACGGGGTCAGCGGCCGCTAAGTGTGCCGCGGTCACTAACCCTTGCTCTCGTAAATTTCTTCCGTTTCTCCTCCGCGGGCACTGAGTGTCCCGCGCCCGCTGACTTTGCCTCTCGTCTGGACTTTTTCGAGGTGTAATTTTTCGTTTTGTTGTGTGTCTCGCCTGGGTTTTCTCCCAACTCGGTAACACCTACAAACAAAGAAAAATAATAAAAATTAACTAACGAAATGAAGAAAAATAAAGGGGAATAAAATGAAAAACGAGAAAATGAGTGTGGGTTGCCTGCCACGAAGCGCTTTGTTTTACGTCGTTAGATCGATGGAACTAATTCAACGGGGGATCGGAGATGGGTGTTGACTCCAGAACTTAAGGCATGGAGTCACCTTCGATGTACGGTTTTACCTGTTGTTCATTCACGCGAAAGGACTTCTCCCCTTCGTTACTATATAGTTCTACGGCCCCGGATGGTAGTATGTCCTTGATCACGAACAGACCGCTCCACCTTGATTTGAGCTTGCTCGGGAATAATTGAAGTCTAGAATTGAAAAGTAGAACCTTTATTCCCGGTTTTAATTCCCTGTGCACAATTTGATGGTCATGGATCCGCTTCACTTTGTCTTTGTAAATCCGTTCACTCTCATACGCCTCGTTTCTAAGCTCATCAAGCTCGAAAATTTGGAGTGATCTCCTCTCTGCAGCAATGTCGAGGTCGTAAGTTGTTGCCTTAATTGCCCAATATGCTTTGTACTCTACTTTTACCGTCAAGTGGCATGCCTTCCCATACACAAGACGGTACGGGCTCATCCCAAGAATACTTTTGAAAGTCGTCCTATATACCCATAAGACATTGTTTAGCTTGAATGCCCAATCTTTTCGGGATGGTTTCACGGTTTTCTCCAATATGGCCTTCACTTGCCTATTGCTCGTTACGGCTTGCCCCGAGGTTTGTGGGTGATATGGGGTGGCGACTTTGTGTGTGATCCCATTCTTCTTCATCAATTTTTCAAACAACTTGTTACAAAAGTGTTTTCCCCTATCGCTAATGATAGCTCGAGGAAATCCAAATCTACATAAGATGTTTTCCTACACAAACTTGAGAACAACATTAACATCACAAGTCCTAGTGGGGATAGCTTCAACTCACTTGGACACATAATCAACGGCTAATAGAATGTATTTGTATCCGAAAGATTTAGGGAAGGGACCCCTGAAATCAGTACCCCAGACGTCGAAGATCTCAACTACCAAGATATTTTGGAGAGGCATCTCATTGCGGCGGCTTATGGCTCCAACTTGTTGGCATCTATAGCATGCCAAATAAAATGCTTGAGCATCCTTGAAGAGATTTGGCCAAAAGAGCCCGCTTTGCAAAACCTTATGTGCCGTCTTTTGTCCTCTAAAATGGCCTCCACATAGGAATTCGTGGCAGAAATGGAGCACTTGCTCTTGCTTGGAATCCAGAATGCAACGTCGGATTACACTATCCTTACCAATCTTGAAAATGTAAGGCTCCTCCCAAAAATATTGCCTGCACACATGAAGAAATCGTTTCTCCTCTTGGGAGGTTAGACCGGGTCTAAGTAAATTGCATGCTAGGTAATTCACAATGTCGGCGTACCAAGGAGTGATCGTAATTTCCGAAATATTCTCATAAGGAAAACTGTCAGAAACACAAGATGTATCAATATGAGAATGCTCAAGTCTAGAAAGATGATCGGCCACAAAATTTTCACTTCCTTTCCTATCCTTTATCTCTACGTCAAATTCTTGCAAAAGCAATACCCATCTAATTAATCGAGGCTTAGTTTGTGATTTGGTCAATAAGTATCTCAAGGCCGCATGATCCCTATGAATAATTACCTTTGATCCTAAAATATAATAACGAAATTTGTCTAAGGTAAATATTACGGCGAACATCTCCTTCTCCGTGGTGGTGTAATTTACTTGGACCGAATTCAAGATCAAACTGGCGTAGTAAATCACACGAAGCATATTATCAACTCGTTGACCTAAAACATCTCCAAGTACAAAATTAGATGCATCACACATGATCTTGAAAGGAATAGAATAATTAGGGCCAATGATAATGGGGGGCAGAAATCAACTTTTCTTTCAATAGGTTAAAAGCATGCAAGCATGAATCATCAAAATTGAAAGGAATATCTTGGGCTAGTAAATGACAAAGTGGTTACAAATTTTAGAAAAATCTTTAATGAAACGTCGGTAGAAACCTGCGTGACCTAAGAAACTTCTAATACCCTTTGTCAGGGATCGACGCCTACTTGAGTTTTTCCTGAGTGATGGATTTTTCGTCACTTTCCTGCACTTAAAATTTTTTACTCATGAAATCCTGCAAAAAAGAACTTTCGGCCAATGAATCAATAGCATCAATGAAATAACAATCATCAACAAAATTAGCGGATGGTATGGCACGACTCCTATGAGCAGAAAAAAGACACTTCCTCTCCTAGAACAGACATTTTAATAGTGTCATTTTTAACATCAATCAAAGTATCAGTGGTAGCCATGAATAGTCTTCCTAGAAGGCGTGTATGCTGAACACCATTTTCATGCACGTCTCATATCTCTAAAACAAAGAAATCAACGGGAATAATCAATCCACCTACTTGCATTAAAACATCCTCAAAAACACCTCTAGGATATCTAATGGATCTATCGGCCAACTGCAAACACATGCGAGTAGATTTAAGTTCACCTAATTCCAATTGCTTAAAAATAGAGTACGACATCAAATTAATTCCTGCTCCTAAGTCTAACATGCCCGAGGCTTCCTACCATTTCCTAGAGCGATATTGATAACAAAACTACCTGGATCATGCTGCTTAGGAGGTAAGAGTTGTTTCATGATGGAGCTCGTCACTTTCGAGACTGTCACCACTTCTTGATCACCAAATTTTCTCTTCTTTGCCGTCATTCTTTAAAGAACTTGACATAGGTGGGAACATTTTGAATGACTTCTAAAAGAGGTAAATTCACGTTTACCTTGGACAACATTTTATAAAACTCCTCGAACTGTTGGTCGTGCTTCGCGTTCCTTAGCCTGCTGGGATAAGGAATCGGTGGAACATACAGATTCGCTGTCTTGTGCAATTTCTCGCCGGACTTGGCTTTCCCAACTTCGGGTGGGGGCCTATCCTTCTTGTAAATGGTGAAAAGTGGCATCTCCACTTTGCTATCCACCATTTTTCCACTCTTCAACACAGTCACAACTTGAGCTTGATGACCCTGCCCCGGAATTTTGCTTGTTTGGTTATTTTGCTGCAACTGATTCACTGCACCCAAAATTTTAAGCATAGCAGTCTCAAGGTGCTTGATGGTGACATCTTGTGCCTCTCGAGCCTGTTTACTCTCTTGCATGAAAGCGGTCAAACTATCCTCAAGAGATGATTGTTGAGTAGGCATAGTTTGACGTGGAAACTAATGCGTTGGATATTGGTGCTGCTGAGTCGGAGGGTGATAAAACTGTTGCTGTTGCGGTGGAAAATTTTGTTTTTGTGGTTGTGGTGGATATTATTATTGGGAACCCACAATATTTAGTTTTGATGATGTTCTTTCAAAACACACTTAGATTTTATTATGTTTGCTAGGTTTTAATTTGTTCTAAATTGTACCAGATCACTAATGTGTAAAGTGAATCTGATAGAGAACATGATCTTAGAGAATAATTTAAAATGTAAGGGATTAAAACCTATAGAAGTTATTCTGTCCTTTTTACTTGTTCGTGGACCAGATCAACAGCAGATTAAAGCAAGCAGATGATCTGACATATGGCCACTCGATCTGATTAAGTCAAGATTACTCACAAAGTCTTCTACCATGCTTTGGAGCTTTTCTTTGTGGAACGGATCTATAGTTGACCAAATCGTCGTCAATCTATTCTGACCAGATCGTTATCTAAAGTGAGCCAGATGGTACCATATCAACTTTAGTCATCTGACATTATGTCCAGATGTACTTAAATGAATCCAAGACTACTTGCCACATCAGCAGATCTCACGAAGATGGAAAGGAAATCTATTGGAGATCAAATTTGGAAGGAGAATCAATAAAGGCAAGAAGAGATAAATCAGGGATTCATATCTCTTGAATGATAATTCTCATTTACTTCAAACCAATCAAAGCTAATGGTTAGAATTTCAAATTTTACACCTATAAACATTTGGAACCAAGAATGGAAGAGTACGGATACTATCAAATACGATCTACAAGCTGTTACTCTGCTCAGAAATTAACTCACTCAACGAAGCATTTACTTGAGAAGATTTCTACTCACCAGATCGTGTTCTAAGCTATTCGTGATCAAAATCACACCAACTCGATTCAAAACTGTCTTATCGAGAAGAAGGAATGATAACTTCACTAGCTAGTAGCTTTCTAGTGGATTGACGTGAAGGAATCCAGTTACAGTAGTTTTATGTAAGTTGTAAAGGGACACGACCCTTATTCGTGCATAAGTTTCAACCAGATTGTGCTTGAAACTTGTGGCTCGTTCTCAGCGAGTATAAAGAAGAGAGTATCCTAGTAGTGGATATCTAATCCAGTTTGGATTTGACCGTGGACGTAGGGGGTTTCCCGAACCACGTAAAAACAACTATGTTATTTACTTTCTGCATTTTAATTTCAGTTGTTTATCTGCTAACCAGCACAGTCATTCAAATTGTATTTCTTAATCAATCTGTTAATCAATCTGATTAAGTCTTTCAAAAGGTTTTCTAAACAAGAGCATTGACTAAGTCCACCATATTCCGCACACAACACTCTGTTAGAGATCAAGATCACTCTTGAAATCTACTAAGTGTTTTTCACAAGAGAGTATCTATCTGAACAGATCAAGATCGATTTGGTTATCGATCTAGTTTGTTAAAGTTAAGCAATCTTCGTTCAGAAAGCTTAAATTCTCTAAGTAATTAGTCAAGTAAACTGAAAAGTTCGCATTTGGTGTATTCCCCCCATACACCAAACCTTACTCTTTCGAGACCAACAAGTACGGCTGTGGTTGAAGTTAGTAAACATACATCGTTAAGTAAATTTATAGACATTTAGGCACATTTAGGAAAGTCTATCATGCTTATTTTAATAACAATGAAACCCTATATCATGCTTCTAAAAAACGAAACCTTTGAAAGCTTCAATTTTTCCAAATAACACATAAAGGGTGCGAAACCCATGATGGTCGTAAACGGCACGAGGCTCCGGCGAGAGCTTAGCCTCGATCATGTGTAGCATTTTCGATAAAGGAATCAGAGATGCGTGTGATAGTGAAGACGATGAAGAGAATCAGACATGATGTATGGTGAGTGTTTTGTGAAAGAGTTGAAAGCACAAGTTTTGCAGAGAAAATCTTGAATGTTCGAAAATGGCGGTTTCTGAAGTTGAAAGGTATTTTTGAAAGCGTAGAGACGAAGTCAGTCAAACCCTCATATATATATAGACTTAGATTGAACGGATGAGATTAAAGCAATAAAAGTAACATCTTTTAACGGTTGAGATTACTTCCTGATTTAATCATTTGCCACCCAAAAATCAATTTGTCTTCACATTCCATCTTCGTTTTCTCTTCCTAGATGTCACATCAGTGCCTCGATGCTAGTACTGAGGTGTGCAACCATTAATGGTCGTCCCTTTTTACTAACTTTGTCTAACAAATAGAGACTTTAGGAATTATTTAAAATAAATATATTTCATTAAATGAAGATAAAGAATAATCATTAGACACAAATATCGAGAGAGTTAGAGAAATAAATAACATTTATACCTCTATCTTGGTTCCCCCTTAATTAATGTCTGACATATCGTTTTCATCATCTTCTTGGCTTGGTTGGTCCAGCCTTTGCATAATTATCTGTTCATAATAGATGGTATGAAATATATTATCATTTTTATGATAGTTAGCTGTAAGTGGCATATTAGTCCCAAAATAAAAATTTTTGATCGATCTGTTGCTCGGACTGCACTTTATTTATATCCTGCAAAACAATATATTAGTAGCGGTATGAAATAAAGAATTTTAGTAACGATGAGATCAATCTGTGAAACCATCTGTTCAACCACAGATCACTATTGAGCGAAAGATCAAACAGTTTGCAGCAGTTGATTTCTTTATTGATAGCAGCTATCTGTTTCAATAAGAATGTAACCAACTGTGATATTTAATATATATAAATATCAATATGTCAGATGGACAATCACAGATGGATGTATTATCATATGTTGCTGTAACAAATAGTTTTTATGGAAAAACGATCTGTAACAAATACTTTGCATTATTTTCATTTAAATTTACCAAACCTAGCTTCCCACATAATATTTTGAAACGATCTTCTGCTAGTGTTTTTGTTAGAATATCAGCTCGCTGCATGTCGGTATGTATTTTCTCGATCTGAATGTTCTTCCTTTTGACGTCATCGCGTATGAAATGATGTCGAACGTCAACATGCTTGCAGCGAGTGTGAAACACTAGGTTCTGAGTAATTGCTATCGCACTAGAGCTATCACAAAAGATGAACACTGCATCCATGTAAATCTCGTAGTCTTTGAGTTGTTGTTTTAACTATAGAATTTGTGTTGTACAACTCCCTACAACCATGTATTCTGCTTCTATTGTTGAGGTTGCAACCGAAGTTTGCTTCTTAGAAAACCAAGAAATGAGCTTGCTTCCAAGGAATTGGCAAGTCCCAGATGTGGATTTTCTATTGAGCTTGCAACTTGCATAATCAGGATTAGAATACCCAGTTAGCTCAAAGTTGTCATCACAAGGATACCACAAACAAATCTCAGTTGTGCCCTTGAGATAATGTAATATCCTTTTAGCTGCTTCCATGTGATATTCCTTTGGATTAGCTTGATACTTAGCACAAACACCAACAACAAAAGTGATATTAGGGCGACTAGCTGTTAAATACAATAATGATCCTATAATACCATGATACTGTTTTATATCGGTTGCTTTGCCAAGTACATCTGGACCAATCTGTCCATTAGTTTGCATAGGGATCTTCACGTGTTTACTATCTTTCACTCCAAACTTTGTGATAAGATTGTTGATGTATTTGGACTAATTGATTAACATCCCTTCAGTAGATTGTTTAACTTGCAAGCCTAGGAAGAAGTTCATTTCTCCTATCATGGACATTTTGTACTTATCCTGCATAAGCTTGCTAAATTTTTTACAAAAGAATTCAGATTTAGATCCAAAAATAATATCATCTACATAAATTTGAACTAAAATGATATATTCTTGGACTTTAATGGTGAAAAGTGTTTTGTCAACTGATCCTCTTTTGAATCCTGATTGCAGCAGGAAGGTGGATAAGGTTTCATACCAAGCTCGAGGAGCTTGTTTTAACCCATATACAGCTTTAACCAATCTGTACACCTTGCTTTCATCTTCCACTTCGTACCCAGGAGGTTGTTCCAAATAGACTTCCTCTTCCAAAATTCCATTAAGGAAGACACTTTTAACGTCCATTTGAAATACTTTGAATCGTTGATTTGCTGTGTAGACTAGAAATAATCGTATAGCATCTAATCTCGCTATAGGTGCAAATGGTTCATCGAAGTCGATTCCCTCCTGTTGGTAGTAGCCGTTTGCGACTAACCGAGCTTTATTTCTAACCACCCCTCATGTTTCATCTCTCTTGTTCTTGAAAATCCTTTTCACTCCTATGACTCCTCGATGTACATGTCGATCAACCAAGTACCATACTTCATTTCTCTTTAATTCATTCAACTCTTCTTGTTTGACATTGGTCCAAATTGCATCTTGTAGAGCTTCAATGACATCTTTAGGTTCTGTATAAGATATGTAGCAGCTAAGTAGTGCACTTTCTCCATGCATTCTTCGTGTTTTAACTCTATCAGTTGGGTTCCAACAATGAGTTCGGTTGGGTGATCATCTGCCCATCTTCGTCGCCTTTTCATTTCTTCCTCTGAGACTTCGAGTTCGAGTTCAGCAGGTGGATCCTCAAATTCAGGATGATCTATGAGTGAAATATCAAAAGGATTATCATTATTTATATCAAAAGGATCCTGTGCTGGAACAGATTGAGGGATAGTTCGTTCATCAATAGGTAGTTGTGAACAATCATCATTTAATGTTCCCCCTTGATATGTTCCCCCTTGATCTGTTCCTCCTTGCTGTAACATCTCTACAGCAGGTTGATCAACACTTTCTCCTTAATTCTTCTTCTCATTCTCTTCGCGGACACCAAAGTAGAATATCATCAATGAGTTGATCTGTGGAGTTTCTCAATGTCATAGTTGAGTTTTCATCATTTGAAGAGCTATTTGTACTTGAAACCTCAAAACTAGATTCATCAAATACCACATGAGGTGTTACTTCCATAACAAGGGTTTGCTTATTTAAAACACGATATGTCTTGATGTTGTCAGAATAACATAAGAAAATTTCTTGACCAGCCTTGTGGATGAAACACTTACAACCAAATGAACGAAAATATTTAATGTGAGGCTTCCAGTTGTTCCACAGTTCGTATGGAGTTTTCTCGTGGCATAGAGTTATCACAGATCGATTATGAGTATAACAGGCCGTATTTATTGCTTCCGCCTTAAATTTCTTGGGGACATTAATTTCATTTAGCATTGTACATGATGCTTCCTTCAGCGATCTGTTGCATCTTTCCACTATTCCATTATGTTGTTGCGTACGAGCTGCTGAGGTTTGATGTTGAATTCTCATCCTAGAGCAGTAGACTTCTATCATGTGATTGATGAACTCTGTTCCTCGATCTGATCGAATAGTAATGATGGAAGTTCCCTTTTGGTTGGACAACTTGTTGAGTAAGTCTAGTAGCTTCTCCAATGTCTCCATTTTCTTAAACATGAAAACAACCCACGTAAATTTAGAAAAATCATCTACAATTACTAGAGTATATTTTCTATCATTTACGCTTAATAGAGATACACGTCCAAAGAGGTTAAGATGGAGAAGTTCCAGTATTCTTGATGTTGAGTGAGCTGCCTTTGTTGAGAAAGAAGCTCTAGTTTGTTTTCCAGCTTGGCAAGCTTCAAATATGTGATCTTTGTCGAACACTTGATCGGGTAATCCATCAACTAGCTTGTCCTTCACCAGCTTGTTGATGGTTCCGAAGTTTAGATAACTTAATCGTTTATGCCATAACCAGCTGGTCTCAATGTTGGATTTTGTCACTAGACAGGTTTCGATCTGTTCATCCCATTGTACGATATATAACATGTCCTGTAAAATCCCGGTAAGAAGAATTTCTTCTCCTTCCAAATTTTCCACTAGACATTTGTTAGTTGTAAATTCTACTCTCTTATTAGTAGCACATACTTGGCTAATTGAGAATAGGTTATGATTCAATCCATCAACCTATGAAACATTAAGGATAGTAGTGTTACCAACTTGGAGATCACCATAACCTTTTGTGTATCCTTTAGAATCACCTCCAAAGGCAACAGTTGGTCCAATGCACTCCTTGTAGTTGGTTAATAATTCTCTATTGCATGTCATATGTTTAGAGCATCCGCTATCAAGTATCCATACAACGCCCCGAGCTGCATGCGTTCTTCTCATCAATCTCATATCCTGCAATGAAAATTTACTTAACTACCATATTGATAGAGGGTACTTTGTCAGTAGACAAAGTTCCTTTTGGAACTCCAATTTTTCTAACAATAGAAACGTTCTGAGACGACCTGATCTATTTGCCGCTGAAGTCAATGTAGACGATCTATTTCTATTTTTTAGGTGGTTGTGATGCAGCAATCTACATCTTGGGTGCAGAAGGCTTGAAGAATCTTTGTTTTGTTGGAGCAAGTGGTTCATGACTTCGGTTGTGTTGAGGAGTAGATCGTTGTTGATAAGCTGCCTCTCTTTAATGTTGATGAGCAGGTGGTTTCACTTATTGATAACCAACTCCATGTGTTGTATATTTCTTATGTAAGTGAATTGTTGTTGTTGCTTGGAGTGTTGTTTCACCAATATGGCTTGAGGTTGTCTTGGATTATTGTTGTTAAGATTTACCACCTTGTCCTTTCCCTTTTCTTTGAAAAACTTACCAGAGGGAAGTCCTTTATCCACTCCATCAAAATCAAGACAAGTGCGATCTGCTGCCCTTCGTTGCATGTCGTTGATTATTTGAATTCGATCTTACTTTTTGTGCTTCGAGTGATTAATCATTGCACTTAGATGTTTAACGTGGTTCGGGAAATCCCTACGTCCACGATCTGATCAAAACTTGACCAGATTACCTCTACGTTACCACTAGAAAACTACTAGCTAGCAGGGTGATCTCCTTTCTCTCGATAAGATAGACTTGAATCGAGGTTGGGTTGGTGTGATGTAAAATCACAGGTTGTTTGAATCTCTTAGTCTGGTTCAGAGATTTGCTTGAGAGTATATTATCAATGTAGCTCACACATGTATGTCTCCAAGCCTTGACCTTCAAATATATAGGCATTGAATTTAAAATTCTAGCCGTTGTTGATTGGCGTGAGATCAATTGTGGATTGCCAATCAGTGATATCCATCATATCTGTTCTTGCCTTGTAGAAACGTTGACTCAAACCTCTAAGTATGGAAAGCAGATCGCTAACGGTTACTTTCCTTCCTTGTGTCAATCGTGTATTCTCTTTCCAAACCCTGTTGGATGGACTTCAATTTTGACGTGGCAAGATGATATGACGTGAAGAATGATGTCATCTGGTGGTTTGATGATTCTATCGATCTGGTGCTTCGCTGTAGATATCGATCTGGTTGGTGATCTGGTTGCTGTCTGTTACAGCAGATCGATTTCTTTTTGGCGAAAAATCTTGTCCTTCACCCTATACTATTATAGAAATGACTTCTATAAGGATAATTTCTTTACATGCCAAGTCATCTCCTAATCTATTCTCTATCAGATTTCACTTTATATGTAGTGATCTGTTGACACGTAGAACAGTTTAGCTCTAGAAAGAACTGAGTGTGTTTCGAAAGATCATCATCAAAACTAAAATACTTTAGGGTCCCCAACAATTTCCCCCTTTTTGATGATGTCGAAACCACACTTTACAATAATATCCTAATAACTCGTTGAGATTGATCTTGTTTGATAGCCAGATGATTAAGTTTTCGTTATTAGGTTATAACGATTAAAAGCAGTTTGTATATGTTCTGGACAATAAGAAGTTGTCATCAGAAACTCAAAATGATCTTCATAGATAGGAGGCAAGTTAAGTTTACAGTTTGTCAAAACAGAAGTTACAGATAGTAAAGATGTGAGAAATAAGTAACTATCTGCTTTTCCTCCTTTCTTCCTGTTGCTTCTTCATTTTGGCTCTGGTTTCATCAGAAATTAGCTGCACGCTCTCATATACTCCTTCTCTGACTCTTATGTAATCTGGATCCTCAGCATCTATTTTGTAACCTCTGTTCTCAGCGAGCTGGTTTATGAAGTTGAGCAGATAGGTCTTATCTGGAAGCTTAGTGCCAGGAATTTCTGGGCATTCTCTAAACTCTCTTTCTGGTGCAGTGATGGTGACTTGAGCTTCTGCAGCTGCTTCTCTTATTGCCTGCACCAGGTCCTTTGCATCATTCATGTCTAAGTAGAGATTAAATGCCTCATTGGGTGTGCCCTCGCAGTATGCAGGTTCTCTGATAAAGTAGCGACACATTATAAATCCGTATTTGAGTCCCTCCCAACCATTCTTCAAATTTTCTGGGACCCAGTTGGTCTCTCCTTCTTTTGTTTTTTTGTCTTGATAGGAGCAGATGAGAACCAACCAGATCCAGATCGTTTCTTCCTCTTTAACGGTTGAGAGTGACTCGATCTGCTTGATGATGATGCCTTTTGAATTTGAGCAGTTGGTAGGCTTGGTCGATCTGGTGCAGTCAGCTGCTCAGGTTGAGCTTCTTTCTTTTCTTCCATGGCACCAGATTGACCCTTGCCTTCGATTGTAGCCATTTTCTCCTTTCCTTTCTTTGATCTTTCCCCCTTTTCGACATCATCAATGCACATGTTGATGAGTGCCCTAAGGGAGGTGATCTCTTTCTTCATGTCCTTCATCTATTTCTCTGAGTCTATCTTGTGTGTAAGCAGGGAATTGATGTTCAAGTTAGAGTCATCGATCTTCTTTTCAAGTGAGGCTTTGGCGTTGACCAGATTGGCAGTAATATGCTCTTGTTCTTCTTTGATTATGCCAATCTCATCAAAGTATGAGTCGATCAGTGTCTTCGTTGGATAGTGCAGCTCGCTCAGCTTCCTTTCCACAAAATTTTTCCCTTCAGTCTCAAACTTTCTGAATTGTGATCTGGTTTCTGCATTGGCTGCTTTGATCACCTCTTCAGTTATCCCATCAGTCTGTTGTTTGATAATGGTGTGGACCATGTCTTTCTCCTTCTTTGCGAACTCTGTGACTATATTGTACATTTCTTGGACTTTTAGTTCCATAGTCACTAGAGTCTGATCGATCTGTTCCTTCCTCTGCTCTGCGGCAGATCGATCATCATCCATCTTCTTACTCAACTCCTCAAGCTTAAATCTACATATTCTTCTCAAATCTGAGTCCACCTGGTCAACGTGGGACTTCAGATGGTTGTTAAAGTCTGTGAGAATTTGAGTGGCCTGGTCTTGTACTGTGGAGAGTGTCCCATACATGTACTTATCCACTTTGATAGAAATTAAATCCTTCACTTGTTCGTTGGATAGGGATTGATGCTGGGTCATCAATATATCCTCCAAGTTGGTTGACTCCACAAATTCTTCCATTGATGCTGCGAAAACAGGGGTGTATATATCATCTGTTAATTTACCGTCCACCCTCTGTCTAGCTGGCTCAGCCTCCTCTCGTGGGTAGTCAACCACTGCTATTTGAATCTTGCTTGTCTTGGCTGGTTCCCCCTTAGCCTGTGCAGTGGGTTCCACGGTCTGTTCTGCGGCATCAACCATATGCTGATCTGGTTCTGACTCTTGTGTTGCTGCACCCGGTTGGTGAGCTTCAGTAAGTTCTTCTGCAACCTCAACTTCTTCCTCATCAATGCTTTCATAAAATTCCAGCATCTCTGCCTTTTCATATATTGATCTGAGGTCGATCTGGAGCTCTTTAGCCTCAAATTTTGCCATAGCCAGGATGTCTGGACGATAAGTATCCCTCAACTCAGCAATAGAGGAGGCAGTGAAGATTTTGAGAAGAGTTGCTTCTTCTGCCTTGAGATTGTCAATCGACCTGGTCTTGAGTAAGGCATCAAGAACATAGAATTCTTTGTCCTTGATGAGAAGAAGGAATTTTAGGCGTCTAGCTGATTCGTAGCTCTCAGGAGTGAGCTGGATCCCAGGAAAGGTCTTAAGGATGGAGTGATCTGCCTCAACTTCTAGCAGTTTCACTACGGTTTCGGCCTTTTTCTTCTCCGTATCCTCATCAAAGGATTCACCTTCTTCTTCTTCTTCTTCATCAATTTGCTCTAGTGGTTCAGCAGAAGATGGGCTGGCAGTGCGAACAGGGGAGAAGTCTTTTGCTTGACTTGGGTCGAGGGAGGAGATAGGGACAACATCCTCTAGTGGTCCTCCGACCAAAAATTCCTCATCGTCAACTTCTACCTCCGGTTGAGGAATGACAGCTTCTTCAACCTGGACTTCCTCCACAGGTTCAGACAGCTTTTGTAGTCTCCTTTTCTTGGGCTTCGGCTATTGGGCTGCTGTGGAGGCGTCTGTATCCACAGAGCTGACTCTCCTCGTTACCCTCTTGGAAGGAGTTTGTTGGACGGGTTTTTCTTTTGTTACCTTGGACTTATTGGATTTCTCAGCAGGAGCAGATGGTGGAACCCAGATGGGGTTGGAGCTTCCCATGTCCATCAAGGCGTTGACATAAACGTGGTCAGTCACCCTGGCAATCAAATTAGCAGAGATTCCCATGGACATCTCTATTTGGTGTTGATCCTTTGGAAAATGCAATCTGTCATTGAACTCCACTACTGTATCCCATTTGTGTTGATTAAAGAAAGATTCCAGCATAAAACTGATCTTGGTGGAGTGCCTCAAGCTGCTCCTCCTCACTTCAATCCCAGGGCTTGTTCCTTTCACGAATGTGATCATCTTGGCCTCCTTTGCCAAGAGATCAAAGAGTATTCTGCTCCAGTTCATTGGCAAATTCAGAACAACCGCAGCTAGTATCTTGAACTTTTCTGGAGTGACCTGGTCATAGGACCCATTGTGGTTCATGAAGATTCTCTGGACGAATTCGAAGACAATCTTGAATTCGGGTGCTAGTAGTGCCCTGTTGAACATCTTGTTCGTATAGTGAATGGGCACTACCATCACAGTCTCTATCACATCTTGTAGTTGTTCTTCAGTAATGTCTCCAAGAGTAAGACCTTCATCCTTCAACTGGTAAACTTCATCGATAATGTTCAGTACATTATATGTGGTGTTGCTGATGGTGTTGCCCTTGCTTACTCTGATAGTGGCTTCATTCCCACCTTTCTCTCCTTGCCATGAGAGATAAAAGGCGGCTACTTCCTTGGGCAAAAAGTGGACAAGGTGTGTTGTAATGATGTTGTGAAAACCTACAGCAATGTCATAATAATATATATATGAGCACTATCCTTCCATCAATGAGGTATGAGTGCCCAATAGCAGTTTACAGAATATTGAGTTCTAAAGTGCAATACAAGTGCACATAAGCATGCAAATAGATAAAACCGATTTTCAATATGAGTTTAATAAATTTCAGAGCATTCATGATATAGAACAGTTAAAAAGAGAACTTATAGATTGAAACATTTGCAGCGTTTAACAAGGTCGAAGGCCTTGTCCAGTTTGTGAAAACCAAAAGTGTCGAGAACAGCATAAAGATCTTGGTGAATGTATGGTTTCAAGAAGTTCACTTGCTCAAGAAACAGAGAAGATTTTGGAGCCATGTTTGTGAAAAAAGATAGGTTTTTGAAGATTTGAGAGTTTGGAAGGAAAGAAAATTTGCTAAGTGTCGAAGATGAAGAGTGTGAATGATAGTCGAACCGCCTTATCAAATATATATAGATAAGTGATAAATAAAGTAATAAATTAATTGACATTCTTCCCTTTTTCAGCTTTTCCCGCCTCTCTGAGTTATAGGCTTAAGGTCTATTATCTTCTCTTTTCTGCGTTTGATACACGCGCTTGATCCAGCGGCTACAGTGAGGCGCGTGTTTGTTTCACCCGTCGATTTTCTTCCTTTTTCTTGGTTTGGTAAATATCTCCTCGATCACGTTTCCCAAACACTGTACTTAATCATCAAAAATAAAAGATTTGGTATATAATGTCAGAATTTAGATATATATGCTATGATATAATAGCCGTATCTTGTTGACTTTCCCCCTTGACTAAGTAATGAGAATTATTAATAAAAGAACTAATTAATATCCACGTGGCTGCTAGTTATCTGGTCCAGATCGATCTCCTTTACAATGAACTGTTGTCATCATTATCGATCTGTTTATGCTACTTTCCAATTTGGATATCAATCTGGTGTGATGACCTTTTAATAATTCCCAGTTGGAATTTGATTGATCTGTTTGACCATTAATATGTACTTAGTGATCTGGTGTCAATTCTTGGTTCATGATCTGGTCTATATCTATCTGGATTGTGTCAATCTGGTTCTAACTCCCTGTTGGAATATGATGATCTGGTGTCAATTCCCAGTTGGAATTTTACATGATCTATTCTAAGACTATCTGGTCCTTTCTTCCAGATTTAACAATCCTAATTTCCCACAAAGCATCTTAAATCTTTCTTCTGGTAATGCTTTGGTGAGAATATCTGCTCTCTGTATCTCAGTGTGTATCTTCTCAATCTGTACATGTTTTCTTTCAACATGGTCTCTTATAAAGTGATGTCTCACATCTACATGTTTGCATCTGGTATGCAAAACAGGATTCTGTGTGATTGCTATAGCACTTGAGCTATCACAGAAAATAGGTATCTCCTTGACATCGATCTCATAGTCTTTGAGTTGTTGTTTTAACCAGAGTATTTGTGCACAACAGCTCCCTGCTGCCATATATTCAGCTTCTGTGGTTGATGTGGCAACAGATGTCTGCTTCTTTGAGAACCAAGAGATCAGTTTATTTCCTAAGAACTGACATGTACCAGATGTTGACTTTCTGTCCAGCTTACATCCAGCATAATCTGAATTTGTGTATCCAGTAAGCTCAAAGTTGTCTTCGCATGGATACCATAATCCAATGTGAGTTGTTCCCTTAAGATATCTTAATATCTTCTTAGCTGCCTCCATGTGAGACTCTTTGGGGTTTGCTTGATATCTTGCACATACACCTACTGCAAATGTGATGTCAGGTCGACTGGCAGTTAGGTAGAGTAGTGATCCTATGATCCCTCTGTATTGAGTGATATTAGCTGGTTTTCCCTCTGGATCAGGATCAATTTTCCCGTTGGTCTGCATTGGGATTTTAACAGGTTTACTGTCTTTGATCCCAAATTTAGTCAGCAAATCGTGAACATACTTTGCTTGATTAATGAAGATGCCATCTGGTAACTGCTTGACCTGCAAACCTAGAAAGAAACTCATTTCGTCCATCATGGACATTTGATACTTATTTTTCAGAAGTTCAGCAAATTTATCACAAAAATAAGTAGATTGAGATCCAAATATGATATCATCTACATAGATCTGTACTATAATGATATTCTCTTTGACTTTGATGATGAACAAGGTCTTGTCAACTGATCCTCTTCTGAATCCAGATTCTAGTAGAAATGTAGACAGTGTCTCGTACCAAGCTCTAGGAGCTTGTTTTAGACCATAGACTGCTTTTGTCAGTCTGTATATTTTCTGATTTGGATCTGCTTCTTCGAATCCAGGTGGCTGTTCCACATAGACTTCTTCTTCAAGGATACCATTTAGAAAGGCACTTTTGACATCCATCTGGTATACCTTGAATCTTTTATGTGCAGCATATGCCAAGAACAGCCTTATTGCTTCTAGTCTGGCTACGGGTGCAAATGTTTCATCAAAGTTAATGTCTTCTTGTTGATTATAGCCTTTAGCTACTAATCTGGCTTTATTTCTGACTACTTCACCATTCTCATCTCGTTTATTTTTGAACACCCATTTTACACCAATTACTCCTTGGTGTTTGGGTCTGTCCACGAGATACCAGACCTCATTTCTTTTGAACTCATTAAGTTCTTCTTGCATTGTTGTTATCCAATCTGCATCTTGTAGTGCTTCATTAGCATCAGATGGTTCAATGCGAGAGAGATAGCAGCTTAACAAGGCACTTTCTCCATGCATTCTCCTTGTTTTCACACGATCTGATGGGTTCCCGACAATCTGTTCTAGTGGATGATCATGTATCCATCTCCTTCTCTTGGTCATCTCTTCATCAGATATCTAAGGATCAGGTTGATCTGTTGGTTCCTCAAATTTAGAGTGTGTTATTGGTGAAGCTTGAAATGGATTCTCATTTGTTCCAGCCTCTGGATTTAAATATTCAGATTGATCTGCAATGACTGTTTCATTGCTTTCAGTTGGTGATCTGTTTTTATCTAGATCACGTTGGATTGTTCCTCCTTGCTGTATAATTTCTTCAGCAATTGTAGGAGTGATGATCTATTCATCATCAATTTTTGAATTCCATATGTGAATATCTTCTAATAGCAATTCATTCATCTTTCTTGAAGTCATCTGGTTCTCTGTCTGTTTATTAACAGGTAACATGTACTCAACAATAGACTCATCAAAGACAACATGAGGTGTTACCTCCACAATATGAGAGTTTTTATTGTAGACTCGATACGCTTTGCTGACATCAGAATATCCTAAAAATATTCTAGGGTCAGTTTTGCTATCAAAAGTCCTCAATTGAGATTTCCCATTATTGTGTATGTAGCACAAACAGCCAAAAGTACGAAAGTAAGAAATCTTAAGCTTTCTGTTGTTTCAAATCTCATATGGAGTCTTTCCATGTCTGAGTGTGATTGATGATCTGTTCTGAGTATAACAGGCTGTGTAGATAGCTTCAGCCCAGAATTTCTTGGGTAGATTGGTAGCATTTAACATAGTACGAGCTGCTTCTTTAAGTGATCTGTTTCGCCTTTCAACAACTCCATTTTGTTGAGGAGTTCTAGCAGCTGAAGTTTGATGAGTAATTCCCATCTTATTGCAGTATGCTTCAATTTTCTGGTTGAGAAATTCTGTTCCTCGATCTGTTCTGATAGTAGCTATACTCACCTCTTTTTGTTTGGTGATTTTGTGTATAGAAAATCAGGTAGTTTGGCTAGTGTCTCTTTCTTCTTTAACAGAAAGATGACCCAGGTGAACCTTGAGTAGTCATCAATGATTACTAAGGTGTACTTCCTTCCATTTATGCTTAGTGGTCTAACTGGTCCAAACAAATCCAGATGCAAAAGCTCCAGTATTCTTGATGTTGAGTGAGCAGTTTTGCTTGTAAAGGATGATCTGGTTTGCTTTCCAGCTTGGCAGGCATCACATATATGATCTTTATCATATACTTTATCTGGTAGTCCTTCCACTAATTTTTCTTTGGCAATCCTGTTGATTGACTTAAAATTTAGGTGACATAATCTCTTGTGCCATAACCAGCTTGTTTCTGATACAGTTTTAGTGATTAAGCAGGTCTCGATCTGGTTTGTCCACTGGACAATATATAGCATATCCTGCAATTTTCCGGTAAGGAGTATCTCATCTCCTTCCTTGTTCTTCACAAAGCAGTTGTTAGTATAAAAAACGATCTGATTATCGTTAGCACAGAACTGACTTACAGAAAACAGATTGTGACTAAGACCCTCAACATACGAAACATTTGAGATGGTGGTCTTGCCAACTTTTATATTTCCATATCCTCTGGTGTATCCTTTTGAGTTACATCCAAAGGTGACCTGTGGTCCTGGCTTTTCAATGTAATCTGATAGTAGATTCTTGTCACAAGTCATGTGCTTCGAACTTCCACTATCTATTATCCAGATTGTTCCTCTAGCTATCTTGTTTTTTCTTGCAGTCTTCTGGTCCTGTAATTAATTACACTTAGCTACCCTTCAACGTTTGGGTGCTTGGTTATTAGCAAATGTTCCCTTTTGAATCCAGAACGTTTTTGGGTTAGGAACAGAAATATAGCAGGTAATGATGTTCCCATCATTATCAACTTTAGACAGGGAATGGAATATAGATGGATGATGTCTCTCTATTCCATCATTCTTCAATCCCTTCTTAATGGGTAATGTCCTGTTGACATTCTTGTTAGGTAATGTCCTGTTGACATTCTTTTTATGAACATGATCTGTTTCTGTGTAATGGGCTGGTTGTCCCTTTGTTTGATGATATTGTCTATACCCAGTCTGTTTCACCATCATCTTCTGGGGATGATCTTTCTTGTTCCTTAGATCTATTACTTGATATGGTATTTGCTTTCTCTCTGGTACAAAGCTTATGGTTCCAGAAGACTTTTCTGAGTGACCTGGATACCCTAATCCAGATGTCCCTTTTTGCTGCAGATTGATTAGCAGCTTGGCACGTTCATCACTTTTGTAGATCATTTCTTTGCCTTTCTTTATCTTTTCTTCAGCTACGTTGTTTCTGTTGATGAGATCTTTGACCTTTGAGTTTAAAGAGTGAATCTCTCTATCTTTTCCCTTGATCTGATCTTCCAGATCAGCTATTTGGGCAACGAATTGGGTGTTAGCTGTGCTCAGTATTTGTTCTGATTTCTTCAGCCTGTCATTCTCTTCTACTACTTCTCTAAACAGTCTTTTGATGCTCGAATAGCTCTTGAACATCTCATTTACTTCTTCCCATGAGTATTCAGATTGATCTTCTACTTCCTGTTCCAAATCATTATCATTTGAGGAATTTGAATTGCAAGAATTTACCTCGACTTCATCCAGACCGTTGTCTAGTCCCACATAGCATTCATCCCAACTTTCTTCGTCGGCTTGAATCTTGCTCAGCTAGCATGGCCTTGCGCTCATATTTAAGTTTTCGATCTCTTTTTGCTCTCAGCTCTTCTCTTTGGCTTTTGAACAGATCAGGGCAATCTGTTTTGAAGTGACCTGTTCTGCCACAACCAAAGCAGGTATAATCTGTTGAGTTA
>JAPKLX010000042.1:1528952-1609250 GCA_026898415.1 Leonotis leonurus | reverse complement strand
AGTGACCTGTTCTGCCACAACCAAAGCAGGTATAATCTGTTGAGTTAGATGTTTTTGAGGATTTACCTGTCTGCTGTTTTGATTCATCCTTGTTATCAGATCGATCATTGTCACGTATCTTATTGAATTTGTTCTTGTTATCTTCGTAGAAACGTCTATATTTCTTCGATCTGACCTCCATCTTGTCCATGCGTTTGGCAATCATTGCAAACTCTTTTAAGAGTTTGTCATAACCTTTCTCTTCATTTGGTATAGATGGTTCAGAAGGTTCATCTGGTTTGTTCTTCGCTTTGAAGGCTACTTCTTTATCCTTCTTCGAGCTGCTTTATGCCTTTTTGGACAGATGATCTGATCCACGAATTCTTTGTATATCGCATTCGTGGCCTTCAAGGTGATCAAATAAGGCTTCTGTAGAGAGTTCATTGAAGTCTGCACGAAGTGGTTGCATGGTAGTGCAGGCCCTTTTCGACTGAGGCAGGCCGCACTCCCATAAGTTCTCTCGGGTACGATACACGGAGGACACCCCCTCCGGGAGGTGCTGGAGTCCACTTCCCGACAATCCCCCCCTCAGCACCATTCCGGTACTCTGGAGGATGCATCAGACCTTAAGATCATATGCTGGTGCTCCTTCGAACCCGGGCCACGGGGCTACCTATGACACCCAGAGGACCGTCAATCTTGCACCTTGGATTACGGCCGTGAATCGTCATAACCTCTAGAGTTGTTGTGCCCAACAACCCCTCCCCTCAGGCACTCCCTGCCTAGGGATGGCATCGCCGGATTCGATTCTTCACATCCGAAGCCTCGGCTCTGATACCAATTGTTGGATCGGGAGCACCCATCAGAATTGACGTACTGGCCCCACACACCAACACTTTCTTTCCCAGCCTGCTTTGTCCTCACTGACAGGCTGACCCAGGACACTTCCCAGTAGGTCACCCATCATAGTATTGCTCCAAGCCAAGCACGCTTAACCTTGGAGTTTCTACTAAGGGGTTACCTGAAAAGATGATGCACCATGTTGGTATGAGTAGTACTAATCAATTCATTTAACCTCTCGTCAACAATGGTAGTGCAGGCCCTTTTCGACTGAGGCAGGCCGCACTCCCATAAGTTCTCTCGGGTACGATACACGGAGGACACCCCCTCCAGGAGGTGCTAGAGTCCACTTCCCGACATAGACCATTGACTCTACTGTTAGCAGAAGCTTTCCGGTCTATTAGGTCAGAGATTTTGGCATTGAGAGCATAAATCTCTTCACTCTTGCTTTTGAGTTGCATCATCAGGGCGGAGTAGATTTCCCAACTGGCAGATAGTGCTCGGATGACTTTCAAGTTCTTCCCACGTTGAGAATACTTGTTTTTGTCTATGGTTGCAATCTCTATAAGCACTTCTGTAAACCTGTGCTTCATTTGTGCGATGGTTTCTCCGGGTTTCTACTTAAACTCCTCGAATCTATTACAAGCTATAGACAGCTTGTTTTCTTATATTACATCCGAGCCCAAACTGATTTCTTTGAGCACATCCCACATCTCCTTTGCAATTTGGAGATATCAAATTTTGGCCAAGTATATGCCTCTAACTATGCTGGAGATTAACCCCTTGGCATAATCAAAGTCCAGCTTCTTTTCTCTCTTCGGCTGTGTACTCGTCCATGCTTTTCTCCTTTTCAACTATCTCAACAGATGGAACAAGACCAGTTCCATCCTTTATTTCATCGCTGCATCGGTGCATGATTTTGATAGGTCCATCTGTGATGACATTCCACATCTATATGTGTTGAGCTCTCAAACACATTTCAATCCCAAAGCTCCAGTCATCATATCCTGCGATGGAGAAGTCCTTGCAAGCACGAACCATCTGTCCTTCCATAACTCAAATAGAGGATTAGTTAAATGCAAGTGTTAATGAAGTGAAAACGTTTTCCTAGATCTATCCAAGATGACCACATAGAGATTAACTCCTGTGAAACAGAAATAATGGCCAAAATGGACAACTGCTCTGATACCACTTGTTGGTCCCGAAAGAGCAAGATTGGTGTATGGATGTGGGGGGGGGGGGGGGGGGAAAACACCAATTCAAACTTTTTAGGGTTTTCTCATTTTTAGATTAACAAATAAGGCTTAAGCACACTTACTAAATAAGATAGATTAAGTAGCAAGTCGAGTTCTTCTTGTTAGGAAGAATTAAACTTGCTCAAATAATGCCTTAGGTTGTGAATAACAGAGATTAAGAATAACATTGTGAGTTAAACTCAATCTAAGTTGTGTGCGGAATTCAGTGGTTTAATGATCTTGTTAAAATGAAAACAATTTGCTTTACTCAAGATATTTAGCAAACCAATTTAAGATATGATATGAATAAGATGATAAACAAAGCAAATAAGAAAGAACACAAGTAATTAACGTGCTTCGAGATAAACTTTCCCTACGTCCACGGCACGATCAAGAACTAGATCGAAAATCCACTAAGCTCTCATTTCTTTTTACTCGTTGAGTACGAGCCACAAGAAATATCAAATCTAGATATTGTCTTGTGATTACACTGCTTCTTCCAAAGATTGATGACTACAATATAAGGAATACACTTTCTTGTATCTAAACTAGACACTAGCTTTGGTTTTGAAAATAGTTTTCCAGAAAATACAAACTTCAAGCAATGGTAACACTCAATAGAATTCTGAGATGTTGGAGTGTTTTTGAGCAATGGGAGCTTGAAGATTTTTTAGCAGAGTAATAGCAGTTTTGTTTGTTTGAATTCTCGTACTCATTTTTAGAAGTTATGGTAGTATATATAGTTGCCATTGCATGGCATGTTTGTAGAAGCACGCGCCGCCTGCATTGCATGTTGTAACCACCAATCACGTGATTTCCCAGTGTTTTCTATACCTAGTATGATTCATCGTACAATAAATATGATATTCTTGTACTTCATTCCTTAAAATATCTCCTTTGATGTGACATCACATTAAGTGGTTGACTTATGATAAATTTAGGTATGTCGGCAGTCCACCGTAGTTAATATGAGGGACATCTAGCTTGACTTCTTTTAACAGATCGTTTCCTATGATCTATTTATCGAGTTTTCCATCAAGTATTAATTTGTTTGATACCAAATTAATAATTTGATTACTTCTCTTCATTCTTGAGACCATCTTGATATTTGCAGCGAACAATATTTGGGACAGATCGTTTAGAGAACGATCTGCTTGTTGTAACAGCAGGCTGTGCGAATTGGGATAGATGATCTGTTTGCTCCAAGATCATTTACTCGAGATGATTCAAGTCTTCATAGATCCAATACTAGAGAACAACTAGCTCTATAGGACAGGTGGTTTTATATCCACATGTTCTTTCACATTTTGTAGTTGTTCAACATATTTTAGAAAGTACAAATCGTTCCTATAAGCAAGTTTGAAATTTCAAACTCCTTTTTAAATGTTGAACTGATAAAATCTATTATGGTTGAAATGAATTATAAAACCATGATAAGTGTAAGGGACAACTAGCTGCAGGATTAGGGACAGATCGTTAAACCAACGATCTGTTCCTAAATCTTTTAACTTGATATTTACAATGAACACATACTTATCGGTATAGTGATCAATATGTTCAGGATAGCTTTATAAGAATAATACAAATCATATAACTAACGATCTGCTTCTTTTATAGTCAAGCTGTTCATTAAAAGATGATATTGACCACTTGGTTTTTGGAGATCTTGAAATGACTAAGTGTTGTTTCGAAAATCATCAACAAAACATAAGTGAATTCGTGAGGTTCCCTAACACTAATCCTAATACAGTTAAAAAATATACTCTTTTTATGCTTTGTATTGATGTTTCTTAATATGCACAAATGTTATATACGCACATTGAACTTATATGAGAAGGCTCCTACTTATTTCAATGGATGAAATGCTTCAGTGTTTAATTAATATGTAAATGTCTTTTGTGAAGCAAATATAGCATTGCATTGTTGCATAAGAATTGATGATCTTAGATATATTGTTTTCTATTACAAATAATTACACCTTCAATTTGTAAATGCATCTCATTTATTTTTGGTTTCTTTCAACCTCTCAACTTCGACTGCTTCAATTGCACACCACACATGCTTACTTTCTTTTTTCTTTTCTTCCTTTATGTATATTCTTATGTCTTTTTATTTATATGAGACTGAAGAAGATAGAGTAACTAACATAATGTCATTTGGATATTCTAATTCTTCCATATAATTCATTAACAAAATACTTATTTTGTTTCTAATTCCTAATAACAATATTGTACAATTCTCTATTTTATAATACTACAGCGGAACAATTTTACTTATTATGATCCAATTTGACTTAAAATTAGTAATGGTGACAGAAGGTCAAAACTCAAACCTGATTGGAATAAGATTTTTTTATCCTTTTTTTCTTTTTGAAGAATGACAAAGATTAAAGACTAATCAATTTCAAAATAAGGCATGAATTCTTAGTATGAAAGCTCGTTTCTTTCACATCACACGCGTGTGTGTGCATATATATATATATATTAGTATGATAATTATTGAGGCTTGTGGGGAAGAAGCAATATCTTATTCAAATTTGCTAGTTTTATTTCATGAAATAAGATTATAAGTGCAATTGTACAAGCGTAAGGAATATGGTTTAGATTTGTTATTTTGTCCCTATAAACTACTGAGCTTCTTATAATAGGTAAAAAATGATTAGGCTTGCTACTTATTTATTTTAACTTTATTGTGATACTTTATTCTTATAAATTTTATTATAATTTATGTGTTGGTAAATTTAGTTTTGTTTTTGTTTAATAGGCAAATTTCCATTCGCAAGTTATTAATCTTCATATTAATATGTTTGATGAAGAAAACTTTTAGATGTTAGAAGAGGTGGAAGTTGAAGAGCTAACTAGAGAGACTCAGCAAGATGAGGGTCATGAAAATGTAAAAGGGAAGAAAATGAAGACTACATCTTCAACATCGGGGGAAGGGAAGCGAACTGCTATTTGAGATGAATTCATTCTGATTGAGATTGACACTGATGATCCTTCAGTGAAGAAGCACAAGGCACAATGTAAGAGATGTCTTACACTTCTTGTTGTCGACTCAAAGCTAAATGGTACGACATTATTACATAAGCATCGACTTTCTTGTTTAAAAAAGCATGCAACAAAGAGTGGTCAAACCACATTGAACCTTAAACCTAATGCTGAAGGATCAGGGGAGGGGTCGTTGACAAATTGGAAATTCGACCAACAACTTTCTAGGTTGAGACTTTGTGAGATGATCATTATGGATGAGCTTCCCTTCAAATTTGTAGAACGAGAATGGTTTAAGAGATATAGTAAGAGTTTGTGTCCACATTTCAGGATTCCGAGCAAACACATTATACGAGTTGATTGTGTGAAGTTCTTTTTGGAGCACAAGATGAACTTGAAGTCGTTTTTTCAGGCTCAATGCATGAGAAGAGTCTCAATCACGACTGATTCTTGGACTTCTATCAATAACACAAACTTTATTTGTGTTACAACACATTGTATCGACCGAAATTGGGAGCTAGACAAGAAGATTATCTCATTTAAGAAGATATCTAGTCATAAAGGAGTTGATCTCAGTGCTTCCATCATATCTACATTGGAGGACTGGAAGTTGAAGAGAGTCATTTGTTGCACGATGGACAATGCATTGGCAAATGATGGTGTAATTAAGCACGTGATTCCAATTATGAAGAGGTGGAACACATGTGTGCTTGGCAGGGTGTTGTTGCATATGAGATGCACCGCGCGTATCATTAATTTGGTTGTATCGAAAAACTTAGATGAGATAAGACTGTCTATAAGACGAGTCAGAGAGACATTTAAGTATATCAAGGCTTCACCAGCTAGAGAAGAAGCTTTAAGGGGTTTCTTGCAAGCTCTCAAGATCGAGTCTACCAAACGTTTGTCCATTGGCGTGAAAACACGCTGGAACTTGACATATTTGATGCTCGAGTTGGCCTTTCCATATGTCAGGGCCATCAAATTCTTTGTGGATACTATAAGAGTTTTGCAGATGACATGGGGCATAAGAAGTATAAGGATCAACCTATGGCGTGTCTGATAATCTAGATTGGATTAATGTTGAGAAGATGATCGCATTTTTGGGAAACTTTCATGCTTTCACTCGTTTCGTCTCTGGTACCAAATATGCGGAATCACATCTATTCTTCAAAGAGATGTGTGATGTATTTGGTTTTATCTTGAAGATGAAATTGAGTGAAGATGAAAATGCTCAAAATATGGCATTTAAGATGAGGAAGAAGCTGGAGAAGTATAGGTTGGAGGAGGAAGCACGCTTGAACCAAAAGTTCAACAAAATTATCTACATTGCTGCATTATTGGATCTTAGGCAGAAGATGAAACATGTGGAAAAGTGCTTGAGAACAATTTTTGTCGAGAGTCGGGTAAGGAAATTGATGGCGAAGATCAACAACACATTGAGAGAGTTTTTCGATCATTATGTGCAAGAAATGACCCCCAAGTACTTTAATAGGAGATGCATCGACTTTACAAACTGTGGGAGTATCAAGTTATATGGGTGATTACTATCAAGGGGATATGCTAAGTATGGGAAGAATAGAAACTATTTGTTACTTTATTTCACCTATGTTCTCTCTTTATAAGATATTGTCCCAAGTATATATATACAATGAAATAAAATAAATAGAGATACTGATGAGTAATGTCCACACAATATTATACATCACAAAAGATATTAAGATAATTTCATTATACTAAGTTCATTTGATAATTTCAGTATTTACGTGACTAGAGCCTAAAAGTATCGGATAATTACAAATATGTTTGGCTTATTATTTGCCCTATTCGGATAAATACTTATATTTGAACTTCCATTGTTATTATTGAAAGTTTGTGGTACAAAGTTTAATTGATAATTAAAATTGTCATAAAATATATTTTTTATAGTTTGATAGCTAAGTTTAATTAATTTTCATCTACAACGGTTACTAAGTTATTTTTGTTGAGTTAAAGACAAAGCTATGTATTTTCCTCAATAAAAAACTTAATAACATGAATACACGTAACACGATAGTTCACTCACACCAAATGCAATGTTTTGAAAACCGGACCGGACCGGCCGGTTCGACCGGTTTAACCGGGAACCAGCCATGTGGCCGGTCCGATTTTCAGATTTTGTCATATATTTAAAAAATCGAAGCGAACCGCTAAAAATCGCCAAAAAATCGGCGACCCGGCGACCCGTTGACCCGGATGAGTAAAATTAAATATATTAATTTAAAAAATGAATACAATAACTCAAAATCTGAAGCTTACCGCCTTTTCATCTTCTGCACAAAAATAAAATAGGGTTTATTTACAAAATAAAAGAAATCTTGTGCCGTTGCTATTCTGGAAATCTGCTTTGAAATTTGAGGAAGAAGCAAAAGTAAGTCTCTGTCCTATTTACTTTTTTTTGTTCATATGCTATACAATTCTTCCTGCTTTTATTAATATTTTGATTCAAAAACTAAATTTTCTGAATAAGCAAACTATCTTTTGATTTGGCATGTACAATTTAATCAATTAATGAGCTGAGATGAGAAAGAAAAAAGCACACTTGGTTTGATTTTGCTTCATATCAGGAACTTTCTTTCTTTGTTTGAGGGGAGGGGAATGGTGGGTGTTTCTTGCTTGAGGAAGTGGTCTGTTTATGATGCACCGACTCCATTGACATCTAAATTTGTGCGTGTGGAAGGTGCTCTAGAACCACTAATTCATGTTCTGAAAACTGGAAATGCGGGAGCTTAAGAGAATGCTACTGCCACTCTTTTTAGTATCTCGCTTATAGATGAGTGCATGATAAAGATTGGTCGATTTTGCTTGATCCTGAATCAGAGATGATTGATAAAGCTGTGGAGTCATTGTTGCATTATTTGTACTATTTTCAAGACTATTTAATTGCACATATATAAGGAAATAGAATAAAGATGACATGGTGACTGTCTTTTACTTATATATATGAAGTGTATTTGGTTGATTTGTACAGTGCGAACAAACTTTGTTTATGACTATTAATTTGTTTATTTTATGTAGTTATTGAATGTTAAGAATAAAAATTTATTCTTATTTTTTTTATTTATATTTCTTTTACCAGATTAGTTTGATGGAGGGCGGAAGATCCGGATTAGTAGATTTTGAGTCTCAACCGAGTGAGAGTCAAGACCAACTACCTGAAAATAATCCATGAAGAAAACGAGACATAGCCTGAAGGTACATAACAGAAGCAACGGACAACAACAAGAAGAAAATATTAACTTGTGGGTTTTGTCATGCATCTTTTAAAGGTGGAGGTATCAATCGTATGAAACAACATCTAGCTGGATCAAAAGGTAATGTGGTCTCTTGTAAGAAAGTGCCCGGTGATGTTAGATTTATGATTCAAGGGTCTTTAAAAGAAAATATTGAGAAGGCAAAGGAAAAGCAAGGAGTTATTGATGTTGATGACAATGAAATACTCGACGGTGAAAACACTCAAAGTGGTCGTTTGCCAACTCAAGGAGATGGATGCAATGCCGGATCTTCTTCCACGGGCAAGAGGAAAGCCACAACAAGATTGGACACCTATTTCAAAAGTGGTATTTCTGATCCTTGTCAGCCTTCTATTAAAGCATCTTTTCAAAGTAAAGAAAAATGGCATGACACTGATTTGGCACTTGCAATGTGGTTCTATGATTCATGCATACCCCTTAATGCATGTAATTCTCCTTTTTTTCAAATTGCCATGAGTAAAGTTGCGTCCATGGGTCATGGTTACAATGGACCAACATATCATGCTCTTCGTGTTACTTTATTGAAAGATGCCAGAAAACAAGTAGAATTGATTGTCGATTCCTTTAGAAATAAATGGATCGAAACTGGTTGTACCATAATGGGTGATGGATGGAAAGATTCAAGACAAAGATCTTTAATTAATTTTTTGGTTTATTGTCCGACTGGAATCTCTTTCATAAAATCTGTTGATGCTTCTGGAATAGAGACAAGTGCAGATAACTTATGCAACTTATTTGCCGAAATTGTGAAAATGGTTGGGAGTAGTAATGTAGTTCACATGGTGACGGATAATGCAAGTAATTAGAAAGCAGCTGGACATTTGTTGTCGGATATATATCCATCCATTACTTGGTCCTCATGTGCAGCTCACTGCATCAATTTAATTTTGAAGGATATTGCTGAGTTATCTCATATTCAAGATCTAACTGTTTTGGCATCTAAAGTTACATCATTTGTTTACAATAACAAATGGACCTTGAATTGGTTAAGGAATAGAGATGGATGGAGAGAGATTCTTCGGCCTGGAGATACACGTTTTGCTACCACTTTTATTGCCTTGAAAAGCTTAAATGACCACAAGGATGATCTGCAAGTTTTGGTGACATCTCAAGATTTCAAAAGATATCTGAAGAAGGACATTGCAAAAGAAGTTAAACAAATTGTCTTGGATGAAAGATTTTGGACCAATTGTGAGATTACTGTGAGGATTGGAGGTCCACTTTTACGCCTATTGTGTATATGTGATTCAAATGAGAAACCGGCAATGGGATATGTCTATGAAGGCATGCATAGAGCAAGGATGAGTATCAAGAAGTTGTTTGGATATAAAATGAGTTTGTATCGGCAGTATGTTGACATTATTGATCATAGATGGGATCGCACACTGCGAAAGAATTTACATTCTGCTGCTTATTACCTCAATCCAGCATTTCAATATGACAAAGAATCCTTATGCAATCAGGCAGAAGTGATGGGTGGCTTATTGGACACCATTGACAAAACAGTTGGAAGTGAGATGACTGAAATATATGATGAGATATCTATCTTTCGAGATCGGCAAAAAAGTTTCTCAAGAACAGCTGCTTTCAACATTGCAAGGACTGCTAGACCAGGTGAAGTCTTCTTAAACGACTAATATAAATATTACATCTATATTTTTTAGTTATTTATTTTATTTTATGGTCTAATTCATTTATTTTCTTTTTTTGTAGATGAATGGTGGAAATTGTTTGGCACCGATACTCCAAACTTACAAAAGTTAGCAATTAGAATTTTAAGTCAAACTGCTTCTTCATCGGGATGCGAACGTAATTGGAGTGTCTTTGAGCGCATCCACACCAAGAAGAGAAATCGATTAGAGCATCAAAGACTAAATGATTTAGTTTATGTTCATTACAATTTGTGTTTGCAAAATAGGTAATCATTAAACTGTATTTACACATATATTATGTTATTACACTCATATACTTCTATTTTATACAATATGTTATACTAATTCTATTGACTATCTTAGGCTTAAGTATAGTAAACGACCATATGATCCAGTTGATTATGAGTGCATTGACAAGACTGAGTTTTGGATAATGGAAAATGAAGATGTTGGTGAACTTGATTATGATGAACTAGAGAATATGCTTGATGAAAAAATGCCAAGACATGTAGAAGAGTCGAGTTGCGCACAAGGTTTGGTGTTAAAAATTTGATTTTAATATTAACAATTTTTTTATAGATAGATTATGCTCTTATGTTGATTATTTTTTAACTATTTTATTTTTTCTCATTTCAGAGCCAGAAATTGCAGATGATATTATTAGTGAAGTTAATCTTGAAAATTTTAGTCGTCGAATCAGCTCGTATGAAGATGATATTTGACATATGGAAGAGGATGTTAGAATGATGGGCTTTGAAGTGAAATTTATTATTGTTTTTCTTTCATTTTAGTATCTTGGTATGGAACATATTTTGATTTATTTTTTTTGGATGCAGAACATATGCTAATGAATTATTATGTTAGTTTTGAATTGATATAATACATGAACTTTAGAAATTGGGGTGTTTAATTCCATTTTAATCATGTTATTAGTTTGAATATACACATATTAATGTGTATTTGTATCATATATGAAAAATTATATATTTATTGATTGTCCGGTTTTTTCCAAACGGTTCGACCGGTCGAACCAGTGACCCAGTTAAATGGCCGGTTCGATGTCCGGTCCGATTTTCAAAACATTGACCAAATGAATTATAACAAATAAAAATAAATAAACAGTGAAAAAAAATAAAATTGAAGGGGTTAGGGTTTTGGTCTGCATCTCATATAAAACCGATCACTAAATGCCGCCCATAGTTGAGCAGCTCAAGCCTTGGTTTCCTGCATTTCCCTCTTCAGGTACCTTCTCTTTCCTCTCCGATTATTTCTATACCTGTTGATTTTGGATTATTCACAGAAATTCTGAGGTGAGATCTCATAGTTTCTCGTTTTTTTTTATTTTTATTCTAAATGTTTTTCTAATATTCCTATAGTTTAGAATATTGGACATGTAAAAAATTTCCTTTATTGTGAGGAAATGAAGACTGTATTAATGATGAATTCCAGTGAGTGCGTGAAGTTTTTTCTTGTTGATAATGCTCCTGTAGTGATGGAGTGTGGGAAGTTAAGATTTTTCTAGGATCAAATAATTTTCTATTTTTTCTTAATGATTAGTAATGCAGTAATACATCTTGTTATAACATGTAGCTATTCTCAATCTATGAAGCAACTTTTTTTTTTCATACAAATCTTAATTTGTGATATGATTGATGGAGAGTATTAATGGACATAACTCCTTTATTTATTTGTGTGAGATACAGAGATTAATTGTTGTTTCCTCGATTCAGGTGCAAATATTTTTGGCAGTATTTCTTTAGTTTTTGAAAGACTCAGCAAATATGCAGAATGAGGAGGGACAAAACATGGATCTCTATATTCCGAGGAAGTGGTGCGTATGATTGTTTTAAAACCTAATACATATATACTTTTGGTCTAATTTGGCACAAATGATGTATAGAATTTCCAAGTTTTTGTTGTGTATGAGTCTTCTTAATGCGGTGTCTTCTGATGATGCAGCTCCGCGACTAACAGGCTGATCACTTCCAAGGATCATGCCTCTGTTCAGATCAACATTGGTCATGTGGATGAGAGCGGCAGATACACTGGTCAATTTTCAACTTTCGCTCTTTGCGGATTCATTCGTGCACAGGTAACATTTTTTAGCAGCTGTTTTCCTTTTTGAGTGTATTGTCATTTACACTTTCAAATTGCTTTGTCTTTTTTGTATTATCGTAATGAGTGAGTTGATGTTGTTAGAGCCTCTTGAAATAAGGTTTGCATTGTTTTGCTTGTTTTCTGAGAAGAATCTAAAATCTGGATAATGTTGCTTCATGCTTGATCATGAAAATGCATGAGAAATAAAATTTATTTGAGAAGAGGGGATACATCTAGGGAAAATAAAATATATTTGGAAAGATAACAAACTTAGTCATATTTTTTCCTTTGTAAAGTTGCTCATTGAGTTGCTTGACATAGGGTTTTTTGGTATCCTTTGAGTGTGCAGTTAGCTATTCTACCAACTAAGACACCTCGGAGCAGCTGTTCATCTAAGTTGATTTATCTTGAACTGGTTTCACTATGTATGGATTGATAAAATGTAAAGACATCACATGACTCTAAAGTCTGAAGTCGGAACAAGTTTTAATTGCTGTGAAATTATACACTTCTCTTGCTGTGGGTCTAGTTGATCTTGGATATAAGGTAATCCACAGGTGTTCAAACATGGATTCAGTCTAATGTGTGGATTAATATATAAAATATTCTACTCTTTCTCCTGTTATGTTATTTGGTTTTGATAACCTTGTGATGTTTCACACTGTTAAAAAATGGTCAATTGATGAAGCCTAACAAGCTACTGAAGTCTAGAACTGTGTTTGGCCGAGTTTTTCATGTATAATGATACATTCAACGTGTCTCAATCTGTGATCTTGAAATTATGATGTGCAGGGTGATGCGGACAGTGCTCTCGATAGGCTGTGGCAGAAAAAGAAAGTTGAAGCTCAACAGCAGTGATTGGGCGTTTCCATGGTCAGTAGTGGAATTTGTATTTCTTTTCTTTAAAGTTTGTAACGAGTACTGAGAGCAGAGGCAAGAACAAATATTTCTGTTACCGAAAAGACAATGTAAAATTTGCAGTTAAAGTATTAGTACACATCTATCTATCTATACAACGTTTGCTACAAGTTGGGATCAATAGCACACGAGCTTTATTTTGACATTGTACCTTTCTTTCTTTGATTTTGAAAGGGATGCAGACAATTTTTCTTCGTATAACCGATGCCTATACAATGCGAATATATTCGTATCCGTGTAGAATTTTCTAAATGTCGATAATTTGGTATGGAGATTGGTTAGATTGAAAGAATTTGATTCTGCCAAAAGAATTAGTAGACTGAGAAGCTATAATGTTGTCACAATTTTTTTTGTGAGTTTTACTTTTCGTCTACTAATGTTATTCCCATTTTGATATGACACGGGTTTTAATAAAATGGGTTGACTTTTGGTTGGTAAAGGGTAAAGTAATGGTAGAGTGTAGTGAATGGAGAATGAGACTTATAAAAAGTTGGATGATGTGTAATGTATTGTAGTAAAATGAGAAGAAACTTAGTGGACAGAGGGAATATATAGATCTAATTAGAGAAAGTGGCCATAGAAAATTGATTGTGAATCACTATAAAATTAAAGGGATATTGATTTTAAAATACATGAAATTTTCACGTTTTATTAATTTTAACTCAAATTTTAAAATATTGTTTAAAATATACGACTTTAGTACTTGCTCGATTTTTGACACAAAGTTGACTTTACTAAAAATCAGGACTTATGACGTGAATTTTAAATTATTAATATTTTTCCTACACTTCAATCATTAATTATTTAGCATTTAAGAATATATTTTTTCACAATTATTAAATATAAAACATTATATAAATATTCAAATCAATTTTCATAACTATTCAAGCTAGAGTTAAACTATCAAATTTATCAAAAACTAAATTTAATCACAAACTTGCATCATAATCCCTTCAGATTACACGTTGTTTGCATATCGAGAGATGATGCGACGACGCCATACTCGAGGACGTGCTCGGGAAAGTTGAGGCAGGTGGCAGGGCGCGTAGGTAGAATACGACATTGTCATAGTCACGCACCGCTGCGGAAGGGGAGGAGGAGGAGCAGAGTCAGATTCTGGAGCACTTGTTCGACTCCCTGACCTCCGCCACCCATTTCCCCCCACTTCCTAACTTCCGAAGTCAAATACTCAATCTTAAATGTTAAAACAATTAATAATTGAAGTGAATGACATTAAACATATTAATAATTTAAAATCGACATCATAAGTCCTGATTTTGTGTAAGTCAACTTTATGTCAAAAATCGAGTAAGTTCTAAAGTTCATGTATTTTAAACAATGTTTTAAAATTCATGTTAAAATTAATAAAACGTGAAAAATTTATATATTTTAAATAATTTATAATTCACGTCAGATAAGTTATGACATGTCAATTTCAATTTTGTGTAAAGTCAACGTTATGTCAAAAATCGAATAAATAATAAAGTTTATGTATTTTAAATAATATTTTAAAATTTGTATTAAATTAATAAAACGTGAAAATTTTATATATTTTAAAATCAATATTCCTAAATTAAATTAGTAATTCATTAGAGCTATCTCGAATGGGAATGGGGTTTTCAAAGCTGAAGCTTCCATGGGTATTTTGAGATTTTTTTAATGGGTCCATGCTAATTTGAGAGATTCATGAAAAACCATATGGTGGGGTTCTAATTTTGGGCTCTCATTTAATTTATATATTTTCATTTTAGTATTTTTTGAATGAAATTGTAAATGAATAATTAAGAAAATATAAATTAATGTTAAAAGAAATAAATTACCATAAAATAAAAAAAATTACATTACCTAAAAGAAATTAAAATTATATTAATTTTAAAACTAAATAAAATTATGAGAATAAAATGAATAATAAAAAAATTACAACAAAGGATCGAATATGCGTCGTAAATTTCCTTGATTAAATTGTGTTCAAACAAATAATGATTATATATATCGCAAAGAGACGTGGAACACTCCATATCATTTTTAAATTTATAGTTGAAACCACGATTTGGTTATTTGGCTGGAGTTGAGTAATTCGCTTCGGTCTCAAGAGTCCAATTAGTTACTTGTGGACCTTCGCTTTCAAGAATTATGTTGAGCATAATGCTGCAAACATATATGATGTTGATTAAATTTTTGCGAAATCAAATGCGTGTAGAATCTTTGATAATTGTCTGGATGCAGTTAGGGATGACAATTTATTCGCGGTTACCTGATATCGTGGGTACCGATCCTAATAGGGGTGGGTTACCCGATCCTAATAGGGGTGAGTTTGAGAGGTATTTGATATCAACACGTAGATTCGTGAGTAGAATTTAATATCAATTTAGTTTGCGACTATGGGTATGGATAGTTACTATCCATACCCGCGAAACTCATATACCCGCGAAAATTACCCACGAAATATCCGTGAAATACCCATGAAATATCCACAAAATACGCGTGAAATACTCACCTAGCTACTCAACTAAATCTAAGTTCTTATCCCACATTGAAAATTTAAGGAACTCCATCAAATGAAACAAATAGATATCAATTTTTAAATTTAAATTTCAAGAAAAAGTATCAAATGAGTTAAAATTAAAAAGTTTTACCAAAAAACCCGCTTGCCGGGTTGCCGATTTTACCGATTTTTTGTCAGTTTCAACGGTTCACTACAATTTTCATATTTATTAAAATTTAATGTGACTAGACCAATTCACGATTAAACCGGCCGATCTAGTTCGGTCCTATTTTTAAAATATTGTCCACGGGTGGTAGGTAAATGGATATCCAATAGGTGATGGGTGACGAGTACCCGATAAGTGGCGGGTTTGAATGACTTTTATACCCATGACGAGTACTGGGTATGACCTCTCGCAGGTATAGGTATGGATAGCTATTATCCCTACCTATCGTACCCGATTGTCATCCCTACATGTAGTTGATGTTAACGAACATGTCGGGTAAGCCATACTTCTGTTCGTGGAGACCAACTGATGTCGAATATCAAATTGAGTGGGTTTTTCCTCAAATATTGAGGTCTCAATGTCTCAACAATAATGCAATTTTTGCCACCTTGCATGTTTGTAACGACGTGAACCCTAACGTCCAAGTGCATATGTGCGTTCTTGGAAATACTTTGCACGATTCTCCAACGTAAGGATCTCCACATACGAAAATGACGTCGAAAAATATTGACTCCCCAAGTTGAATTTTTGGAGAAGTAATCGGCGTAGAGACATTCACCGGCGTTCTCCCAATCCTTATACACATAAGTTTTTTTCTTCTTATTTACACAAGAAGAGTGTTGTTCGGAGAAAAAAACTCTTTGCTCACCTCCACAAAATTCACTGTTGTCTTGATAATTTTTTCATCGTTCGATGATGATGGAGAAGACAATTTGAAGAAGAAATAAGATGAATATGAAAAAAGGGTGAAAATTAAAAATGTCCATATTTCATACAACACATGTGGAAAATGTCCCTATTTTTGTTTTGATGTGGAAAGTGCCATATCTTTAAAAAAAATATATATAAAATAGTGTATTATGTGTAAATGTGCGTGCAAAATCTGACAAGTCAAACTATTTTGTATGAAATAATACACTTTGAATTAGTTTTCAAAAATTCTTTCTTCTTTTTAACCTTAGCATTTATATTTATGAAATAAATAAACAATTGTGGGACCCAAATTAAATATGTAGTATGGTGCACTTTATAATGCTATAACGTTATAAAAAATTTAAAAAACTCACGTACACAACAAACTCTTAAAAAAAACTCTCTCATATTTGATTTTCAATCTATAAATGAGGTTTAAACACATCCGTGATGTGAAATTTTTAAGTGAAATTTCAGGTAATAGTTTGAATCATGAAAATAAACGGTAGAACTTTGGGACCTCTTACGTAAGTGCTCGGACCGCTTGGGGCATGTCCAGGAGCGGTCTGTGTAAATAAACCAAGCTAGGGATGGAAATGGACGGGTAAAATCCGGACCGGACTCGGAACTGGTCAAAATCTATTCATTTTAAAGTTATAGTTTCGGTTGCGGCTCCGATTCCATACCCGTTCAAACCCAGTCGTGATCGGTCCCGACCCGACCCGACCCGCTAGGTACGGTTCCAGTTCTAACCCAGCTCGGACCACTCATTTTTTCAGTTTTTTTTTTTACTTTGAACTTATTTTATTTTAAAATATCATATTTGATAATATCTCGTATTTTTTAGATCGATATTAGGATTGAAATTGTAGAAAATTACGAGATTTGAAATTCCTGATTTACGAAATTAATTTCAAGTTCAATTTCAATTATAAATTTAATTTTAAATTATAAAATAAAATTTATATTTTAAAATTAAATTATATTTAATTTCTATTATAAATTTTAAAAAATCACATATTATACATGTAAAATCACATACCCGAAAATACCCATCGGTGATCCAGACCCAAAAATACACTTGAGTATTCTCCCGACCCAGAACTATTTGTAATTTAATTAATGGTTCCGGTCCGGGTTCGGATCCGTTATTTAACGGTCTGATTCCGGTTCCAGAACCGTAACTATTTTAATAGTTCTGATCCGGGTTTTACCCGCCCATTGATAAGCCTAACTGAGAAGTCCCACCTTCTATATGCATATTGATTTTTTTTTTAAACATTATTCTATGTTTTGTTATGCAATTCAAACATGTATGAATAATATAAACAATAAAATATGTATTAACTTATTATTAATGTTCTAAAAGTAGCTAGACGCTAGTCGGATGGTGGAGGGGGGTCTAGCGCCTAGGCGGATCAAATTTTAATGCTTAATTTTTTATATTTTTAGGAAGTGTTTGATAGAAGAGATGAAGGTAGATAATTATTAATAACCCTTCATCTCTTGTTTGGTAGGGAAAATGTGTTATTTATTGGGCCCGACATAAATCCCAAGCCCGGCCATTTCACTGTTCCATAACTATTAATTATTATTCCAAATTGGCCATATTAATAGTCTATGTGTAACAATAGCTAATATTAAGCTATCCAACCCAATAATAATATCTACCAAACACAATATTAATATTGTTTGCTTTTAAAAAGTAGATACCAAACAAGTTATTAAACACTATTCATACTACTAATCACTACATTATTCACACTAATAATCCATATTTTTTTTTATCTTCCTTCATCTCATGACTTCTACCAAACGCACCCTTACATCATATTATATAATACAATTATATAAACATACATTATTTGTAATTTAATTTTCTAATTTATAATAAAAGGTTAAAAACACATAATATACTAAGTAAAATATAATATCCATAAATTTAAAATAAAATACATACATTAGAATTTAGATTAAATGATCCATAATAAGTTCAAATATATTTGTAATCTAATCTTCAAAGTAAAAGTTTTGATTTTATTTGTCTTTTCTTCATAAAAGATGAGGCTCTAAACTATGAGGCAGAGCAAATAATGATGTTGGGTTGTATTTTGTGTGCTATATGATATGTTAATGGGTCAAAAATTTAATTTTTGGGTCATATCTGTGTCGGACACTTAGGCTGTTTGTCCATTTTAACTTTATTTTTGTTTTAGCAGTTTCGTCCGCCTAGCCCGCCCAACTAGGCTGCCTAGACCACCTAGACAAAACCGCGTAGCATTAATTGAATTGACAATGCCCCACCTAGGCCAATTTTTAGAACACTGCTTATTATATAATGAGTGTTTAATGTGTTATCTTTTGAATTTTTTGTTAAAATGTGATGAATTTTTTTTAAATAATTATTTATATGGAATATATTTGGGATCCCTCGTAAAAGTGTTGGACCGCTCATGGGCATGGTCGAAGAGGTCCATGCAGTTACGTGAGCGGTCCCAAACGTATTGTATATATTATAATTTATTGGATTTCTCTATAATTTTTAATATTTAAAATATGATTTATTATATGTTTTGGATAATATTCGAAGTTTAAATGCATAATAACATGATAAATTCATATATTGTTGACATATATTACAATATTTTTATTTTTCTTTTGTTTTATAGATGACGAAATTCGTGTATGTAAATGTGAGGTATAGAAGATATTGAGAGGATTGTTGTTATAATAATAGACAAGAGCAGATTGTGCCCCTCGCCAAAAATAACATTGCAGTGTATAGTTTGAGATGTTATATCGACAACATATTGAACTTGTATGGTAGAGATTATCATGTACCTTATTTAACCAAAGTGAATGTGATATACGATTAATTGAAGCTGGTCTACGGTATCATGGACGTTCCATTACCTACAAATAATTAATTTCTTTAAATTATATTATAATTATATTGTTTAATATTTAAATACAAGTAAAAAAAAAAATTAAAATTCACATTTAACATGAATAATAAATAATGCATCTATAATTAGTGGGACCGCTCGAGCAGTCTGAGGAGATAATCGAGCGGTCCCACTGTATGTATCATGCAATCCATATTTCATTATCAAATATATAAACATAGGTTTTAGGACTTAAGAACACTTAATTACGTTTAAATAAATAACAAATTACACAACCTATATTTAAACATAAAAAAATCATAATCATAAAACAAATAACATATCTAACATTAGAAACACATATGGAACATGTGGATATTGGGACCGCTCGGTTCACTTCGAACTGTCCCTGACAAATTTTCAAGGGATCCAACACATATATTAAAGATATATGTAATTCATGAAAATTATCGTAATTTCTTGTGGAATATCCCCATCTGAGTCCACCATCTTGGAGAATTAAGTGTGTGCCGAGGGATATGAGCTGAGAGATTTGAATTGGGGGAGATATGAATTGGAGGAGATATGGTCGAGAGGTATGAAATTGGGGTAGATATGAGGTATGGAGGGGAGAGAGAGCCGATAGTGGTATGGAGGATAGAGAAAGAGCCGAGAGATATGAAATTGTGAGGGGAGAGAGATATCAAAATGGAGAGATATGAAATTGTGATGGATATCAAACAATTATGGGAAGAGGCGAGAGATATGGAGTAGGTGTGAAGGAAATCTTTTATTAAATTTAGGGAAAATTATTACATTTGGATGAGTCCCACCACTTTTTACAACTTTGAATTTAAAATCGGTTAAATTTGTTAAATAACAGCGGGTCTCGCAATATTTTTTTATATATTTTTCATTTTAAGGACATTTTGTACATGGATTTAAAACTAGTATGTGTGTCCCGTGCATTGCACGGGTTCTTTTGATATTTATAAAATAATTATTTTTAAGTTTTTTTTATCGTAACTCATAAGATTATAATTATATACTTTGGCTTTTCGTTATTATATTTTATGTGCAATTGAAACTGTTTAGCTCATTTTTGTGTGTGTTTATTGTTCATTTTGGTCGTGTCTAGCTTTTAGTTCGAGTCGATTTAGTATATTTTAGTTCATTTTTATGGCATGTTTTGTTTGTTTTCGTATTTTTATGTAGGATGGTAGAATGAGAAAGGATTGGAGCTAGAAGTGGTGTCTTCTGCGCTGCACATGCAAAGCCGAGTGAATCGGGAAGAGTCGAAGAATGCACAAGGAGAGAAACCGAGGAGAAAGAGCTATCACGGACCCCAGCGGGTGCTGGCTCTGCAGATGGCGCACGTCAGAAAAGCAAGGCCAGCGACCGCTGGCTGACGGTTGCTGGCGGGTTTTAAAAGCATGTTCCAGACCATTTGAGGAAAACCACCTTATCTCTCATAGATAGAACTCGACTCTTGTAATCTATAACTTTGTTTTAGCGCTTTCACTTGTATTTCGACCTGGAGAGACGGATTAAGGTGGAGATTGATTGCTTCTTCCCATAGCATAGCCATTAGTGAGTTCTTGCTTCTTGATTATGTTTTGGGCTGAGTAGTTGATCTCCACTAGTTGTTGAACTTCTTATTCGATTGTTTATGTTATTATTAAATCATGCTTGTTGTTTGGATTGTGCTTATTGAATTGTGCCGATTGATCACCGTTACAATTTGTTAGAGGCGGAGTGAGATCACGAGATGATCTTTGTGTCTGATCAAGATCCAATCAACTTCGATTATAATTGGAAACATGTTAATCGAGTATTCGCTTGTTAGCTAGTATTCTTAATAGTGTGGCTAAATATGAAAGTCATAGTCACGATCCAATTATCACATACGAAGGTTCGAAATTAGATAGCTCTTAAGAATTCTAGATGAGCATGTGAATGTGTTTTAATAATATTATTGTAATACCCCGTCTTTTTAAATTCCGAAATAAATGATATTCGAACGCGAATATTATTTATATATTGAACATTTTAGTATATTACGGAGAATTTAATTTAGTGAAGAGGAGTTTTGGTTAAAGATATCAAGTATCTATAGATTATTTGATTAAAATCTTAAGAGATATTAATATTAAGGAGAGGTTGTGTACTAAGAAAAATTTATATAAACCTATAAGAGTAAGTATATGTGTTATATTTTAAGAACTAATAAATGGTATGCATGGTTGCATATAGTATTAATTATGTGGTATAGATTTTATCTAGATATGTATATAGATATATAATACTATACTCTTGATTATACAAGTATATAAAGCTGAAAAATTTGTGCATAAAATAAAGAGAAACACACATATAGTACAGATATGGATAAATCAAGACCTGCAACATTATTGGGTTGGAAAGAAATTTTTAGTATAGATACCTATATATGTGCAGTATGAAGTAGTAAAACAGAAAATGAATTAGAAGCATGGTGTATAGATATATATGCTATAAATCTGTAAAGATATGTTATGGAAGAAAGTGAGATACACTCAAGTATGGATAAGTACATACATGCATCTAGTAAAGTAAGGTAAGATAGAAATTTAAAACACCTCATTGAATAGAACTATGTATATATATATATATATTGATGAGTACAGTGCATTGCATAAAACAAACTAAAGAAAAGCTAAGCTAAATTACATAGATAAGTTTGGGCAGAATAGTGTATGATAGAAAGCATAACTAAATCTAAAGCTAGTTACATAAAGCTGGCAGCAGCAGGTTAATAAAATAAGGAAAGAAAGAATATCTTCTATAAGTGTAAGAAGAGATGATTATCCTATAAACAATTGGAAGAAAGTTAAAGGAAGGAACAAAGCAGCATAGCTGCTGCAGTAGGAACAGCAGCCATGCTGCTGCAGAGTGTAGAAGGAGGCCAGCAGCACACGGTTGAATGAGGGAGGATTAGATATCCATCCATGCTTCATCCCATCACCTACAATAATAGAGTAAAGGCTATTAATAGCTATCTTACCTTAAGCACTAAGCTATCAATAAAACACTTCATCAAACTATAAAAAGGGGTGCAGGGCTGCCCTTTGAAACGTTACCACACCCCAAAAACACACACCTAAACCCTCAAACATATCAGCAGTCTTATTATCCCTCCAGAAGAAGAAGTAGCTAAAGATAGAGGTAATGAAACTTAAGCTCTAGCTATATTTCAATACATATCTTTTACAGTTTCAACTTACAAACATTAATTAAACTATAAAACTGTTATACCTCCAATATAATACATGAAAACAGAACAACTGTAACCTATATATTCTGAAATCTAAGAAATATCACAGCAAAACAAATCTGTATTTTGTCTCTTAGTTAAATCATGATTTCAGAACATAAAATACAATCATGTATTTTCAGAGTTCAGTTTATAAGTTTTAAAATATCAGTTTAAATGGCAAATGAACTCAGAATCTATGGGTTGAAGAAACGAGCCATAAGTATTTATTCCACAGAACATAGAAATCGGAGAACAAAGAACTGTATATGAATACAGGTTTCTGTCTTGTAATCACTTATAAAAGAAAACAGAGCACTAATTTCAGAACAGAAACATAACTCCATTACATTAGCACATAAGAGTACACTCAGTACAAAACCCAAACCAGAGACTTGAATTGTAATTGAACATGCAACATAAACAGGTTTCACAACACTTCTTGATAGCAATTTAGACTGTAATTCTTAAACAGAAACTACAACCACAAACACTTAAAAATAGAAAGCACCTAGTTCATTACAGCATAAGACTTAGCTTAAGTTGATGATTTTCTTAGTGAAGAAAAGAGCAACAGAACGTTAACTCCCACTAAAACTTCCAGCAGGCCATCAAATATCCCAAACCAGAACCGGGAAATCGTAGGAATCTATGAAAGCATAACATACAGAATAAGTTGAAGTTTTAAAATGTAAAACAGAAATTAGATGGAAGCAAGACAAACACTTAGCTTTTATTTGAGGAATTTGTTTCTCGGTGAGGAAGAGACCACAGAGCAACCACTCCAACCACATATCCAATACCGACCAAAACCTTTCCAAAACCAGAAAGGAAACAAGATAATCAGAAAAATTCAATCTTAGTTAGTTCTCTAACATGCAGAAGCCAATAAGAAGTTTAAAAATTTGAAACAGAAAGTTAGAAACTGATAAGTTAAGATATGCAGTAAAGATTTAGGGTTCTAGGAAGAAGAGAGAGCTAAGGAAAATTTGGGAAGAAATAATAAGGTTACCTTAGTTGGAGAGGAGTCGGTCGACTGGTATCAGCGTCGAGCTCTTCGCTGTTCCATCAAGAAAACCGAGAGTTAGAGGAGAGATACAGAGAGGGAGTGAGAAAGGGACTGGCGAGAGAAAGGAGAGGGAAAGCAGAGAGTGAGAAGTGGAGAAGAGAAATCGAGAGATACAGAGAGGGAGTGAGAGTTAGAGGAGAGAACGAGAGGAGGGAGAAGAAGAGTAGTGTTGTGTCTGGGAAAGGAGAAGTGGGAGTGAATTAGGGTAATGTTAGGATAGAACTATCCAGAAGGTAGGCCGGGTAAACGGGCCCAAATATAAGAAAGGGTTGGGCTTAAGTAAATTAAGACATGGGCCTAATCTTAATTAAGACATGGGCCTAATCTTGGGCCGAAATAATTATCCTTTTGGCCAGATATATATATATGTGATGGGCTGAAATAATGTTAGTGTGGGCTAGACCCAAGAATGGCATGTGGATTAATTTAATAGTAAAGCCCATCTAATTAAATTACTAATGGGCTAAGATCTACTTAATCACTTTGGTAAATTAATTAATCGAATAAGTTAAGACTTAATTAAATTTAAGCTTGTCTTTAAGATTTAGTTCAATAAATTAGTAATATTAATAATGGAAGAAGGGATAGTATATACATTAAGTATTAAGTCAAGAAGATCCAATTTATTTAGTAATTGGTATCTAAATTAAGAGAAATTGATATCTCTTATTAATTAAGGATATTATTTAAGAAATTAATATTTGAAGGTTATTTAAAGAGTTAAATAACTAGTACTTACAATATTATTTGAATAATTAATTAGCGAGAATTAATTATATCATTAAGTGTTAATACACTTATTGCCCTTAAAGGCAATTACCGAAATGAATTGAATCGATGATTCAACACCTTAGATAAAATTGATCTGAAGTATCAATATCTCGATTAACGGGTCGAAATAAGAACCCAGAATCATATATCTTACGATTAAATGTTTCAAATGCACTAAAAGCATTTTAACTTATACGAGATTTTTCCAAGGTTCTTACGAGAAATCTGTTTAACATTCCGAGACCCAAAGCAAGTGCAATCCAAAGTTATCCAAGTAGGCTTTTCTAACTCTATAAAATTATGTGTGCCTGTATGCTATTTTTGTTGTTTTCAAAAGGAATTCAAATTGAGGAAATATGTTTCAAAGTATTGTCTTGCCGAAAATGATTTATGTTTTGTATCAATGCCTATCTGGAAGGGTACCTGAATTAAGGATCCTGGATGTCTGGTTTAAGGATCCGAAGAATTTAAATCGAATTCGGGTTCCAGTGGGTGGTGTAACCTACTCGAACTAAATGTGCACAAATAACCGTGAGTCGTTGAAGATGTCGACCGGTTACAGTGGACCGTGAGTCATCTTAGCGGGTTGGCCGGTTCAGTGTCCGTAGAAGGTGGCCACCTTCTCGGTACCATAAATGTTCCATAAATTAAAAGTGCAGATATGGCTTGAATACTAAAGAAAATGAGACTGTACAGTCAAATATCAGTATTCACAGAAAGGATTTAGTGAACGTAGGTGCTTTTAAAGACAAAATCCCTACGTGTCACTCTTACGGCATTGACAATTATATATGTATGAATGTGGTTTTGGCATGTGCCTACTGAGTACGTTTGTACTCAGCCCTGCATGTATTTATAAATGTGCAGGTTGAGACGTGATGATGGGAGATGCTATGGCAGGCTTGTCGGTCTTTAAATTAAATCTTGGGTGTCTACGTGTCTTCATACACGTAGACTGTAGTCGATCCTTATTCCGCTGCGAGAAGTTTCATTGGTATGTTCTGGCGTAGGTGCCGATTATGTAAATTAAAGTTCTCAGTGTTCTATCAGTCAAAGTTCTCAGTGTTCAATCAGTCAAAGCTTTCAGTATATTCCGTGTTCCACCTTATCCAGTATTTATTTTATCTTTTAGTCGAGCGGCCGGACTCTGCCGGGGAGGGCGAAGGGTCGGGGCGTGACAATTATGTGATGATCGAAGTGAGTGTTCAGCTCCTAGAGCCTTATTCCGGATTTCCATTATTTAAATTACTGTTGATTAGTTAGCTTAGTAAATATTTTGAATTGCCTTTTGATAGAGTGTTTAGGACTTTCTAAATATTTATTCTGTAGCACTTGAATTAGGAAGCCCTGCTAAGCCTTCCGTGAGATATGACTAGGGTCAACTTACTACGTACTATAGGCCTCGTTTAATTGCGAGAACTTAGATACATTTTTTAGGTTGAACAAAATTTGGCGCTGTTGTCGGGGAAGGCTTTAGGCGTTCTTAGTTCAAGTGATATTGTTGTTGTGTTTATTTCTTTATGTACTTGTGATTTTCTTCTATTGTTTCTTGTTCTATTGTTTAGTGTTTCTTCAGGTTGTCTAGTGTTTGTTGGAATAGTTCTTATTTTCTGTATTTTAGGAATTCTACCTCCCGCAAGTTGCGTTTGACATGTCTACTGTGGTGATAGGTTGTTTATGCATGGTTGTTGAAGCTTGAATCGAAGATTGGCACCATTGTTGGATAGCGTACATTGCAGGAGGGAGTTACAAATCGTCAACCTGGACGGGGATTACAGGAACGAACATCTCCTGGATTTGGGGTATCAGTCACACTAATCGGAAGAATCAAATACAAACTACAGTGAAACAAGCTCGAGGACAGTCATGGCGGCAAGGCAGATGCGAGAGCTAGCTAGGCCAGTTATTGGAGCTTCGGCGTCACCAATTGATTTGGGAGAAGTAACTCAGAATTATGAGCTGAAGAATATTCATTTCAACCAGCTACCTTACTTCTACGGCATGCCGGCAGAGGATGCATTGAACTTCATCCGGGAGTTCTATGCTATTGTTCAAACCTTCCCTCTTGGAGGTTTGAACGAGGATCAGCTGAAGATGCGCTGTTTTCCCTACACACTGAAGGATAGAGACAAGACTTGTTTCATGTCGTTGGTGCCCAATTCACTGCAGAATTAGAACCAAGTTTTTGAGAAGTTCATGTCCAAGTGGTACCCGAATCAGAAGACTCAAGAAGTGAGGTCACAACTAGTGACCTTCACACAGATGGAAGGTGAGCCCCTCCACGAGGCCTGGGAAAGATTCAAGGGCCTCCAGATGCAATGCCCTCATCACAATCTATCTTCGGAGCTGCTCAATCAGTTCTTCTATGATAGTCTCCACCAAAACTTTCAGTATATGGTGGACAATGCAGCTGGAGGGGACATTGGAAATAGGATTGCAGAAGAGATTACTAAGATATTCAAGAATATGGCTGGAAATTCACAGCAGAGAAGCTTGAGAGGCCAAAAGAAAGTGAATGAGGCTACATATAGCATTGATATGGTGAGGCAGTTGGCAGAGCTCACGAGGCAAGTCCAAGCTATTAGGACTGCAGATGACAAACCGAGGCGGATCCCTGTGAAGGAGACGTGTGGGATCTGCGGGGAGTTTGGGCACAGTGCAAACTTGTGTACACGTGTAGTTGATTCTGGTATGGAGTATGAGGAGCATTTTACTGCTCTTCAAGGTTTTCACCTCAACCCAAGTTCGATCCCTACTCAAACACATACAATCCTAGATACCGGTATCACCCCAACCTTTCGTGGAGACCAAAAGTGCAGCAAGGGCAACAGGTGCCACCTCAACATGGGTTTCAACAATTCGTTCCACCACAGCAGCCACATCATTAGGCCCCTCAAAAGGCTACAGTCAAGGAAACTCTTGACAGAGTCATTGTCGCGAACAACAAAAGGTTCGAAATTGTGGAGGCTTCGATGAGGAGGATTGACATTCAAGTTGGTCAATTGGCTGAGATAGTGAGAAAGCTCATTCAACTCAATAAGAAGGACAAGCTTCCTAGCCAGGGCAAGTAACTCAAGGAGGAGAAAGTAGTGTCAAGCTCTTAACGATAAACGAGCATTTCGTGGGAGGCAACCCACGTTAAATCGTATAGTAGTTTAGGTTCTTGTTATTTCTAGTTTAAGCTTAGTCATTTTTGTTTCTATATATATATAGAAGAGAGAGGAATGGAAGTTCAGAATGCATGTGAATTCAGCTAGATATGGAGTCAAATAGATGATAAGTTGAAAGATGGACGAGCCGTATCACTCTTACGTAGTATCTCGGCTTTTCACAATTGAATGCTATAATTCGTCATCCTACAGGGAAGTCTTCTATTTTCCTCTTGGCTTTTATACAATGGAGACATTGTATCACTTAAGTGTGTGTGTGGGGGGGGGGATTTAGATTTCCGTGTGATATTGTGCTATCTGTTGTCATGTGTTTATGTGCTTGTCTGTTGTCGTATTGTAACGTTTCCATGTTACATTTTGTCTAGTGTTTGTGAGTTGTTTTGATTTGTTATGTTTGTGATATGTTTGTGGATGTGAGCTGTGATATCGTTGTTCGTGATTGTTATTTTGTGATGTCATGTACTTCCCCAATCTTGATCAGATGCACATTGTCTTGCTTATTCGATTACCTTGTGTTGACGACTATCGATTATTAGCTTGTGAGCCTGGGTATGAGCATGTATGGTTGTAGGCTTAGATTGATTTCGGTTCTTGATTGGGCTAGGTTGTGTGATTAAGACATTTAAGTGGGGCATGTTGCTTTGCTAGTTGGCATGTACCGATCATGATTCGGATTATGAGTGACTACTCCCTAGTATTTATGTGTTCGGTTCCCCTTGAATAAAAAAAATAAAAAAAATGACATGAAAAATGAATAAAGAGTTTTAACTCTTCAAAAAAAAAGTAATAAATGCTAGAAGGGCGTAATAAAGGGGGAACCGAATATGTGAATAATAGAGAGGTGTGAGATGTGTGTACATCGTGATCATGTGCATGTTGATGAACTTAGTAACGGGCGACACTACGTTTTGATTGAGTGACCGAATATAATTGAGAGTCGAGTCTAGTCTAAGTCTTGAAGTGAAGGTATGCATGGAGGTTGTGCTTGCGTGTTAATCTTTGATTAGAGTCAATGCATTGTAATCGTATTTTGCTTGAGGCCAAGCAAATGATTAAGTTTGGGGGAGTTGTTTAGCTCATTTTTGTGTGTGTTTATTGTTCATTTTGGTCGTGTCTAGCTTTTAGTTCGAGTTGAGTTAGTGTCTTTTAGTTCGTGTTTATGACGTGTTTTGTTTGTTTTCGTATTTTGATGTAGGATGGTAGAATGAGGAAGAATTGAAACTAGAAGTGGTATCTTCTGCACCGCACGTGCAAAGTCGAGTGAATCGGGAAGACTCAAAGAATGCACAAGGAGAGAAACTGAGGAGAAGGAGCTATCACGAACCCCAGCGGCCGCTAGGTCCCCAGCGCTTGCTGGGATGATGCTGCAGAGATTTTCAGAGAGCAGAGGCCAGTGACCGCTGGCTCTGCAGATGGCGCACGTCAAAAAGGCAAGACCAGCGACCGCTGGCTTCCTAGCGGCCGTTGGCTGACGGTTGCTGGCGGGTTTTAAAAGCCTGTTCCAGGCCATTTGAGGAAAACCACTTAATCTCTCATAGATAGAACTCGACTTTTGTAATCTAGAACTTTGTTTTAGCGCTTTCACTTGTATTTTGACTTGGAGAGACGGATTAAGGTGGAGATTGATTGCTTCTTCCCATAGCGTAGCCATTAGTGAGTTCTTGCTTCTTGATTATGTATTGGGCTGAGTAGTCGATCTCCACTAGTTGTTGAACTTCTTCTTCGATCGTTTATGTTATTATTAAATCATGCTTGTTGTTTGAATTCGTGCTTTTTGAATTGTGCCAATTGATCACTGTTACAATTTGTTAGAGGCAGAGTGAGATCACGAGACGATCTTTGTGTCAGATCAAGATCCAATCAACTTCGATTATAATTGGAAATATATTAATCGAGTATTCGCTTGTTAACTAAGATTCTTAATAGTGTGGCTAAATGTGAAATTCATAGTCACGATCTAATTATCACATACGAAGGTTCGAAATTAGATAGCTCTTAAGAATTCTAGATGAACATGTGAATGTGTGTTTTAATAATATTATGTGATGATCGAAGTGAGTGTTCAACTCATAGAGCCTTATTCCGGATTTCCATAATTTAAATTAATGTTGATTAGTAGCTTAGTGAATCTTTTGAATTTCCTTTTGATAGAGTGTTTAAGACTTTATAAATATTTATTCTGTAGCATTTGAATTAGGAAGCCTTGCTAAGCCTTCCATGAGATACGACTAGGATCAGCTTACTACGTACTATAGGCCTCGTTTAATTGCGAGAACTCAGACACACGTTGTAGGTTGAAAAGAAACTTTGAAATTTTTCGAATTTTATATTGTTTAATATTTGGCTTAATGAGTTATTTATTAACGCAATGGATGTATTGACATGATTAGAGTTGTCAAAATTGTTAGATCAAATTTTATAAAATTTTGAAGTCTGTCCAAACTTGTTGGAAAATTTTTAAACCTATAAATATAAGACTCAATTCGTCTCTTTATGGAATGCTAGACAACTTAGATTTTACTCGCCAATTCAATATAATATATTTTTTTATTTAATAAAATTAATCATTTTAATAACCTTTTTTTTACAATAATCACTTATATAAAATATTGTAAATAAAATATTAAGTTTTAATTATTAAAGTTAGAATTTTAATATTTTAATTAAAAAAAATCAAAAAATTAGAATATTTAAATATTTTAATTACAAAATCACCATTGAAAATGAATTGTAATTGATTTTTAGTGTAGTATATATATAGATAGGTCGAATTTTTTAAGTTTGATATCCGATTGGCTCGTAAAATTTGTACATGAATTTTTCGGCTATGATTATTTTCATACCTATATTTTTGAAGTTAGTTCTACCCAAATCCCGTATACTTTGAGTAGGCTGGTTGGGTCGAGCCTGATGTTATAATTTTATCCGTTATACATACATACACACACACACATATATATATATATATGTTGATAAATAAATTATTACAAATTTATAGTTGATTAAAAATATTATTTTAAGATATGTATTAATAATCCAAATAAAGTAAAGATCTTAGTATAAAATCTATAATATAATTATATATATTTGATTCATAAGAAAAAATCTTTTAATGAGAAATGTGAAAAAACATCAACCATTTATTTTAATAAATGAAATATTGTGAAAAAATATAATTTCACATCCCTATTATAATGAACAATATTTATATTTATTTAAATTAATCTTAATAATTAATTTTAAATAGATAAATGAGATAGATCATTTTTCATTATTATAAATTATTTTTATCATTTATGAACTTAGAGCATATATTTATACATTTAAAGTGTCATAACTTGTTAATATCATTTATGAACTTGTCATAAAATTATAAATTTATAAATTAATAAATTAATAAATATAATTTTACAAATAAAATTAAAGAAAATTAATTATTGATAATATATAGAAAAAATAAAAAATGATTATATTTAAAAGTAATTCTTTTTATTCATTTAAAGTGTAATAATTTTTTAATATTAAAATTATTTTGTACATATCATATATCAAATTAAAGCTCTTGTTGTACCATTTAATTAAGATGTATATATTTCTAATAATTAAACAAAATACTTTTGACAAATAAAATAGAACTCATAGATAATAAAAAAAGAAGTTATTTTTTTACATAATTATAAAATAATAATTAATTATTTAATTACTATTTAAAAAATTAAAGTTAATTATCAAATTATTCAACTTGTCTCAAACAACGTAAATCACTAAGATTACTGTTTTTTTTTCTTTCAGAAAGAGGTGGCGTCATGTGCAGAAAAATATCAATAGCTTCAGGGAAGCAACATCAATTTTTTGATTTTAATTTATTGGCACAAAAATTTTAGGCGGGATTTTTATGTATCACTTCCTTTAGCTTTTATACTTATAATATAGATAGTGGGCATTTTCTACATCCATTTCTTAAAAATGGATAATTTCACCTATTATCACTATAAAAAATGAGGTGTGAAATGAGTTGAAGGCATAATGTATTTATAATGTAATATTGAAATATAAAAATTAAAAATATATATAACATAAAAATGGGAGAGAGCCTGACATATGGAACTTCCCAGCGCAGTTCCCTCCTAGACTCACTGGTGCGAGCTCGGGCTCTCGGATAGGAACTCCACTCGTAGGTTTCATGGCTCTCTACTGCACGATTCTCGTCCGAACTCACCGAGTCTCAGTTCGCGCTCGCACGTTGGAGATACTCTTAGATATTATATGCTGGATAAATGTTATATTACGTTCTCATGAATGAAAAATATTCAATTATTTTGTTGAGTTACAGGCAAAACTAGTATAAAATTTGCATATCCCTACTTGTTCCAAAATTAATCAAAATATAATTTTATATTTTTTCTCGTCTCAAACTATCAACCTCATGCCTCAAAATTATTATAATATGATTCATTCTAGAATTAATTAAAATATGATTATATTATTTTATAATACGATGTACTGTTTAATTTATTAGATAAGATAACAATGAGAAATAGTAAGAGATGGTCCATAATACGATGTACTGTTAATTCTTGGGCTTTTATAATTATATATCTTGATAAATGTTAGGAAAAATATTGTAAAAACATTTGGGATATGAGAATTACATATTACACATACACTTGCTGACTATTCTATTACAAAAGTAACAAAAATAGAATAATAAGAATAAATATTATTGAAGACGAGTCGAGGAAAGAGCCCTCTCAGTATGACGTTATGTCCCCAAAGATAAAACGGCTTAACGCTTCGGAGGTGGCAGCACCGCTAACCTTCGAACTCCGGCGAACTGAAAAAAGTTAAGAACAAAGCTTCTTTTAAAATACACAAAAGAAGAATGCGACAAGATACTATTTGCTTGTGAATGCTTTTGGGTTTCTCACGTGTATGTGAAATGCATGGATACCACCTATGTATAGGTCAAGTCTACTCAAGATGAGTTGCAATAATTCATGACAATTAATGTCCATTCATGGTAATTAAACCATTAAACGTTAATAGGAGTTACAAAAGATGGTGATAATTAATTATTAATTAATCCACTAAATCTGGACATATTTTTGTCCACATTCATCATAAGTTCGTTGACCACAGATCAATAAGGAGCTTGATATCACAAGTCAATGAGGTTCTTGATATCATAGATCGATCTCACAGGAGGTGGATCACAAGATCTATCTTATAGATCGATCACACAGAAGGTGGATCACAAGATCAATCTCACAGATTGATGAGGAGATGAATCTCACAGATCGATCACAAGATCGTTACTAATCCAAACTAGTTCTTTCTCCATAGCAAAGAGCTAGCTCATTTTTCATAAGCTCAAAATGGATGTGCCACTGTCTTGGGACAGGTCGTGGAGCAGGCCACTGGCACAGGCCGTGGCACAACTTCAGCGGCACAGTCCACATGTTGGCACAGGTTGTCTGGCACAGGACGCTGACACGGTCCACCTGCTGGCACAAGTCGTGGCACAGTCAGCGGCACAATAGGTGGCACATACCACCTACTCAGCGGCACAACTAGCTACTTAGTGGCACAACAGGTGGCACAGACCACCTACTCAACGGCACAGACCACCTGCTCAGCGGCACAGTCCACCTGTTGCCACAGGTCGTCTGGCACCAGCCGCTAGCACAGTCCACCTGCTGGCACATCTAGTGGCACAGGCCGTCTGGCACAGCTAGTGGCAAAAGTCGCTAGAACAAATAAGTCTCAGAACAACAGGCCGACGCGCGCCAGATGGTCTTTGACCTAACTTGTCAAACCATAAGATTTTTTAACCTCCTTATATACATGATGAATGATGGTTTCATAACCAATGTGGGATAAGTATTTCTCTTCATACTTAATCTCAAACACACAACTCTTTTCTTTAAGTGACTCATTTTATATTATAATTTCTCACTCACTGGGAAGTGGTTTAGAGAAAGTAAATATACCACAATCATCTACTCGGAACGTAGATCGACCCTAGTCCATTTATTTTTCTTAAATTAAATGTCACGTCACTTCAAAACTTGGTCAAACTTCATTGACCACCATATATATATATATGTGGTGGTCAATGAGTGGAAATAACCCAAATGCAGATGAAACACAAGCTCTATCATCACGAAGTGTTAAAGTATTAGGATATGTAGTTTATGGCTTTGAACCTTCCATAGCCAACATCATCGGATACACAGGCGGATTAGTAGCGCTATGTTTTGAACTATTCCTCCACGGTGTGTACCTAGACAATTATGTCAACACCTTCAACATCTCAACCTTATCCGTTCTCACGTTTTTTGTCCATTTCGGGTCATGAACACCCCTTTAGATTCATAATTGTTTATTTTAGAAGCGGCCCTCACTTCACACTTATATATGTGATTCTTTCTCGAGTATCTTGCCCTACTCAATCTTTAAAGAATCATTACAAGTTATAGACTTAGCCTCACCACTAGGCAAGTTCCCAACACTCAATTTTGCTCTTCTAGGGGAACAAATATATCAATGAGTGTTTTTCCATGAATTCTAATAACTTTGTTTTCCCATTGAACCAAGTTCTTGAGATCTCCAGTCATCATGGTTAGGTTACCACTATGACAGTTCCTTAAGTTGTGGATTTTAAACTCATTCCCTCTAGCAATTTAAACATTTGATCTTGATTTAACCTTATGATTAGCGGATCCGCTAGATTATCTAATGAATTTACATAGTCGACTGTAATAACCCCTGTTGTGATCAAATATCTTACGGTATTGTGTAGCCGACGGATATGTCGAGACTTACCATCATATAAACCACTTTTTCCCTCTTGATAGAATCTTGACTATCACAATGAATCATCACTGGATGCACTAGCTTCAACCAACATGGAATATCTTCGAAAAAGTTTCTTAATCACTTGACTTCTTCACCAGCTTTATCTAAAACTATGAATTCAGATTCCATGGTGGATCGGGCTATACACGTTGTTTTATCTATTTTCGGTCTAGTTTCTCTCGTAATTTAGTCTATAATATCGCTTGCTATTGTTTGATTTGATGCTTTGGTATTCTATATGTTACATTTTAGGTAAAGATCGACACACGAAGTTGACAATGTTCGAGAAGAGAAACGAGGGCGAAAAGAGGTGCAAAGATGAAGAAAACGCTGCAGAACAAAACACAAGCCTAGCGGCCGCTGGCTTGTGACACGAAGGGGAAGGACAGAAGTTGGGGGTAGCGACCTAGCCCCCGAGAGCAAGAGAAGAACAGAACATGGGGCTAGCGACTGCTGGCCCCTAGCGGCCGCTAGCTCCCACAAGGGTGAACACGGGGGTAGCGATCGCTACCCCCTAGCGCTCGCTAGCTTGATGGATTTTCTTCCCCTATTTAAACCTCCACGTGCGATTTCAACGATAGCTCTCTCTTCTTCGCAATTCCTTTAATTTTCTAGGGTTTAGACCACGAGAGAAAAAACCATAGTTTAGATTTTCCATTCCACTATTTGTCTTTCCAATTTCGTTATGGATTCGTTCGTGATTCAAACCCAGAGTTCTTAATGCATTATTTTCCTTTCCAATTCGTGAGTTCTTTTATTGCTTTCTTTATTGCTTTATTATCTCTTTTCTTCTTGTTCTTTTCTTGATTATTTCACAATTCGTTAATCCAAATCTTTCAATTATGTTAATTAATCAATTCAAGACATGTTCAAATTCAGTTTCTTTAAATCTTCATTCTTAGATGTAGGATTTAATCTCTAGGTAATTCGTATTTTAAATTCTTTAAATTCATTCGCTTAGATAGATAATTAGATTAGTTAAAATATCAAAACCCCTTCGTTTAATTGCTTTCTGTTTTGCAACGTAGATAAAGCCCTGCTTAGCCTTCCTTGAGAATACGACTTAGGGTTAACTTATTAATCTATAACGAACTTGTTCTCTTGCGAGCAATTTAATAAAATAAGTTGAAACAAATTTTGGTGCCGTTTTCGGGGAAGGCTTTAGGCATTTATGTTGCTCTTTATTTTTATTTTTATTTTTCTTTTATTTTTTTTGTTTGTTTATTCCTTTGCTCCCACAAGGTGCGTTTGATCTTCTTTTGGTTTGTGTATGCTAGATCGCCGAAGCTTGGGACAAGAGTTGGTGCCTTACGTTGACAACATCAATAGAAGAGAAGTCGTGATTGAGGAGCGATTTAGGGACGTTGTGAACATTGCCTCATTATTCGAAGAAAAACTAGTAATAATGGCCGAGGAAGACGAAGACCTTAGGAAGCTCGAAGACTTTGCCAGGCCAACTTATGGCATTACCGCATCCGCTATCGTACTCTCTGCTGCGGGGAGGAACTATGAGTTGAAGCACAACCATATCAACTTGCTTCCATCATTCTACGGGCTGCCTAACGAAGACGCACTCCTATTCATTAGGGAGTTCTGCATAGTTGTACAGTCTATTCCACTCCAGACTATCACCGAGGATGAGCTACTTAGGAAGTGCTTTCCCTATTCACTCAAGGATAGGGTGAAGTTGTGGTATCTCTCGCTTCCAGCAAGATCGTTACCCAATTGGAAGGCTGTGAGTACTACCTTCTTGCTCAAGTATTATCCGAACTCATGCAGTTTGCTCAGGAGCCCGACGAGCCTTTTCATGAGGCCCTAGACCGATTTAGAGAGCTCCAGCAGCAGTGCCCACACCATCAGATAGTGCCCGAACTCCTCTGGCAGATTTTCTATAATGGGCTGCAGCATACTTATCAGTTCATGGTGGATACAGTAGCTGGAGGAAATATATCTGAGAAGACAGCTGAGGAGGCGATCGAGATTTTCGAGACTCTAGCCACTAATTCGCAGTAGAAAACCTCACGGATTAAGAGAGTGAAAGTCCGAGAGATTGGAGTGAGCCTAGACCTCAAGAAGTAGATGGCTGATATGATGCGAGAGCTCATAATAACATCCAGTCCCACCATGCCCGCCATTCGAGCAACATCCAGTCCAGCAGACTTCGGGATGGAGAGCTCAGAATAACTCTACGTGGAAGGGGCCGAATCAAGGACAAAACTCGAATTTTCCTGTCCGCTGAGCACCTCCATAGCAGTATTACCCACCTCCGCATGGGTATTATCCACAGCAGCAGCCTTATTACCCACCTCAGTCAGGGTATTATCCACCTCCTACACCATATCAGCAGCCGCCACCTCACTATCAGCAGGTACCCCAGCCGCCACCTCACTATCAGCAGGTACCCCAGCCGCCGCTGCCTCAGTGTCAGCAGCCGGGACCTCAGTTCCAGCCACAGTTCCCATCTGCACCACGACTGGCTCAGCCTAAATCATCTCTAGAGGACAGTCTTGCAGCTTTCATGCAGGAGAGCAAACGGGCTCGAGAGGCTCAAGAGGCTACTATCAAACGCCTCGAGATTCAAGTCGGGCAAATCTTAGGAGCTGTCAATCTGATGCAGCAGCAGCAGCAGACCGGAAAGATACCCGGGCAGGGGCACTCAGCGTAGCAGATACATGCCATTACTGTTCTTCGTACTGGCAAGCAAGTAGACAACAAGGTGGCTATGCCGGAGGATGAGCCAACTAAAGAGGTGAAGGACGCTGAGAAAAGGAAGGAGTTGGAGCAGCTAACCATTCAGTTGTAAAAAACGGCGAATCCGTACAAGCTGCCTATTCCCTTTCCGAGCAGGCTGAAGAACGAGAAGCTTGAGAAGCAGTATGCGAAATTCTATAAGATGCTGTCTCAAGTACATGTCAATCTGCCGCTTCTGGATGTGATCCGCAACGTACCGGCGTACCTAAAATTCTTCAAGGAGCTAGCCTCCAAGAAGAGGAGATTTGTAGATGACGAGTCCATCATGGTGTCCGAGGTAGCCAGTTCTATCATGCAGCAACCTCTTCCTCAGAAACTGCGTGATCCAGGTAGTTTCGTTATCACTATAGTTCTTGTGAATGGTAAAACTGTAACATGCATGCTTGATTTAGGTGCAGGTATTAATCTTATGTCTTACTCAATTTTTAAGGAATTAGAGTTAGGTGAATTGAAACCTACACGCATGAGTTTACAGTTAGCTGATCGTTCTGTTAGATATCCTAGAGGTATTATTGAGAATATTCTTGTGAGTGTTGGTGGTTTGATTGTGCCTATAGATTTTCTTGTTTTAGAGATAGGTGATGTGCATGAAAACAGACGTGATCATACTTTGTTACTAGGTCGACCATTAAGAATGGTATTATTCAAATGTCAGTGTTAGGAGAGAAAGTTTCTTTTTCCGTGCATCAGCACAAAGCTATGCCTTCTGTGAGTTCTATCAAGGATTGTTATTTCATTGATTCGATTGATGCTTTGGCCGAGATGTCTTTTGTGCAGGATTACAGTTTGGAGGAGGTTTTTGAGGGATCGGCCGACATGGAGGAGAGACTCTGATTGGAGGCCCAGTTCGCGAAGCCATCTCCGATGCAGCTAACTAATCCACCCACACCTGAGAAATTGGAGTTGAAGGAGCTCCCAGCGAACCTGAAATACGTGTTTCTAGAGGAGAACAAGAAGAAGCCAGTGATCATCTCGGCTCATCTTACTAATAGCCAGCAGACTCAGTTGGTAGCTGTGCTGAAAAAGCACAAGCTCGCCTTCGGATGGAGTCTAGCAGATATACGAGGTATCAGCCCGGTTATGTGCATGCACAAGATCCAGCTCACCGATGATGCACTCCCGAAGAGGGATGGACAAAGACGACTTAACCTAGTTCTTATGGAGGTCGTGAAGAAAGAGATCTTCAAGCTTCTAGCCGAAGGGATCATCTATTGGGCGATTTCAACGATAGCTCTCTCTTCTTCGCAATTTTTTTAATTTTCTAGGGTTTAGACCACGAGATAAAACACTATAGTCTAGATTTTCCATTCCGCTATTTTTCTTTCCAATTTCGTTATGGATTCGTTCGTGATTCAAACTCGAAGTTCTTAATGCATTATTTTCCTTTCCAATTCGTGAGTTCTTTTATTGCTTTATGATCTCTTTTCTTCTTGTTCTTTTCTTGATTATTTCACAATTCGTTAATCCAAATCTTTCAATTATGTTAATTAATCAATTCAAGGCATGTTTAAATTCAGTTTCTTTAAATCTTCATTCTTAGATCTAGGATTTAATCGCTTTATTAATTTTCTCCTAGGTAATTCGTATTTTAAATTCTTTAAATTCATTCACTTAGATAGATTAATTAAATTAGTTAAAATATCAAAACCCCTTCGTTTAATTGCTTTCTATTTTGCAACGTAGATAAAGCCCTGCTTAGCCTTCCTTGAGAATACGACTTAGGGTTAACTTATTAATCTATAACAAACTCGTTCTCTTGCGAGAAATTTAATAAAATAAGTTGAAACACACGTTTGTTTCGAGGATCTCCATGAAACAACTTCACCCCTGATCCTAAACACATATCCACTAGTTGAAAGTGAATCTTTTATGTCTGAGATCCAATTAGCATCACAGTAACCTTTCAAGTACTGGGGGTACCTACCATTTTTTAGCCCATAATATTAAGTATACTTTAGGTATCTCAATACTCTCACAAGAGCTTTCCAATGTTCCTTGCTTGGATTGATCATGTAGCAACTCAATTTGTTCATGTCACACGCTATGTCAGGTCGAGTGCAGTTCGTTAGATACATCAAGCACCCAATCACCATTGCATAGTTTTCTTGTGCAACTGACTCACCTTAATTTTTACTTAGGTGAACATTAAGTTCTAAGGGGGTTTTAACAGGTACACTATCGTACGCATTAAACTTTTTGAGCACTTTCTCAACATAATGAAATTGTGACAAGCTGATCACGTCTGGTCTTCTTAGAATCTTATTTCAAGTATCACATTAGCTATCCCCATATCTTTCATGTCAAAGTTTCTTTTCAACATGAACTTAGTGTTGTTAATCACTCGGATGTTACAATCAATAATTAATATGTCGTCTACATAGAGACACAATATAACATACTCGTTCTTGATGTTCTTAATGTAAACACATTTGTCACTATTTAGCCTCTTTTTTGTTGTCTAAATTCGTATATTCCTTGTCTTTAGCCAATTTGCATACATTCTTTTCTTGGAAAGGTACTACAAACCCATCAGGTTGCTCCATATAGATGTAGGAATCGCTTTATATATATATACGGTGGTCAATGAAGTTTGAACAATTTTTTAAGTGATGTGACATTTAATTTAAGAAAATTAAATGGCCTATGGTCGATCTACGTTCCGATTAGATGATCGTGATATATTTATTTTCTGTAAACCTATTTCCGTTGAGTGAGAAATAATAGTATAAAGTGACTCAGTTAAAGAAAAGAGTTATGTGTTTGAGACTAAGTATGAAGATAAATATTTGTCCCACATTGATTATAAAACCATCATTCATCATGTATATAAGGAGGTTAATTAATCTTATGATTTAACATGTTGGGTCAAAGTCTCATCTGACACGCGCCGGCTTGTTGTCCTGGGGAACTAACTGTGCAAGCGGCCTGTGCCACTAACTGAGCCGGAGGCCTGTCCCAGATGGCATGTGCCACTAGATGTGCCAGCAGCAGCATGTGCCAGACGGCCAGTGCCAACATGTGGACTGTGCTAGTACGGGTGAGCAGTGGGTCGGACCCGTACCGAACTGGACCGAACTTTTAGGATCGAAGACCCCAAAATTTTTTAAAAGGTGGACCGATCCAAACTTGGGCTCCGGGTTCGGTCCGACCCCGAAATAAATAAATTATTTCATATTTTTTGTTTAATGTTATATATATTACCTTTTTAATGTTCACCAACAATTTTTGAGAAACAAAATTACATAATTAAACATATCTTAGTATTAAATATTCTCAATTCCCAATAAAAATATAAATTAAAAATCAATTTATAATATAATAATTTATTAACTCAATCTCAAGTTCATAAATAAAAATAAGTGTAAAAAATAGTTAATATATTTTTAATTAAATATATATAAAAATATTAAATATATTGTATATATTTATTATTAAACATAAAAATGTATATATTTTATTTGTATGCGTCGGTTCTGGGTCTAGCGGGTCTAGACCCGGACCGACCCAATACTTCACCGGTCCTAAAAAAATGACCAAATTCGGATTGTTACAACAGATGGGTCAGTCCAGATCCGGACCGAACCCACCGGTCCGGATCGGTTTTATGGGTCCAGTTTGAGTTTGCTCACACCTATATGCTAGCGGCCTGTGCCAAAAGGTGGACTGTGCGGCTGAGCAGGTGGGTTGTGCCGCTTGCTGTGCCGCGACCTGTACCAGCAGGTGGACTATGCCAGTAGCTTGTGCCAAACGACCTGTGCCAACAAGTGGACTGTGCCGCAGAGCAGGTGGTCTGTACCACCTGTTGTGCCCTTGAGCAGGTGCTTTGTGCCACCTGCTGTGCCCCTAGCTGTGCCACGGCCTACCCAACAACCTGTCCCAGGACAGTGGCATATCCAACTTGACCTTATGAAAAATGAGTTAGCTTTTCGTTATGGAGAAAGAGCTAGCTTGGATTGGTAACGATCTTGTGATCAATTTCTGAGATCCATCTCCTCGTCGATCTATGATATTGTTCTTGTGATCCACCTTCTGTGTGATCGATCTATAAGATCGATCTTGTGATCCACCTCCTATGAGATCGATCTATGATATCAAGCTCTTCATCGACCTGTGATATCAAACTCCTTACGACCTGTGGTTTACGAGCTTATGATGAATGTGGATAAAAGTATGTCCAAATTTGGTGGATTAATTAATAATTAATTTTCACCATCTTTTGTAACTCTTATAACGTTCGGTGGTTTAATTACCATTAATGGAAATTAATTGTCATCAATTATTGTAACTCCTCTTGAGTGGACTTGACCTATATATAAGTAGTATCCATGCATTTCACATACACACGAGAAATCCACAAGCATTCTCAAGCAAATAACATCTTATTTCATTATTCTTTTGTGCATTTTAGAAGAAGTTTTGTTCTTAACTTTTTCCAGTTCACCGGAGCTCGAACGTTCGCGGTGCTGCCACCTTCGAAACGTTAAGCCGTTTTATCTTTGGGGACATCACGCCACACCGAGAGCACTATCGGGGCATAAATTGTCGCGCAAAAAGAGGGTCCTTTCCTCGACTCGGCTTCAACAATATTATTATTATTATTCTATTTTTGTTTCTTTTGTAATAGAATAGTCAGCAAGTGTAATTTGTAATTCTCATTTCCCAAATATTTTTACAATATTTTTCCTAACAATCGCAAGACAATTTATATTAGTTTATTTAGGAAGAGATATGATACACTCTCTTTATAATAGCAGGTTTGACATCAACTCTCATAAAAGATGGGGTCTTCTGCATCAACCGATTCCAACACCGCTGCCGCCTTCGCATCCGCCATCGCTGTCGCTGCCTCTACTCCCAACGGTGCCGTTGCTGCCACTGTTGGAGGGTCTTTAACGATCTCAATCGTTGTCGACACCACCACCAACACCATGTTTACCGGGCTTGGAGCCGGTGCTAATCCTTAGGGGTTGAACGGTGGTTCCACACTTAGTGGCACCGTTAGTTCCACTTTTTGTGGTTCCGGTGGATCCATCTTTGGATCCTATGTTGGAGCGCACGGGCTAAACACGTCGAGCTCTCTCTTGGGAGAAAATTCGGCACCGGGGATGATGCCTCCTACCAAGAAGCTGCTAAAGTTCAGCGGTGCTGACTTCAAGCGTTGGCAACAGAAAATATTATTCTATTTGATAACATTGGGCTTCGTCAGGTTCCTCAAGGAGGATGAGCTGCCGACACCGAGTACTGAAGAGACGAACTTTACTGTTCGGGTTGCCTACAACAATTGGCACAATGGAGATTATCTTTGTAAAAATTTTATTCTAAATAGCTTAGATGATAGTTTGTACAATGTGTATTATGTTGTAAAGACTTCCAAAGAAATGTGGGAGGCTTTAGAAAAGAAGTACCATAGCGATGACGCGGGTACTAAGAATTTGTTGTAGCTAAGTTTTTAGACTACAAAATGATAGACTCTAGACCCATCATAGATCAAGTACAAGAGTTCCAACTCATTATGCACGATGTCCGTGCCGAGGGAATGATTCTACTGGATACGTTCACAGTGGCGACCGTGATTGAGAAGCTACCTCCAGGTTGGAAGGACTTTAAGAGTTATCTCAAATACAAGTGAAAGGAGATGCTTCTCGAAGACCTCATCGTGAAAATACGCGTCGAGTCGGACATACGAAAGAGTGATCCAAATGTGAAAGGGTCAATGGACGCTAAGGCCAACTTGTTGGAGATAGGTGGTTCCTCCAAGAAGCGTGCTCGCCTTAATGACAAGAGAAAATGGAAGAAAAATTCGACACGACAATTACTTCAATTGTGGCATAGTGGGCCACACATCGAGAGATTGTCATGAGCTGAAGGGCAATGAGAAGAAGAAGCACGTTGCCCACATTGCCGAGAAGGTTTTCGGCGAATGGTATGAAGATGGCCATGCCGCATGGTCATTGACGAAGTCAACTTCGTGGACAACCAAGGTGGATGGTATATTGATACCGGCGCAACTGCCCATGCCTGCGCCGATAAGACTAAGTTCATCACATACAAGAGTGTTGAGGGGAGGACGCTCAACATGGGAAATCAAGCCTCGTCCGAGGTGGCCGGAGTTGGGGATATAGTCCTCAAGATGACATATGGAATCCTGATTACATTGAAGGAGGTTCTTCATGTTCTGGACATCCACAAGAACTTAGTCTCGGGTTCAATACTAGTCAATAAGGGATTTAGATTAGTTTTTGAATCTGATAAATTTGTATTGACTAAGTTTGAAAAATTCATTGGTAAAGGTTATCTTACCGAGGGTCTTTTCAAACTCAATGTAATGACCATGGCCGCAAAAGCTTGAATGATAATGGAAAAGCTTCTACTTCCTCTTACTTGATTGAGTGCTCCGATTTATGGCGTTGTAGATTAGGACATTTAAATCTAAATGCTATAAAAAGATTAGTAAATTTGGATTTACTAAAGCTAAGTGAAGTCTATACTCAAAATAAATGTGACATTTGTGTTGAGGCGAAAATGACTAAGTTACCGTTTCATTCGGTAGAAAGGAGTACAAAACCTCTAGAATTAATTCACACCGATGTGTGTGATTTAAAGTTTGTGAAAACTAGAGGTGGTGAGAAATACTTCATTACCTTCATAGATGATTGCACAATGTATTGTTATCTTTATCTTCTAAGAAGTAAAGATAAGGCTATTGAAGCTTTTAAGAACTTCAAAATAGAAGCGGAACATCAATTAAGCTATCGAATTAAGACGGTTCGAAGTGATAGAGGTGGGGAATATGTAACTCCATTTGTGGAATTATACGACGACAATGGTATAATTCATCAAACGACAGCTCCTTATTCGCCTCAATTTGACGGTGTTGCGAAATGCAAGAATCGAACACTTCAAGAGATGATGAACGTTTTATTGATTAGTTCAGGGTTGCCCCAGAACATGTGGGGGGAAGCTATTTTAACAGCCAACTATATACTGAATAAGATTCCACTTAAAGGTAAGGATGTTACTCCTTATGAGATGTGGAAATGAAGAAATCTCTCATTCAAATATCTTAAAGTGTGGGGGTGTTTGGCAAAGGTTGAAGTGTCTCTACACAAACAAGTTACAATTGACCCTAAAACGGTTGATTGTATCTTTATTGAATATGCTCTTAACAGTAGTGTCTATCAGTTTCTTGTTCACAAATTGGACGTTCCCAACATGGTGGTGGGAATGACTATTGAATCAAGAAATGCAATTTGTTTTAGAACATATATCCTTGTAAAGATAAAGATATAATTGAAGTCAATTCTAGTAAAAGAATTGAAGTAGAAACCACATCTTCTAAATCAATAGATTAAGACCCAAAATCGCGTAAGCGACAAGGTCTAATCTAGAGGACATAGAACTTAGATGGGGTAGTAGAGTTAGGACTCAAAAGACATTTGGTCCTGAATATGTATCGTTCATGTTGGATGATGAACCAACAACGATCAAAGCATCTTTCTCTAGGTCAGACGCGGAGCTCTGGAGAGAAGTTGTACAAAGCAAAATTGACTCAATTATGCAAAACCGCACTTGGGTGTTGGTTGATTTACCTGAAGGTTGTAAGCTCTTAGGATGTAAGTAGATCATTAAAAGAAAGTTTAAAGCCGATGGGTCAATTGATAAATACAATACTCGCTTAGTAGTCAAAGCTTTAAACAAAGAGATGGGTATGATTTTTTCGATACCTATTCACCAATGACGAGAATTACTTCTATTAGAGTGCTTCTCGCGATTGCTACTTTGCAAAATCTCGAGATTCACAAAATGTATGTTAAAATTGCGTTCTTGAATGGTGATCTCGAGGAAGAAATCTATTGTTAGGAAAAATATATTGGAATTAAGAATTACATATTACACTTGCTGACTATTCTATTACAAAAGTAAATAAAATAGAATAATAATACTCCCTCCGTCCCGGTTAAGATGAGGTGTTACTTTTTGGTACAAGATTTTAGGAGTGTTGAAAACTAATGTAAAGTAGTGATATGAATATATATATTATTTAAATCTATGTGTATAAAAAGGTTTACTAAAAAAGAAATGTCTCAACTTAAGTGGGACAATCCAAAAAGGAATACGCATAATCTTATTTGGGACGGAGGGAGTAATAAATACTTTTGAAGCCGAGTTGAGGAAAGAGCCCTCTTTCTACAATACACAGAACACATAGTATTTCTCTGTATTTACTTTACCTGAGCGGTTTTGGATGAATTACATAGGTAGATGGTTTCCCAACATTTATGTTACATATTACTTCTGATTTCTTATTACATTCATTATTTATTTGTAGATGACAAATTATACACTCGAGTAGGTGAAATATGGATGATATTGGGATAAGTGTATTTATACGAGTGGCTAGGAGTAGATAGCACATCTTCAGAACAATTATGTCACGATCTCAAATTTAAGATTTTGCATCGAGTACATGTCTATTGCAGCCGGAAATTAGTACGGTATCATATGTTTGTCAAGATCGAAGAATGGTGCTTATCAAATCTCAATTGACCACCGATAAAGAAGTTATAAGACTATGCATGATTGAATCATCACCTACAGTGTATGTGGATTTGAGAATGGAATCGAGCAATAGAAATGAATCCACAAAAATTCCGGACCTGAACTTTGTAGACGTAGATGAGGAGAGGAAACATTTGTGAGGAGTAGCAGAGGAGGTCAAAGATATCATCATTGCGATATGACAAGACATACACATCCCAATTGTCACCAATTAAACGATGATGAGTAGAAAAAGACTAATTTGTAATTTGATATTATAAAGATTAATATTTTTTGTAATTGTAATTTGATGTTATAAAGACTAATTTGTTGTATAATTATAGTTTTTAGTTATGTTGTGTAATTTGTAATTTGATGTTATAAAGACTAACTTGTTGTCTAATTATATTTTTTAGTTTGAAAAATATTAACTATATTCTAATTTGTTGTCTAATTATATTATTTAGTTTGAAAATATTAACTATATAATAATTTGTTGTCTAATTATATTATTTAGTTTGAAAATATTAACTATATTATAATTTGTTGTCTAATTATATTATATAGTTTGAAAATATTAACTATATCATAATTTGTTGTCTAATAATATTATTTACTTTGAAAAATATTAACTATATTCTAATTTGTTGTCTAATTATATTATTTAGTTTCAAAAATATTAACTATATTCTAATTTGTTGTCTAATTATATTAACTATATTCCAATTTGTTGTCTAATATAATAAATCACAATAATATAAGAAATTAATACAAGATCAAATTTACTTACTAATATCAATTCAAATTAAATTTACAAACGAGAAGAGCACGATAAGTTTTAATATTTTTCGACCCTCACTCAATTGTAGGTCATCCACTGATAATTCGTTCCATTGTCATGCACGCGGATGGTTCACAACTATGACTATCTGTTTGTCTGAATTGTCGAGCTTCAGTTGCATATCGCCAAATGAACAACTCTATGTTTTCTCTGATGTCGAATGTGTTGTAGCGATTATATATTGCATGTCTCATCGTCTAAGTCTATCCCTTCATGTTAGTGTAGACTGCTTCACCAAAAGACCATAAACGAGTGGTCAGAACACCCTAACCCTCGTCACCCGAATTTCTTATGTAATTGCATGCCCATAATGTAGTTGTACGAGTTGTCATACAAGCAACTACAACTACAAAATGATGATGAACTAGAATCAGAAATATTACCTACAATTATTAATACACAAGACAATTGGTTATATATGAAAAAAAATATAAACTAACTTATTTAAAAATATATATATAATCAATTAATTAAAATATTAAGCTTGGAGAAGAATCAACCCTCGGCACTCTGGCACACACCCGTGCCTCTGATAAGCCTGAAGTTCTGCCCGCACCTGTGCCTCTGATGCGCTAAGCTCAGATTGTACGACCTCTTGTACGTAGTCACCATCTGATCTCGGAGGCCCTCCGCTGTTACTGGAAGAAGAATCAACCTTCGACACTCTGAAACGCTTCCCCTTGTCGATACGACATCGAGGAGGGCGAGATGTGTGGTCGGTGTGTTCAACGGGTGAGTCATCCACTACAAGCCTTGCAGTACGAGTAGATCAAGGACCATGTACTTTCTCAACAACAATATGTGGTCGTGTCTGTCTAACACGACGCTAATCACCTGAAGTGTGCTCGATCCTTGACGTAATGCTCTTCATATGAGCATATTGTACTGCCAGTGGATCCAGATACTCGATCGATCTCATGTGAGGTAGGAATCTTTTGCCCTCCTCAAGAACGATGTTTGTCCACGTATAGCACTACGAAAAAAAATCAAATAATTAAAATATTAATGAACTAAATGAAATTCATACATCGAATTAAAACAAATTTTTTACTTACATCCAAAACTGAGTAAAAAGTATGAATGTCTCCAAATGCTGATAGATTTGGGGTCTTTCGAAAATTCCAGCGAAGACATCTCGAATATAATCCGTCACCACGAGGCCTCCTAGAAACATTCCCCAGCCCGGGAATCACCTCAAATCCCCAAATCATCAAGGCCTAAGCAGGACAATAAAAATGATATATCGAATTATCCGGAATTTTTCTCAAATAATTTTGGAGAATCCTAAACGAATATGCTCCCAACAGGTACTGGTAGAAGGAGTCCATGTCTGAGATCAGCGTCCACAGCCACATAAAGACTATCTTCTGAGCGTCATGCCCGAAAACGAATATCGTTGCCATCGGCACGGGGGCCACGCCTAAATATAAGTCATCATCGTGGCGAGGAATGCACTTCCAGAAGCGCTTGAGCAAATCTGATCCGGACAAATGGTCGTCGCTGCATGTCATCTCACAAAGTCGAAGGCCTCTCGGATCGTGGGGATAAGTGTTGTTGAAGTTAGAGGCTCCAAATCTTAGTCCTGTGGTGAACACGTGATCCTTTATCGTGTACTACACATCCCTCTCGTTGATGTGGAACCAAATACCGGTACCGGACCAAATGCAGCGAGAAACTATGTCGTGCAGCGCCGAAGAACACATGTTTCCCGATGTCCACCCTATAAAATGTTCGAAAGGCCCGTTCCGAAATCTATTGAGCAAAACATCACCCCCGACCTTAAGAAGGGTGATCCGGATTTTCTCTAATAAATTAATAGGTATTCAGCTGCGTTATATGGTCGATAGAATCGGGCCTACGATACCACGGACGCTCTGATACCTACATAATTAAAACATTTAATTATAAATAACATTAATGATACCAATATAAGACAAATGTAATCAAAATTATGCAAAATCTTGCGAAGAAGTGAAATAATACGCATCTACCCCGGGTGAATAATATTCCATAGTAGATGCCATCTGTTAGGTCAAAGCCAAAGGGGCGTGTGTGTGTATATATATATAATCAGAAAAATATACATATATGGAGAACATCAACACCACTCGAGATTTCCTGTGGATAGCATCTACCGCTAGCATAGATTACCAGCGGTAGATGCTCCAAATCAAGTTGTTTGACTATGCAGGAGTTCAGGGTTAAATTAGAACACATATAGATTAAATACCGCGCTTAAAAAAGTTAGCGAAATAAATATCGCTGGTATTCTATGTCATCGGTAATTATTTGAAAACGAGAGCTTTGGGTATACACTAGATAATGAGATGCTTATGATGCAAAATATAAAAATATTGTGCGTAAAAACATTTACCTGAATCTCGTGCGGTATATCTTCGTCGGAGTTCGCCGTTGTGTAATGAGAGAACAACAAATCATGGTGGCATCGAGCGGTGGTGGCATGCGGTGTAGATGCAGTGGAGAATTGAGGGGAAGAAGAGGTGCACACGGTAGGGGGAGAGGAGAGATCGCGATAGGGAGAGAACGGGAGTGCCGTAGGGAGAGAATTGAAATGAAATGGAAATGGAGAGAGGAGGGAGTGTGCGCTAAGGGAGAAGAAGGGGAGAGAGGAGAGAGTACACGGTATGGGAAAATGCCAAATAAGAGAGGAGAGAGATTAATTATTGAGAATGGTATATGTGGCTCTCATATATATTTATTGATTAAAAAGTTGTCAAATATAAAAATGGGTAATTTTATTATGTATGTTTAATTGTGGGTATTTTCAAGGTAGAAGTTCTGTTGAGTATTATTAATTCTGATGTAAATATTTGACCTTGTTGATTAATCTTTGTGATTGACCTTATTGATTGACCCTTCTTGATCACCTCTTTCTAATTGATACATTGTTTTTTATTCTCTGACTTGTCTTGCTCTTAATTTTTAACGTTTAGACCGAATCCTAAACTACAGCTTCATAATAGGTAGGAAAGCATAAATACAACTTACTACAAGTACAAAGTCTTGAACAAATTTCGCTATATTATCAAAACTAATGAAATACAGCAATATCAAACAAATTTAAACCAGTTCATGCATAACAAATTAAGTCACTTATGCATATTATATACATCAACGCACGAATTAGCAATTCATGCAATGCGAGTGGGAAAAATATTTAACAAAACTTAAAACAGAAGATTAATCAGTAACATATTCCGACTCAATCCGACTTGTCCATTTCTTTATCCAAATAAAACAAAATTAACTTTAAGAATTAACATTAAAAAAATAAAAAAGACACAAAAATGGTCAAAAACCTAAACCCTAAGGTTTGTAACTTTTAATGAAAAGCAATTGCTTTTAAAAAAGGGACAGCAAAAACTAGGTGCCAGGTTTATGCACTATTTTATTTTATACTTTACACATCACAACGAATAAGTGGCTTACAAATTAGGGCTTTTTCATGCTTCACCAAACATACGAAAGATTTTTCAACTTTTCTATATTAATTAAGGAAAATAGTGCAACTATCAATTAATTAAATTACAAATGCTGAATGATATACTCAATACCTGTGAGGTTATAAATGGCGCATTTCATAGTTTCTTATTAAGCTTGCATTGCATATGTAAGTTTTAGATTTATTTTTCCTTGGAAAGTTAGGTAAGGAAATTAGTTAGTTATGATACATACCTTTCTTATAAAGAAATTAATATATAGTATACTCGTAGGAAATGCAATTTATTTTTAATAGGATTGAATGCTTACAATAACATCATTGGAAATGGTAGTTGAGAATTATAGTAAATTCATAATGGGAGAATAATTGTCATGATCAGATTCCCCTTTGATTGAATGAAAATTATTAAAGTTATACTCTCCCTCCTAGACTCATTTACTTTTGACACACATACCAATATTTAATTATAATAATTTTTAAAAAGAGAGTTTTGTGCTTACTAATTAAGAAAATATGTCTAATTAAATAGGACAAATCTAATAAGGAAAATGAGTCTAATTAAGTGGGATAGAGAGAGTATCATTTAATATGATCATCTTTTGTCTAATAGTGTGACATCTCTTATTACATTAATAAGATTACGACACATGACATTACTAGGGTTTAAAATTTAGTGTAAATATAAGAAAAATATATAATTTATATCTTACACCATTAATTATGTGGCATGTCACAATCTTATTAATACAATAGATAATGCCACATATTAGACAACTAGAAGATCCTGATTGTAAAAATCCATCTAGTAAACAACTCTTCAATGTAATTAACTTTAAACAAAAAAAATTAATTCATCATTATATGATTAATATACTCAAAGTTAATCAAATTAAAAGGGATCGAAGAGAGGCTAGTTTAAGATAAATAAAATTGAAGCAACCGTAGTAATAATAATAATAATAAAAGATGGTCTACTTAAATATATTAATTATATTACAAAAAGTATTATACAAGACAAGATGCATTGTGTATTGACGAAGGCAAAGCACAGTCTGTGTCACTGTCACATAATAAAGCATCCATTTGGATTTTCGTCACTAAATATTTCAAACGAATCCAACGGCTGCCGTGGATTCGACTCCTGATGATCGAACGGTATTGTTTCGAGCTCAGCCCTCGGATGCATATACGCGTACGCATGGTGCGCTGGAGGCGCAGCGTAGTACGACGCCGCGTTGCTGCTGCTAGGATACGCCGTGTTGTAGCTCACCGCGCACACGGGCTGTTGTAGTGCCGCCGGAGCTGGAAAGTAATGACTCTCGTTGTGTCCTCGCGGTGGGCCGGCCTCGATCTCGGGCTCAGGCGACGCGGCAGGAATATTACCACTTTGCCCTCTCTTCTTCTTATTCTTTTTCACAGACGTGCCACTCTCGCCGCTGCCGCCGTCAGGACCATTGCTTTTCTCAGCCTCTTCCTTCTTCTCCGGCGCGGCAGAGCAACTCTCCTCGCTCTTTATATGCTCTTTTGACTTTTTTTGGACGTCGCCGGCGCTTGTTTTGATGGAGTCGCCGTTAGCTGCTTTAGAAGCTTCGCCGCAGCCGTCGGCTGCTTTAGAATCTTCTCCGAAGCCGTGAGCTGCTTTAGGATGTTCTCCGCCGCTGCCTTCAATTTTAACAGTTTCTTGAGTCGCAACAGTCTCTTTCTCTTTGTCTTTCTTTTTAGCAATATTTCCTTGAGGTTTTTCCTCTGTCCCAGCAGATTTGAGTGGCCATAATTCAGCCTTTTTACCGGATTTCTCCAATTTGAGAATCAAAGCATTGGGTTGGACGTTGCCTATCACCGTTACTTTTTGCTGCTTGGTATCAACATCTACGTGTTCCACACCTGAAATATATTTAAATTTAGCTAAGAGCTGTGTGTGTATCGTGGTGCATGTTTGAATGAAAAAAAAAAGATGGTGAAGAAGAGAAGGTAAATTAAGGTGTACGTACCGTGAAGTTGAGACAGGATTTTCTTAACTTTTCTTTTGCAGCCTTCGCAGTGGATTGAAGCTCTGAGAACACAAGTCTGCAATTCATAAATGTATTAATTAGTGATGAAATATGAAAGAGCAGCGAATATTAGTAGAAATTAATTTGCTTTCTATATAGATATATGTGAATTGGAGAGGGCAATCTAGCTACCTTCTGGTAATTGATGGATTCAACAAGTTCCTCCGCCATCAACGAGAGAGAGAGAAAGAGAATGGGAGTCTGGTAAAGCAGATGGAGAAATGATGAAGAGGAAGAAGAGTTTGGCTAAAGGCGAGAGAGAGCACTAAAGAAATAGGAGCTTTAAGAAAAGGTTAGTGATCATTTCCCTGACTCGCCTTTGTAAGAATGAATAAAGCTAAAACCAACATTAACTATTCAATAATAGATTAAAGCTAAATCCACCATTAACTATTCAATAATAGATTAAGGGTGGTTTGGTTTATGTGATAGCATTTATAAGATTGATAGGATTATAAATTTTAAATCTTTAACTTTTTATCAATAATCCTCCTTATGAATTCAATCCATTTTTATGCCTCTTAATCACTCAAATGCTTGATTATATAATCACACCAAATTTGACTTGATTATTTAATCAAGCATTTAAGTGATTAAGGAGCATAAAAAATGACTAAATTCATAAGGAGATGGAGGATTATGGATAAGAAGGTAGAGATTTAAATGTTATAATCATATTAATTCTATCAATCCTATCACGCAAACCAAACCACCCCTAATACTTAGGGTGAGATTGATATGGATGATAAGTCGAATAAGGATAGTAAAAATTTGGATTAATAGTGTGAATAATGTAGTGATAAATAATATAAATAGTGTTTAGTACTCCCTCCGTCCCACTTATAAGCTTGACATTTTTTTTCCGGCACGGTTATTAAGGAGAGTGTATAAAGTAGTGTAAGAGTAATAAATGTGGTAGGGTTCACAACTTTTTAAAGAGATAACTTTTACTATTTTTGAAATGTGTCAAGCTTAGTGGGACGTCTCAATAAGGAAAGTGTGTCAAACTTAGTGGGACGGATAGAGTAATTTGTTTGGTAGGTTCTTCTAAAAAATAAGATAATTTAATATGAAGAAGGATAACAAATAATCTTGACTACTAATCCTGCCACACAAAATAATCCGACCAAAATTGTGTGATTATTAATATGGGTTCAACAATAAATTAGTAGTGGGTAAGATAGCTCACATTTTCTACCAAACAATAGATGAAGTCAGATTAATAATCTTATATGTTTATCACCCATATCAAACGAACTTTTGCGTTAACATATTTCCATTTTCATATTTCCACCAATTTTGTTACCATTTGAAAAAATTTGTTATTTATAATAAGCAAACTTACTTTACTCACATATACAATCCAATTAAAATAATAAAATACGTGGATCAAAACATTACTGAATACATAAACTTCAATTAAAAATAGTAATAAGTAGAACATAAATTCTATGTAAAGTGGTTTCTCGGGCATTGCCTCGCTGCCCGGGAGACCACGCTCGGGGCAAGGCTGCCGCTGCAGTAGGGGTGACTCGGGAGGTGGGGCTTCGGATGGGGAGGTTGGCCGCGCGAGGCCGAAGCTAGCTGGGAATGTGCTGTGGCGCACGGTCTCGCCCTCTCTCCCTTTTTTATTTATTAATTTTCATAAATAATTAGTATATTTTAATAATTATTTATTAAATTCACATGCATCTATAAAATACCACAATTCATCTGATTCTTCATATTCATCCACTCTTCATTTATATCATCTCCCATATTCATCAATATCGTCGTATCTTCTTGAAAATATCTTCTTCCAATTTTGATGAAGAAGTTAATGTCTGATTTATGGATATAACATCAAATTTTATCGATATAGGTCGTAAATACTTAGCATCCATCAACACATCCTCCCCCGATGTTCACTCAAAAAGAAAAAAAAATTATGTCCGTCGGGATCGAGAGTCTGCCGGAGAACATATCTACAACGATTACTTCTCCGAAAATTCAACATGGGGAGGCAACGTGTTCCGACTGTTTCAACTTATTTTAAACTGTCAGTACGTGGCATTGTTTAGACCAGACCCACTCTTCGATAAAAGGACTCAGTATCGGGCACGAGGAATATTTCCAGCCGATATACTTCCAATTTGAATTATTAAATTGCTCGCAAGAGTACGAGTTTGTTGTATATTAATAAGTTAACCCTAAGTCGTATTCTCAAGGAAGGCTAAGCAGGGCTTCTATCTATGTCGCAGAACAGAAAGCAATTAAAAAGAAAGGTTTTGATATTTTAACTAATCTAATTAATCTATCTAGGCGAATGAAAATAAGGAATTTAAAATACGAATTACCTAGGAAAGAATTAAGAAAGCTATTAAACCCTAGATCTAAGAATGAGGAACTGAAGAAACCAAATTTAAACATGTCTTGAATTGATTAATTAACATAGTTGAAAAGGTTTGGATAAAGAATAAGGAAATTAATCAAAGACAGAACAAGAAGAAAATAATTCACAAAGTATTAAAGAAAGCAATAAAAGAACTCATTGATTGAAAGGAAAAATAATGCATTAAGAACCACCGGGTTTGAATCACGAACGAATCCACAACTTCGAATTGGAAGGAACGAACAATTAAAGAAAAATTAAGCTAGAGTGTTTTCTCTCGTGGTCTAAACCCTAGACTAGGGGTCAGCGAGCGCTACCCCACTGTTCTGTCTTCTAAACATTACAGGGGCCAGCGGTCGCTAGCCCCTAGTTCTGTCTCTCCTTCGTGGCACAAGCTAGCGGTCGCTAGGGGCTAGCGACCGCTAGGCTTGCGTTCGCCTTCTCCAGCCTTTTCTTCATCTTTTCACCTCTTTTCGCCCTCGTTTCTCTTCTCGAACATTGTCAACTTTGTGTGTCGATCTTTACCTAAAATGTAACATATGGAATACAAAAGCATCAAATCGAACGACAACAAGCGATACTAAACACTAAATTACGAGAGAAACGAGACTAAAAATAGATAAAACACCGACGTTGCTTTCGTATGCAGATATCGTTATTTCTCTGTATCGTCACGAGATTGGAGAATCGTGAAGAGTACTTCCTGATGGAACCTGTATAAGGGGCTAACGAAACTGCAGGATCCACAGGTTTAATAAATTACACGAATAATTAATTCTTAAAACATATAGGAGAATAAAATTGCGGAATATAATAAATTATACCTTCTCCTACGCAAAACCTCCGCTTGTGGAGAAATGAATTGAATCGTTGGCTATCGAACCGCAATCCACGCCGATTCGAATCTCCTTCTTAAATCTCCATCGAATCCAACCCTAGGAACTTCTATCCTATTCTCGGTCTACTTACTAGAATATCGTGTGGGCGAATCTATCTAGTAATTTAGGAGAAAAAGAAGATCAAAAATTGGAGCAAAGAACACTCACAATTTTTCAAAAATTGAGAGAGAGTATCAAGGGAGATCCAATTTCTAGTGTAAGGAGAGATAAATTGTCTCTTTCTTTATGCTCCTTTTATAGACATTGTGGGTTTGGATATGGCTTCTAAAGAGAATGAATTAGATCTCAAATAATAGAACATATCCCCACCTTTATCTCGTGCAGTTACAACTATAATTCAAATTTAAATTTGAATTATATTTAAAATTAATATGGGCTTGGACAAATCCATAATTATATTAAATTAATTTTCAAGTCTCCTTTTGGGCCCAATTGAACTTAATTAATTGGGTGACCCACCATTAGACTTAAATTAATTAATTTAAATTGATTTCTCCTCCAATTAATTACTCCATGTAAATGCAATAAAATGCAGTTCTATTATAAATATTTATCGATTCTACTAAAGGATAAATATTGAACTCATCTTGATTCATTCGAATTACGGACGTAATCATTTTGTCATTAATTATTTCTGACGTTTAAGATCTTCTAAATCCATTAATTAATTGATTTTGTTGACAACTTACAATTAATTAATATATTTATTCGTGAGTGATCCGGTTCAGATCTTAATTATTACATATGGAATAAATTCTCAACCGGTTGTGTTTCTTATGCAATAAACTTTTCTAAACGCCTCATGCGGATTTAATCAACTTGTGTCACCGAGACGTGATTCTGCATGACTGACAGTCGAGTACTTCTAGCTAAGCCAATCACTACAGCCCAAGACATCACTATTTAGAGTTACGAAAAATCCGCAAGCGTAGATGAATCAAAGCAGCGTATAATCAACTGCCTATACTAATGTTATCATCATAGATTAAGAAATGAATTAATTTCCGAGACCTCGTTCTAAGTATCAGCACGTTAGAACTTATCTCACTGTGAAATCTCTCAATATGTATACGCAAAACATGTGTATCCGCTTATACATACCGACATCATTCTGCGGGCTAAGGTCAGCTCTCGTATCAAATGATATCGCAGCTTTTACCGACTAGACTGTCTCAATCTGTCTAGACTATGACTTTATATTACAAATGAGCTGATTCTGTTACCTTCCGTCATCATCGATCCACCACATAGTCTACAATTGTAATAAATGGACTTGTTTGCAATTCAATATATATAAAAATAATAAATAACAAACCAATGATAGAAACATTTATTCTCATTAAATTGCAATTGAAAACAAGTTTAATATATCGTCTAAGCATAAAGCATGTTTTGAGGTATACAAACCCTAACACTTCCGACAACGGACAGATGTTACCGGCCAACAAGAGTTCACGTCATTATAGAAATACACGATTGCAATAAGACAACTTGCAAATGAAGGAGTCGCAGATCAATACGACAAGTATCTTTGCGTCGCTTAGTCAACAGGCATTGAATGCCTCAAAACTTTTTGTCGTACCGTTGTTGATGCTTTTGGATCTCAATATTTGAGGCGACTCAACCAACAAGATGTTTAACGCCTAATGGAGCTTCACAAAGAGAAGCACGACTTCCCCGACATGCGCTATAGCATCGAATCCATGCATTGGGCGTCGAAAAATTGTCTGATGGCATGGTGCAAGGCTTATACACGTACCAACAAAGACCATCCAACGATCATACTCGAATATGTCACATCCCAAGATCTCTGGATATGACACGCTTTCTTTGGCATGGCTGGATCTATGAACGACATCTACGTGCTCAACCAGTCTCCAGTGTTCAACGACGTCCATAACGGGAGAGCGTCTTGTGTGTCGTTCAAGGCTAACAACAAACAATACAATATGGAGTATTATTTAGCCGACGACGCTTACCCATCTTAGCCACCTTTTGTGAAATCAATGCATACGTCAACCAACGAGAAATGAGCTCGTTTCAAGGTTATGCAAGAAGCAGCACAGAAGGACGTCAAACGAGCATTTGGAGTACTCCAATCTCAGTGGGCAATTATCAGAGGTTCGACACACCTTTGGTTTTGCGAGCATTTATTCAACATCATTTATGTTTGCATTATTATGCACAACATGATTATTGTCTTATTGTAGACAAAGGTCCACAAGCGAATAATTTGGCACCGGAGACCGAAGCAAGCCCCTCCTTGACTCCACCGAAAGAAACTACTCGCGGTGTTAACGATAAATTCAAGGAATACATGGAACGCTTGGCGTTCCTCCGAGATAGGCGTGCTCACGATATGCTTGAGCTAAATTTAATCGAATAAATTTATGCTCGATTCGGTTCTATAGATTAAGTGTTTTTTAGTTTATTAATTTTTTTGTTTTTTAGTTTATTAATTTTTTTTCTTGTATTTTAATTTCGTGTGTTTTAGATTCTCGTATTTTAATTTCTTGTATTTAAATTTCTTGTCTTTTAATTATTTTTATTAAAATTTCTTATATTTTGTATTTGAAATTAAAATTAATGAAATTTTAATTTCTAACATATTATTATTTAAATCCAATGTTGTTTTATTTTACTGTAAAATTAAATTAATTAAAAAATAAATCAAAAAATTAAAATTTAATTTAATTTGAAATTTCATATTTATTTATTTTATATTTCAAATTGAACTTAATAAATTAAATAAATAACATTTTTCCAAAATAAATAAAAATCAAATAACTGTAATTAAATAAGAGACTCAAAATTGGGTCACACTGTGAGAAAAAACTCTCAATCTCCCTAAAATTCGTGGACCCCACCTACAAAATTTCAAAAAATTATCAGAATGCCATCGGGAGACCTCTTTTGAGATCCTCCTAGGGGGGATGCTTTTAGTACACTCTCACAAACAAAGTCAAATCACTATATTAAAATTCGTTTTCGATCAAAGATAAGAGCATCCCCGACGGGGAACACAAAATCGAGGTTTCCATTATTCTTTGTAACTTTTAACAACTTTTTGGCATGCATGGTCCACCATATTTTGAGCATTTCATAAAAACACCGCAATGGGTAACTCTAGTACTTAATCAAAATATAGGATAAAAAATAAATAAATCTTATGCATAACAAAATTTGAAATAGAGAGGGGAGCTCTCCACATGAGAGACTCACACTCTCCGGTGTATGGGGAATGATAGTATAAAGATAATATCGAAGAGATGGAGAAAATAAAAAAATGAGGAGGAAGGACTGCGCAATGATGGTAGTAGCGATGATGCGAGAAGCAGTGATGGCGGTGGTAGACAATGACAATTAACACTACCATTGGTGGTGGAAGGAACCGATGAAGATGGCATGAAAAAAAGTAAAGAAGGATAAAAGGAGATACGCATAAGTGTTATTTTCATTAATATTTTTTATTTATTTATTTTTAAATATTTTTGTTAAGGAGACGTTTACTTTAAATGATTAGCTAAATTGATAAACATATGATTAAGTATTTAGATAATAAATTCTTAAATTATTTCAAAATTAAGTAATTCATAATTTATCTATCAAAATAAACACTAGATTAGCTTGAATTATTTTTATCAGTTCATCTTATCTAGGGATGACAATCGGGTACAACGAATATAGATAGTAGCTATTAATACCCATACCCGCGAAGGAAGGCCGTACATGTCATCCGACCCGCCACCCCCCATGGTTATAAAAGTCACTCAAACCCACCACCCGACGGACCCGACGGATACCCGCGAACCCACCACCCACCACTCATTAGATATCCATTTACCCACCACCCGCGAATAACATTTTAAAAATCTAACAAAATTATATAGACCGGTTTAACCGCGAACGGGTCAATTAACAGGTCCGGTCACATTGAATTTTAATAAATGTGAAAGCTCTAGTGAACTGGTGAAACTAGAGCTGGCAAAAATGGCCCGAGCTCATAGGCCCACCCAAAAGTCCGGGTTTTGGGCGGGCTTGGGCTTGAAAAAAGGAGGTCCAGGCCTAAAAAGCCCAACCTAAAATTGTCTGGGGCTCGATGGGTTTTGGCCTAAAAAGTCCGGGGTTTTCAGGCTAAAAAGTCCGCCCAATAGTATAGATTAAAACACTATTTTTTGTAATTATTATTTAATTTAAATTATCATTGTAATATTTATATTTTATATGACTTTGATAGATAATGAATAAAATACTTTTAAAATTTTAATTGTTTATTTTGGGATTGTTATATAATTTAAATAATGAACTTGTAGTGTTTATATATGTTATGTTTTTAATTATTTATTCGGAATTTTATTAACATTTAAAGGTGTTAATTGCACAGTTTATTTTACGTTGTAATTATCAAATTTTCAAATAATTTTCTTATTTATTTTAAATAAATTAAACTTCGGGCCCGCCCAAAAAAACGTCTGCCCGTGCGGAGTCGGGTTGGGCCTAACATTTTGAAGTCAAAAAATATTTGGGCGGGCCTCAAAATTCTGAAAAACCCATCGGGCCCGGACCGGACTGGCTGTGAGAATATTGAAAAGAAGCTGCCGCCATATATGTAGTATGAAACTGAACATAGAGCAATGGAGAAGAACACAAAACACATTTCATTTAATATGAGTAAAGAGAGTACATTCAGTTGCTATTAGCTACAATATATCTCCTATATATACACATGAACTCTATACTATTTGTTGGCAATGCAACGGTTACAAAGTTTCTAACAGAAATATAATTTGTTGGGAAATATTTATAAGGGTTTTGATTCAAATTCCAAAACCTCCCCTGAAAGATGTATTAAGTCCAAAATTGTAGTCTTAGTCTTATTTTAGAACTCACTTGTTAAGGAGTTCAGTTTACAGGTACATCTGAAGATACAAGATTAAAGACTCAAGTCAATAACTGAAGTTCTCCTCAGAATTCAGTTTATATCTCAAAACTGAAGGATCACGCCACTGCAAGTGTGGCCTGAAGTTTTGAAATTGAAGCCAGCATGAAGCAAAGTTCCATTGCCACTGAAGTTCACTCTAAAGCTCTACAACTGAAGTCCAAACTGAAGATATGGATATTACCACTAAGTTCCAGGCTATGCCTTAGGCATTACCATTTCGGGAAAAGATCTCAGTAGGTGAAACTCAATCTTGTTGCACACACCAAAAATGACAAAAAGGACGACAACTCCAACGGGAAGAATTCAAACGAAGCTCTATCTCACAACGAATATATTTTTAGAGAGCACTATAAATACCCCGATGCTTCATCCACTTCAAGATACCGGTTACCCAAGCATTCAAACTCTTTATCGCTCTCTCGCTCCCAACTTCCATAGCTCTCAAGATTTCAAGTTCACGAACACTCCAAGCCTTCAGTTTTCATTATACTTGTGTTCTTAGTAGCGATACAGTTTGTAACCGAAGAATAGCTCTAGCATAGAATTAGTTTTTCTAACTGGAAGTGATCAGACACAATTGTTCATCTAACCTTAAGGTTGATTACTGTAAGACAACACTTCAATTATTTGGAAACCCTCGATTAACATCGAGTACACGTGGACGTAGGATTTTTTATCTCCGAACCACGCAAACCAAACCTTGTGTCTTCGCTATTTACATTCAGTATTTGATTCCCTAAAGCAATATTGCATAAATTGAATACTGATTGAAAGAAAAGTGAACTTAAAGCATTAAGTTTTATGACAAACAAGTAACCTTTTAAACCACCACTTCCGCACGTACACTTAAGATATTAGTCCATCAGTCCAACTCTCAGTGTAGACTAAATGATTGCTATCTAAAGTAATCTACTCTACTGAAGCTACCTCCCTTCAGTTTCAAGAGCTCACTAAAAAGCTTTTAACTGAAAAATTCAAAATTGGTGTATTCCCCCCCCCCTATACACTCAGTATACTCGTTTCGGGACCAACAAGTGGTATCAGAGCAGTGTGTTTAATTACCACTGTTTCTTGATGCCAATGTTTTTAAACTGATCTTTCAGAAAATTATACTTGTTCACTTGCATATCTGTTCTTTGCAATGGAAAACTCTATCGGTTACCAATGTTCTCCGTTGAGGACTATGACTACTGGAAGTATGTCTTCCTTCCTGAAGGCACACCATTTCATGATGTGGCAAGTAATCACCACTAGACCAATCAAGATCATGAAGACATTTCCTCAGGAAACCACTAGAACAAAGGATCCAGGCTCAGAGTTCAAGCATCTGAATGAATACACAGCCGATGAGAAGAAAATCGGAGGCTTAGATGATTATGCAAAGCATATCATCTCAGGCACGTTAGAGAGGCCCATGCTCGTGCACATTCAACATTGCGAAACTGCTAGAGAGATATGGGAAACTCTCGAGCAAATGTGTGCAGATTCAGAGAAAATAAAAGAAAATAAACTAACTATTGAGTGTTAAAAGTATGATGCTTTGATACCAGGAGAATCCATCAGTGAGGTGGAACTTAGGTTCATGCAAATACTAACATCAGTCAGGGCACTGAAGCCTGACAAGTACATTCAGAGGGAGATAAATCTGAAGATTGTGTGGTGTCTTCAACGTGAAGACTAGCTGCCATATCACATCCAGATCAACGGGCGTCCAGATTTCAACAATCTCACTAAAATTGCCATCTTCGGAATACTGAAGAGTCACGAGACAAGACAGAGAATATTGAAAATCACAAATCCAATCAGAGACGTTGTTCCAGTGTCCTCATCACAAGAAATAGTTGCATTCAAGGCTGACAAGAGTCCAGCCAAAGAAACCAAGCTTGAAGGACTAGACCTCAAAGGTATGTCAAATGCTGGACTAATGGAACAGTATGTTCTAATGGCAAAATGCTTTGAACGTACAAATATGAGAATTAGTCGATCCAAGAAGATGTACAGGGATAACCATACAAGAAGGGCCACACCACCATCCACTGAAGCAACTACTTCCACTCAGGAAGGGACTACATCTCAGTCCAAGCCTGAGAGACAGCTCAACAAAGGAGCTTGCTATGAATGTGGTTCTTTGGATCACTTCAAACCTGACTGCCCTGACCTCAGTAAGAAGGAAATGGATGAGCTTAGGCTAAGAAGGGACCAAAGGAACGCAGAAAGGAAGGCAATGATGGTTGATGATGATCCAGATCAGATCAACACACCTTCGAAGTCAACATATGAAAAAAAATTCTCAGACTCATCAGATGATGAAGAATTTGGCTTGATGGCCACTGAGGATGAAGAGGAATCAACAGAAGTCTACTGCTTGATGGGAAATCACTCAGGCAATCGTCCCTCAGGTAATTTGTGCACATGTCATGCCTAAAGGATACGTTGATGCTAAAACAAAATTCTCCACTTCATATGCATCCATCTCATCATCATCTGAACTGCATACTGAAGAAAAATCAACAACTGAGATCATCACAGTTGAAGAAAATGAGAAAACTGAGGCTACTGTCTCACTGGAAGAATATGAAGTATTAGCTGAAGATTTTTGAAATCTTCAAGCTATCTTCATACTCATGAAAGATGAACATGATGAGCTAACTACCAAGTTGGCAAAACGACCTGAGACCATAATAGAAAGTTTACCTAATGATATCCAAACGGATAAGTTGGTAGAAAGAGTGTGCAAAGAACTGAATGAGATTTCACTCAAGTATCAGGAACATGAGATTATTATCTCTAACCTAAACAAGGATCTCGATACACGAACTGAAGAGATTTTATTCCAAAGATCTCAGATCAAGGAAATGACTGAACGAAATGAACTGTTATCTAAAAGGATAGAATACTACAAAAGAAAGGTCGAGACATGGACCAAATCTGGATATACCAATAACATGTTGAGTGAGTCTCAACGACCTCAAGGCAAAGGCCTTGGTTTTGCTCAAGATAGGGCAATTGTGCCTTGTCTGACTGTACCTAAACCATCATTTCCCATATTATCCTTTGTACAAGGACCGAACCATGATAAAGAGGAAATGATTGCCATTGAGGCTATCAAAGCCACTGAGAAGGTTTCTAAGTCCCAAGGGAAGAAACCAATGAATGAAAACTTGCCCAAACTGAAATTCAAGAAGGTTATCACTCATCCTGAAGTGAGAACCTCACTACACAAAGAAAAGGCAAAGAAATTTGCCACTGAAAAACCAAGACAAACCTTCAAAAGGAATGCATTTCCTGAAGGTAACCCACGAACTGAAAGAAAGACTTTCAGGAAGCAAGAGACTCCTGAAAATCAAAAGGTTTATAAGAACCAAGGACATGGTAAACATGCCATTGAAAAGAATGTCACTAAGAGACCATTTCAGTCTCCTGATCAACGAAATAATCAGAGAAACTACAAGGGTCGAAGCTCTAGATCAAAGTGCTCCCACTGCACTTGTTCTTCAGGTGGATCAAGTCCACGGAGCTACAATTCTAAACGTTGGGATTCATCACCCAACACAAAACAATATGAGAATGGACATAGGAATTCATCACCTAGTTCATACTCAAGTGTTTCAAGGACAAAGCACTTCACTTCCCCAGTTCACTCACAAAGGCCTAAAGGGTCAGTGAACACTGAACGACGCTGGAAAAAGGTTCAACCAAAATCTGACTTCAGGGCTTCTACCAAGCCTGAAACCAGACCAAAGAATGTGACTAAGAAACAAGTCAAACCTGAGAAGAAGATAATTTATGTCGACTTTCAGGGGAGACAAATCAGAGTAAACTCAAACATTCGCATCATAAGGCAAACATGGGTGCCAAAGCATAGCATACATACTGAATCTAGGTCTAGTTCTCAACTGGATCGTAAGACTCAGTAATTGCAAGATCAAAGACCAAGGAGAGGTGCACAAAAGGAGCATTCAACCTAGATTATAGACAGTGGATGCTCAAGGCACATGACTTTTCAAAAATAAGCCTTCTCCAACTACACTGAGAAAGATGGTCCTCAGGTAACCTTTCGTGACAACTCAAAAGATTTCACTAAAGGGTATGGTACTCTCACTATAGGGAATGTTTCCATTGATAATGTTTCTTATGTCTCAGGCCTGAAGCACAATCTACTCTCAGTGAGTCAATTGTGTGATAAAGGTTTTAATGTTATGTTTAGTTCTGATGAGTGCAGGATTAACAAGCTCACTGATGAGACCACTATAATGAAAGGACTCAGGGTGGGAAATATTTATGCAGCTGACTGGAAAGCCTCCTCCCTTGAAACATGTCTGGTCTCAAAGAGCACTTCAGAACAAAGCTGGTTATGGCATGATAGACTCAGTCACTTGAACTTCAAAGTCATCAACAAACTTTCAAGACATAGTCTAGTTCGTGGATTGCCTAACTTGATCTTCGACAAAGACCACGTTTGCGGAGCTTGCCAAAGTGGAAAGCAAATCAAAGCTTCATTCAAGACCAAAGAAGCACCATCCACTGAGAAGATTCTTCAACTTTTACACATGGACCTGTTTGGGCCTGTGACTCCACTCAGTGTTAATGGTAGGAAATATTGTCTTGTTATTACTGATGATTTTTCACGTTATACTTGGACAGTGTTTCTTTATCACAAGAATGAGACAATGGAGCGCATACCAGCGCTTCTCACAAAACTGAAGAATCAAAAGTCAACAAATGTCATCACCATACGCACTGATCGAGGAACTGAATTCCTCAACTCAAAGATTTCATAATTCTGTGCACAAATGGGGATAGAACATCATACTTTAGCTGCAAGAACTCCACAACAAAATGGCATTGCAGAAAGGAGAAACAGGTCACTGAAGGAAGCTGCTAGAACTATGCTAAATAGTTCAAGGATTCCAAAGAAATTATGGGCTGAAGCCATTAACACTGCTTGCTACACTCAGAACAGATCACTCCTGACCACACGCCAAGGCAAAACTCCATATGAACTATGGAATGACAAGAAGCCTACTCTTAAATACTTTCATGCTTTTGGTTGCAAGTGTTATATTCACAATAATTGGCAAAACTCATTTAAAAACCTTTGATGGAAAAGCTGATCCAGGATTTTTCCTTGGTTACTCAGAGGAGAGTGTTGCCTATAAAATTTTTAATAAACGTAGCCTTATAGTTGAAGTAACACCTCATGTTATTTTTGATGAATCTATTTTTGAGTACAGGTTAAAGGAAACTGAAGTCATTACTCAAAGACTTCAAAATCTGAACCTACAACCTTCAGTTCAAAGCACAAAGGAGATTCTCATCTGGAATTTGGAAGATGATGATGAAGAGAATACTCAAAATGAAGGCACAGCCATCAGATTGGAACAAGAGATGGAGCCTACTGAAGATAGGACTCCAATGCCTAAATCTGAAAGCTTTCCTCAAATGCAAACTTATAATCTCTCTACTAAGATTCCATCCAGCGAGGAAGCTATCCAATTTGAAGTCCCACCTGAAGTACTAGCAACCATTGATCTCACCACTGAGAGTCCAACATCTACTTCAGGGAGTAGTAATTCTAACTTTAGTAACCTTCAGATTATTGTTGCTACTAACGACATTCTGGTCAGTTCAGATAAGCTTATTTTGCAGGAATTATAACAACAAACTGAATATATAAGAGTCAATGATCAAGGGGGAACAAGACCTCAGAATGAAGAAGAAGATGATCCACTCCATACACGCCCCTCCGTGCCTCCTACCCCTCAAAGGCTTGATCTCATGATCATCACTGAGGAGGATATGCGAAGAAGAAGAAGATGGATTGAAGATCATCCCTCTGACTCAGTGATTGGTAGTTTGGAGAGAGGAGTTCAAATGAGGAATCAGATCCAAGCTGAAATGGTCCAGGCATTAGCAACCATTGAACCCCCCACTGACTCCACCACTGATGAACAACTAAGGCTAAAAGCAGACATTGCGCTGTTTTCGGATGAAAACTTCCTACATAGCTGCTATCTCTCCAACATTGAACCCAAAGATGCTCAGGAAGCCCTTCAAGATGTGAATTGAGTGTCTGCGATGTAAGAGGAACTAAATGAGTTCACAAGGAACCAAGTTTGGGAACTTTTTGATCGTCCAACGCATCAGGGTGTCATTGGTGTTAAATGGATCTTTAAAAACAAGAAAAATGAACTAGGAGAAGTTGTTTGAAATAAAGCTAGACTGGTTGCCAAGGGTTATTGTCAAGAACAAGGAATAGACTTAGATGAAACCTTTGCTCCAGTAGCTAGATTAGAGGCGATTCGACTCTTCCTTGCCTATGCTGCTCACATGAAGTTCAAGGTCTATCAGATAGACATGAAGAGCGCATTCCTGAGTGGCATCTTGAATGAAGAAGTCTACGTAGAGCAACCACCAGGCTTCGAGACTGACTACACCAAAGTGTACAAACTACACAAGGCTCTTTATGGGCTGAAACAAGCTCCTAGAGCTTGGTATGACACTTTGTCTGTTTTTCTTATTGACTCAGGTTTCAAGCGAGGATCGGTGGATAGGACTCTATTCACAATCAAGTATAAAGGAGACATTTTAATCGTTCAAATTTATGTCGATGATATTATATTTGGTTCCAAATCTCAGATGCTTTGTGACAAATTTGCCAAATTGATGAAAACTCAGTATCAAATGTCAATGATGGGATTCTTCTTAGGATTCCAGATCAAGTAGTCCCCTGAAGGCATCTTCATCAACCAAGCTAAGTATACAAAGGAACTGATCAGCAAATTTGGCGTTCAGAATAGCAAAGCCGTGAAGATTCCAATGAACACAAATGGAAGAATTAACCCAGATCCTGAAGGGAAGCCAGTCAGTTAAACAGACTATAGAGGGATAATAAGATCTCTTCTATATCTCACAGTCAGCAGGCCAGACATCACCTTTGCTGTTGGAGTGTGTGCATGCTACCAAGCCAATCCCAAAGAGTCATACATGGAAGCTGCAAAGAAGATTCTGCACTACCTGAAGGGCACACCCAATCTTGGCTTATGGTATCCTTCAGATGATAACTTAGAACTCACTGGCTATTCTGATGCTGATTTTGCAGGTTACAAACTGGATAGGAAGTCCACTTCAGGCACATCTCAGTTCTTGGACAACAAACTAATCAGTTGGTTCTCCAAGAAACAGACATCAGTTGCTACATCCACTACTGAAGTTGAATATATGGCTACGGGAAGTTGCTGCTCTCAGATTCTCTGGCTAAAGCAACAACTCGGAGATTATGAAGTGCCTACCACTCAGGTTGTAATTTATTGTGACAGTTCCAGTGCCATTGCCATCACTCAGAACCCAGTTCTCCATACAAGGTGCAAGCACGTGGACATAAGGCATCACTTCATACGAGATCACGTGGAAAAGAAGGATGTTTCCATCGAGAAGATCCATACTGAGTTTCAGCGGGCAGACATTCTCACTAAGCCACTGGAGGAAGCAAGGTTCAAAATGCTAAGTGGACGACTTGGCCTACTGAATCCAAACCACGCCTGAAGGTATGTACTGACTCTATCCAGGTAATGTTGTCTTTACGATCAACTGATTCAGTATCTCTAATGTACTGAAGTCAAGATCTAAAAAGACATAAAAGAATGTGATGGTCCAGCCACTGAGTAACTCTATATAGTTATTTCAGTCATAGACCATCATACATTCAATAAATGTTTTCAACTAACAAGCATGAAGGTACATGAAGACTGGAAGAGCCAATCTGAACACTCTCCTGGAGTCCCACATCAAAAGGATGAAGAACATAACGTAAAAGCTTATATCAATAAAACTGAAGTCTACAACAAACTAAAGGGAAGATCGCAAGATTTCAGAATCTGAAAACTTCACTAAAGGGAGAAATTCAATTGCCAGTATCAACTGGAAATTTACACTTATCATTTATTACTCATTTATTTCTCCAAGTGTTTTATCTTTGAATTTGCCGAATGTTATTCTCGTACCTTGAAATCCCCAACTTCTCAGATACGCTATCCCTTTTTTCATCATTACTCTCTGACATATACAGTAAAAGCAACAATTATTTTACTCTCGAAAGTCAAACAGTCGCGCGTGCCTCTCACTGCAACTCACTTTCCCGCCCAATCGACATCTCAGTCACGGGGCTTCACCCCAGCTGTTGATTTTATTTTCTCGGAGAAAGATTTAACCGTTCATCTCACTATAAAAAACCTTCTTCTCCAATCGAGTAAACCTTTCGCAACTGCTATCACTCAAAGCCTCACGCTACAAAACTCTTCCTAACTCTTGTGTTGTGATCTGTGCTTTCTTGCTTGTTGATAATTATTGCATTCTCATTTCTCAATCACTTATGTATGTATCTGATATATTCACTGTCCTATTTTTTTTTCACTTGTGTAATAAAACCTCATATCTAACTTTACATCTCTGCTATAGATTATCAACACCATGGCCAAAAAGGCTATTCTCGGACCAGCAATAACCATGGCTAAACTTCGCACTCGTCTTCATGCCGAGCCCACTGCAGTTTATACTCAAACGGATATTGATCAAGCCAAAATCATGTTTGATCTCATTAAGGCCACTGGTTTGGAAACTCTCACCTCTCTACATCCAAAGAACATGTATCCTAATCAGGTTATCCAATTTTATGCCAATCTAGGCTATGACGGCACCATTCTGAAATCCTCACTTGAGCTCTCTGTTCGCGAAGAAGTTTCTAGAGCTATTCGCAAGGAGAATCTGAATTTCAATGTGACTGAACTTCTTCAATCTGTCTTCAAACTGAGGAACCGTGGTGACAAGAACCTTAACCAGCATCTGAAGTATAAAGCTGAGATTCAAGCCTTCTTTGACGAGATACAGATTGAGGATCCCCCTTGTCCCTTTTCTACTGCCAACAATAACAAGGGGCTTCTTCGCCCTGAGTTTAGGCTTATACTGGACGTCGTCCAGATGTGTCTGCTCGGGAAAAAATCTTCCCACGAGCAACTGAGTTGGCAGAAACTCGGTCTCATAAGGAGCATCTATGAGACTGACGACTCCAATTGGGTAGCAGTGATGGAGGATTTGCTTATGGGAGAAGCAAATAAATTGAAGGAAGTCCCCAAGGGTGTGACCATGACCGGGACTGATACTTTAAATCTAGTTACCAAGGTATCGATTTTGATTGAAGAATCATATCAGCTTGCTGACACAGCTTTCCCTACTCACATACCTTACAACGAGAAATGGATGTTTGCCACGGACTTTGACGTTTTCTCGTGCATGTTTGGGAAAGCAAGAGCCCTTCAGATGGAGTTTGAAAGGCAGGCTCAAGAGTCTGATGATAATCCTATCCACGTGGTGGAGGATTATGACGAAGCCGAAGCTGAAGCTGATGCTGCCACTGAAGTTCCACCTCCTTCTCCTCCAAAGAGGAATCCAGGGAAGCGCCCTTCAGGGCTACTCAAGAATCAACCTTCATTGAGAGAGCAACCCCAACCTAAGCCTACCCCGGTTGCAGAAACCTCTGATTCCTCCACTGATGAGGATGTCCAAGACCAGTTCCGTCTTTCTAAACGGCCTCGCCCCCTGTTTCTCTCTCCACTGAAATACCCAACCCCCAACCCCTCACCGTCATTGAACCAACCACCGGCCTTCGTTCCATCACCCCAAGAACTCAAACTGATATCCCCTTTAAAATCTCTCCTTCTAAATCTCATACACTCAGCAAAAGTAAACTTGCCTCTAAACCTCCATCCCAACCTCTGTCCATTTCTGCACAAACTCAATCGCCAACCAAACCACCAACCAAACCCCCAACCAAGCCTTCAACCTAACATCAATCCAAACCCAAAGCACCTCAACCTCAACCGCAGCCTGCCCCGCAATCTTTATCCCAACCAAAAACTCCCCGCACTAAGACACACGCTCAGGCTTCTACCTGTACTCCCTCAACTTCTCAAGCCATTGTACTTTCCTCTCCTGCCCAACATTTCTTAAATAACCTCGAGCTCAAGTCCATTTAGTTTTTGGGCTCTTCCTTTCCTGAGCTTTTCAATCATTCCTCTCTCTCATCTCTATGCCAACGCCTTTGGACATGGCGGGCATATCGTTTTACTGACTCTACTGCGTTGCAGTATAAAATTGAAGTTTCTGGCATGGACGCCATTTTACTTGAGGAAGTTGAACTCTAGGCCCAATTTCAGTTTAAGGATGCCACTGATGCATTTCTTCATGCAGAGGCGTATATTGAATAACAGATTGCCACTACCGAAGCTGCTGTTGGTCGGCCTTATTCTCGCGGAGTCTCTACTTCTACTGAGATTCATATCTCCTCTATTGCTCCTTCATCTCAGGCCATTGTGTCCGTTGCTACTGACATCTCTCATCCTGAGGCTTTATTCTCAGATGGTGCGCTGCTCCAAGCCCATCGCTCTATTTTTAATGCAACCTTTGGCTAACTCAAGAAGTATTCAGATACCGAAAGCACTCGTCTCCTCAACACTACAACCTCTCTGATCAATGCCATGCAGTCCTCCTATACTAAAAAGCTTGAAGGACACGTTGCTGACCTTCAAAAATTCATTGATGCGCTGGTCACTGAGAACAATGGCCTTCAGTCTAAACTCAATGATTCACTCCAGGCTCAGTCTAAACTCAATGATTCACTCCAGGCTCAGTCTGATGCAGACCTCTTTGTCAAGCTTGAACAATCTCTTACCTCAAAGTTTGTTGCTCTTCAAGAATAAGTGAAGAAGGAGATTCAAGCTCATCATCCATCATCTGACAAACTCAAGGATGTTATCCGTTCTTGCCACAGCAACCATTCCAAAATAGTTTCTCTTCGCACTAAGTTTGACGCCTCTGTCAAAGATGTCTCTATACTTCGCACTGAAGTTAACAAACTCTCCTCCTCCTCTGTATCTCAAGTAGGCTCAATCTCCAGGATGCGTAAATGAGTTGACAGAGCTCAACAAAAGGCTGATAAAGCCTATGCTTTTGCTGAACAAACAAAGTTAGTTGTTGATTCTGCAAATCTGAATGCCACTCTCTCCTCCGCTCGAGCTAAAAATGTCTCTGGAATGTCCCTTGCCACCACTTCCCATCAAGACAAAGTGGATGTTGCTATTGCTCACTGTCGTGTGAAGCTTGATCATATTGAAGCCTTCTGCAACATCTCTCAAAGCAACAACTTTGGCATGGATTTTCCCAATATTCAAGCACTCTACTGGTATGTTGATCAATATCTTTCTGCCTCCCTTGATGCTGCCAAAAAGGGGGAAGAGATACGCTTGCCACGCATTCCTGAAAACATCTCAACTGATGAAAATGTTGGTCTGGATGAAAAAGAATAGGAAGATGAAGAAAAAGAAGATTCTCCAGATGTCGAGCTATCTGATAATGAAGAAGATAATGATGATGATAATGATGATAACGACGAGGATGGAAACTCAGGTTCCATGCCTTCACGTGCCCCTGCCACTGGAGAGCCAGCTCCTGATGCCTCTGCCACTGAACCTCCTTCTCCTCCTCAAACTGAACAAACTCACCCTTCTGAATCCAAAGGAAACACAGACAATGAAGAGGGTACAAATTATGATGCCACTGAGTCTACCAATGCTATTACTGAAATAGTTGCTGCCAAATCCATCATCCCTACTCCAACTTTCAAAGAAATCTCTGCCTCTGAAGTTTCTACTGAACTTTCTCCCTTTGTTCTAACTGACACTCAAATGTCCAAAGGAAAAGATGCTCTGCCATCTATCAATGAAAATGAAGAACCAATTGAAGAGGACATCTACTCTGGCGAAATGAGTCCTAACTCAGAAGAAGAAAATGCTGTTCAAATCATTCAGATTCAAGTTCCTCCAGAAGCAAGAGAGAAGCTACTGAAAATCGAAGAGGCCTATGATGCCAAGATGCTTGAAAGAAGGAATCTGGATAGTCTTCGTGCTTCAAATCTTTATACTATCAGGCTACAAGGAAAGAAGAAGAGAACAACGCAATCTGACCCTCCCTCTCGCGCCAACGCTGATTCATGGGTTCACCCAGTTTTAAATGATGAATGGGAAGAAGTGAAGGATGACTTAATCAAGATGGTTGATCACTGGACCATATATGGCGCCTCAGGAGAGACTGACAGGAAGATGCTGCCAAGTCAAATGTTACCATTTCAGCTCCTGACAGGAAGCAATTCGAAAGACCAACTCTTCCTGGAAGTGCCTTTGTAGACAAAAGGCCAATCGAATCTGAAGCCATTGTTGCTGCTCAGGTTGTTGACCATGCACTTAATTTGGATGGACCCTATCAGACAATCACTGATGCAACATGTTTAGTCTCATTTTGTTCGTCTAAACTTAGGTTTTTCGTAGCTTTACTCGTATTATTTTCCCTCATCCGTGATGTTTTGGCCCCGATTTATGTTTCATTTTATGTTTTAGGATCATTGGACTAAACGAGCATCAAAGTTGGAAAAGGAACGAAGAAGAATCGAAAAACGAGAAGAAAATGAAGACAAGTGCCAAGGCACTAGTCAGCGGTCGCGTGACACTCCACGGCCGCTGACTAAGCCATATGCGCCAGCGCCCGAGCCAGCACTGTGGACGCATGCCAGAGCAAGTCAGCGGTCGCTGACCTTGCTTAGCGGCCGCTGACTTAGCGGGTAACTCGGGGCCATTCCAACGGCCCGTGGATGGCACAGAACAACCTGGTCAGCGGCCGCTGAACCTTACACAGTCGCTGACTTGACCTTCGCCTATATATGCTCAGCGTGATTTTCATTCGAGAGACATGACATTCGACCAGACTCTCGTCTCCAGCTTTCACACAATACTTTAGAATATTTTCTAGCACTATTCCGTATATTTTCATTTCATAGATTAGCTCATCTCGACCTCGATCCGAGAGTCGAGACCTAGATAGTTCTTTACATTATTTTTCGTCTTCAAGATTAGTCGATTACAACATTCATAGTTCGCTTTCAGATTTCTTTCGTTGTGAATTCAAAGACCGTTTCCAGTTCTTAATTCAAGTTCGTTCGTTTTCCCTTTACTTATGCTTGTTTCGTTTATTGCTTTAAATTCGTTTTATTGTGTATGCTTTCAATTTCTTATTCCCTTTGCAATTTTCAGATTTCATTCCCTAATTCTTTTGCATTCAATTTCAAAGTTAGTACTTTTCTTAGATTAGATTTATTTCGCATTCTTAGATTAGATTGCGTTTCTTATTTACATTCTTCGTCTAGGTATAATACTTCAAATCAATTCCTTTTTATTGCTTTCCATTTTATGAACAAAGATTCAAATTGCCCTGTTAAGTCTTCCTTGAGAATACGACTAGGGTCAACTTATTAATCTATAACGAACTCGTTCTCTTGCGAGCAATTTAATAAAATAAATTGAAGGTATATCGGCTGGAAATATTCCTCGTACCCGTTACTGAGTCCCTTTATCGGACAGTGGGTCTGTTCTAAACAACGCCACGTACTGAAAGTTTAAAATAAGTTGAAACAAATTTTGGCGCCGTTGCCGGGGAAGACTTTAGGCGATTTAATTCATTGTTCTTTTTCTTTTTATTTTTCCTTTTTTTTATTTTATTTACTATGTTTACTTTCTTCTTCTATATTGTGGTACGCGTGACGTTTTTGTCGAGTGTTGTTTATGCAAGGTCGTCGCAGTGCTAAGAAGCCATTAACGCCCTTCATTGATAACATAAGCCGGAAACGTGTTATCTTAGCCTCCGTAGAAGAAGACATTGAGCACATTGATGAATTTTCGCTTCTGCGTTTATTCGAAGAGATGGCCAATGAGAGAGCGGACGAGAGGCCGCGTTATATGAGCGATTTCACTAGACCCAAGTTCGGGATAACTGTTACTTCAGCCATCGTCCTCGACATCGCAGTCCGAAACTATGAGTTGAAGCCACACCATCAATCACTACTTCCGACGTACCATGGACTCCCGAGTGAAGACGCTTTGACGTTCATCCGAGAATATTGCACGGTGGTGCAGACTTTCCCGCTTCACTCTCTGGCGGAGGATCAACTCAAGTTGAAGTGTTTCCCTTACACATTGAAGGATAGGGCCAAATCTTGGTTCTTATTTATTCCATCCAGAACACGCACCACTTGGGGATCTGCTTGTGAGAAATTCATGTTGAAGTACTATCCGCATCACAAGACTCAAGCGGTACGTACTAAAATAATGAATTTCGCACAAGCACTCGACGAGCCATTCCATGAGGCGTGGGAGAGATTTCAAGAGCTACTTCAACAGTGTCCTCACCATCAAATGGCACCAGAGATGCTCTGTCAATTTTTCTATGATGGTTTGCTCCATACCACTCAATTCATGGTGGGCAGTTCGGCGGGAGGAAATATTGCAGTCAAGACGGTGGAGGAGATGAACGAGATCTTCGAGACCCTAGCTGCGAGTTCGCATCAGAAATGCACACGCCCGAGACGAATGGAAGCCAGCGCAGTGACTACGAGCCCCGATCTCAAGAAACAAATGGCGGATATGATGAGGGAGTTACAAGAATTGAAGATGAATAGACCCCTACCACCATCCGTTCAACAAAATGCACCTGAGCCATGCGGTATTTGTGGCGATTTTGGCCACACGGTGGACGTTTGTCAACACATGGGAGATATGACGGCCGAGGGCAAAGCAGAGGTCTATGCCACTTAGGAATTCACGCCGCAACCTCCTCCTCAACAAAATAATTGGAGAAATCCAAATACGGGGTGGAAGCCGCATGCTCAAGGAGGCCAGAATTTCCAAAACTGATGCCCTCCTAATCCGAACTTTCAACCTCAATATCAATGTCAGCAACAGTCATATTATCCTTCAACGCCACAACAACAGTTCTATCTACCATCACAACAACAATTCTATCCCTCACCGATGCCGCAATATCCACCTGCTCCTCCTCAAAAATCATCAATTGAGGATAGTTTTGTCGCGTTCATACAAGAGAGCAAGAAGGTTCGAGAGGCTCAAGATGCCACCATTAAACACCTCGAGACGGCTATAGGGCAGATTTCTGGCGCTGTCAATCAATTGCAGCAAGGCCAACAAACGGGCAAAATTCCTGCCCAAGGCCAACAACCCCATCAAGTGCAAGCCGTGTCCGTTCTAAAGGATGGTAAGGTGGTGGATAAGAAGATGGAGATGAGATTTTGTTATAAGATCGACACGATGGACAAATTACCACCCGAAGTGGAAAAAGAGCACTCCTACGAGGAGCTCCATAAGGCGGTCGATCCATATATCCCGCCTATTCCTCATCCCAGTAGGTTAAGGAAAGTCTAAAGCGACCAGCAGATCACTGACCTTTATGAGTTACTATCAAAAGTAACGGTAAACGTCCCACTTCTCAAGATGATCAAAGATATTCCATCTTACGTCAAATTTTTCAAAGAAGTAACATCAACAAAGAAGAGACTTGATGATCAAGAGTTGGTGACTATTTCCGAGGTAGCAAGCACAATCATGCAAAAGTCTTTACCTCCTAAACGACACGATCCAGGTAGCTTCGTTATTGATATCATGTTAGGTAATGGTAAGGTAGCTTCTAGCATGTTAGATTTAGGAGCAGGAATCAATCTTATGTCGTATTCTATTTTTAAGCAACTTGGTCTAGGAGATTTAAAACCTACTAGCATGAGTTTACAATTAGCGGATAGATCGATTCGTCATCCTAAAGGAATAATTGAAGATGTGCTTGTTCAAATTGGTCCATTAATCGTTCCCATTGATTTTGTTGTTCTTGAGATAGGGGATGTGCATAAGAATGGAGTCGAGCATACACTACTCCTTGGATGACCTTTTATAGCTACCACGAATACCATCATAGATGTCAAAAATGGTACCATTACAATGTCTGTCCTTGAGGATGAAGTATCATTCTCCACACAACAATGTCTGATGTTCAATGCAATATCCATTGAAGCTCAAATGGAAATGGTGAAGAAAACTAGAGAAGAAAAGCTGAAGGCATCTGCTTGATTTTAATATCATTGTATTTCATTATCATCTGAAGTCTTTCTTGTACTGAAAATCTAATGAATGAAATACTGATTTTTGTCTATCTTTTGATCTCAATCTGATGACAATTTTCTAGTTGTCCAGGCTCTGATTACTTTATTTTTTTTGGTTTGGTATTAACTGATTAACTAACCCATCTTATCTTATAAATTAGGTATTCTCCAGTTTAGGGGGAATTCTTTGTCATAGATAGATGTTTTCATGTTAGGTTTTGGCATCATCAAAAAAGGGGAAATTGTTGGGAATATTTATAAGGGTTTTGATTCATATTCTAAAATCTCCCCTGAAAGATGTATTAAGTCCAAAACTGAAGTCTTAGACTTATTTTAGAACTCACTTGTTAAGGAGTTCAGTTTACAGGTACATCTGAAGATACAAGATTAAAGACTCAAGTCAATAACTGAAGTTCTCCTCAGAATTCAGTTTATATCTCAAAACTGAAGGATCACGCCACTGCAAGTATGGCCTGAAGTTTTGAAATTGAAGCCAGCATGAAGCAAAGTTCTCTTACCACTGAAGTTCACTCTAAAGCTCTGCAACTGAAATCCAAAATGAAGATGTGGATATTACCACTAAGTTCCAGGCTATGCCTTAGGCATTACCACTTTAGGAAAAGATTTCAGTAGGTGAAACTCAATCTTGTTGCAAACACCAAAAATGGCAAAAAGGACGACAACTCCAACGGGAAGAATTCAAACGAAGCTCTATCTCACAACGAATATATTTTTAGAGAGCACTATAAATACCCTGATGCTTCATCCACTTCAAGATACCGGTTACCCAAGCATTCAAACTCTTTATCGCTCTCTCGATCTCAACTTTCATAGCTCTCAAGCTTTCAAGTTCAAGAACACTCCAAGCCTTCAGTTTTCATTATACTTGTGTTCTTAGTAGCGATACAGTTTGTAACCGAAGAATAGCTCTAGCATAGAATTAGTTTTTCTAACTGGAAGTGATCATACACAATTGTTTGTAAGAAAACACTCCAATTATTTAGAAACCCTCGATTAACATCGAGTACACGTGGATGTAGGAGTTTTTATCTCCAAACCACGCAAACCAAACCTTGTGTCTTCGCTATTTACATTCAGTATTTGATTCTCTAACGCAATATTGCATAAATTGAATACTGATTGAAAGAAAAGTGAACTTAAAGCATTAAGTTTTCTGACAAACAAGTAACCTTTTAAACCACCATTTCCGCACGTACACTTAAGATATTAGTCCATCAGTCCAACACTCAGTGTAGACTAAAGGATTGCTATTTAAAGTAATCTACTCTACTGAAGCTACCTCCCTTCAGTTTCAAGAGCTCACTGAAAAGCTTTTAATCTGAAAAATTTAAAACCGGTGTATTCCCCTCCCCCAATACACTCAGTATACTCATTTCGGGACCAACATAACTACTTGACACAAACTTGTACACTACTCCTACTTCAACTTTCCTCAATCTTCTTTTCTTCTTCTACATTATTCTAGCTTGTACATGACTTCCTCTTTCTTTATTTTCTTCCTTACTTTGTATATTTTCACACAGGCCAGTCCCGCCACATTTTTTCATGTTATATGCATTTTAATTTTGCAATATTTGTTCAACTCAACTAAATTTTGATATTAATAATTTAAAATTATAATTTCCATTATTTTTTAGATCATGTTAGGGCATGTGTAGATGTCATTACAAGTATGACATATAATTGTTTGCTAGAATATGCAATGTCAACAATATATTTAAAATAACATACTTCCTCCATTCCACTTAAGTTGGAACATTTCTTTTCGGTACGGTAATTAAGAAGTGTTATGATGAGTTGAAATGGAGTATAAAGTGGTGATAGAAATATATATTATTTTCGGTGGTTGCACTTGTTGCTTAGTAGGGCAGTTGTTTGCAAAATGTCCACATTGTCCACACACATAACATCCATCACTCCCAGCCTTGCAGACGCCCCCGTGCATTCTGTTGCACTTAGGACAAGGAGAAAACTTCTGCTCGTAGTTCCCTGTCTGCGTGGTTGGGGTTTCTTTCTCTGAGTCTTGGGGACGAGGTGGTCCTTCCCACGTCTTCTTTTGAGATGGTTTGTTCTCATTACCTTCCCACTTACGCTTCCCTTTATAGCTTTGGAGTTGTGTCTAATGAGGTGTTGTTGCTGGAGTGGATGCAGATTTTTCTCTTGGCATAGCTGTTTCTATATCAAGAGCTCGACTGATGGATTCAGGGTAAGACAGTCCCCCATGGCTTGCCAAAGTCATCCTGATCTCGTGCCTCAGACCAGCACAAAACTTTTCTGCCATCTTTTCTTCTGTATCTACCAGTTCTGGTGCATAGCGGGCCATGTCACAGAATACCCTATCGTATTCTGTTACCGACATTTGGCCTTGCTTAAGGCTGTAAAATTCTAATTTCTTTTTCTTTCGGTAACTCTTGGGAATATATTTATCGTATATCCCTGTCTTAAATTGCTCCCAAGTTAGGTTTTGTAGTTGCTCTGGGCTCATTGTTTTTCTTCGTGCCTCCCACCAATAGTCAGCTGATCCTGCCAGCTGAAAAGACACTCAAGTCATGCGTTCCTCATTCGTGCACCGTAGAAAGTTGAAGATGTGCTCTAAGGACCGCACCCATGCCTCAGCCTCAGCTGGTTCTCCAGTCCCATTGAAAACGGGTGGGTTTTGTCGCAAGAAAAGTTCCTCAATTCTGCGTTCAGGCGGTGGGGGTGGTGGGATCGCTGCTTGTTCCCTTGCTTGTCTTCCTTCTTCGTTTCTTGGACCTCTTCCCCCTCCTCTTGGACGTCCAGCTCTTCTTGGCGGCATTCTTACTAATTATCGTTGATTCCATTAGCAAAACAATACTATTGGTTAGGCTCTTAAAATATCCCATTTTCTTATCTCATGAATAAAAATTTGGTTTATGCTCCAGCTCGTTCTCTAACTAAATCTCATAGGTAATAATTGATGATCGTTACATCTTAAGACTTTTAGTATGCCATACTTAGTGTTTAAATTCTTGGGAATTCTAGTTAGATTATAGCGATGAAACGAAAAATTTTTGATTTCCTTGCCGCGGTTCTGATTTATACGAAGGGAAAGATCTCATTCCGATCTTTATCTCAAGATTTTTTTTTTCATCTCTATCTTGTTTGCTCCTGCCTTTCGGAGTTCTTCTAGTCTCTTTGTTCTCAATCTAAATCCCGAGTAAAAGGTTCTTCTAAGTTCTTGTCTATGTTCTTGTTTCTTAAAGGAAAGATACATCTTAAAGCATTCTACGTTCATAGCTAAAAGCCCTAGTGTCATGACAATGTTTATGACTCATCTTAGAAGAAACATTTAAAACTAGAACTTTGAAAAGAATCGTTGCTACTCATTTCACTTAAAACTTCACTTCAAAATATCTTAAAAACTTCTCTTTCAAAGAATATTCTTTTCTTTAGTACTTCGCTTTAACAAAAGAAATACATACATTTCTTTTTAAATCTCAACGCAACTTGAAAAGAAATACATTATTTTCCTCTTTAAAAACTTTAGACTTCAACTATAAAGAAATATGCTTATTTCTTTTAAAATCTCGAACTTCAACTAAAAGGATTATGTTTATTCCTCTTAAAATCTCAACTTAAATTAAAAAGAAATACGCTAATTTCTTTTTAAAAACTTCAAACTTTGTCTCAAAAGAACTATGCTTATTTCCTTTTAAACATGAAACTTCAACTTCTTAAAAATGTTTACCTCTTTCTGGTTGAGCGTGATGTGTCAAAGTGCTAAGCTTTTGTCGACTCACCTAACTAGTCTAGTGAAATAATACTAGACTAAGACTTTGCAAAGACTCTTGGGTTTAGAGCAAGAATTGCTCTGATACCACTCTGTCACGCCCGCACTCTACTAAGGATAGTAAAGTGGGGGATGCCGTGACTAGGGAAGGGATTTAAGAAGCGGGGATAGAAATAGG
>JAPKLX010000042.1:1438999-1490185 GCA_026898415.1 Leonotis leonurus | reverse complement strand
TTTAATTTTAAAATTGACTTGGAAACAAGCATGTGTGTGTGTATATATATATACAATTTTCATTAGATATATAAATAAATGAGTTCATGTAATTTGAATTTATTTTCATATGAGTTTGGGCGTGAATGAATAATTAAAGGACAAAAATGAGTAGCACAACTATTTTTTTTATTGACTTTGAGGTAAATACACATATAAAATTTAAATAAATTGGATATATTTTATAAATATTCAAGCATGATTTTTTTTTTCATTAGTGAAATTTATTTTATAATACTTGAATTTATAGCACATATTATAATATGAGTGTAAGATGATAACTAATTGGTTCAGACATGGTTACATGTAGGGGTGGGTCGGTACGGCATACCGAAAATATTTTGTCATACCGTATACCGTACCGAAAAATACGGTATGAAATATTGTATACCGATACCGTACCGAACATGTTCGGTATACCGAAAGTTCGGTATACCAATCGCCGATACCGTTACCGTGCCGAACTTTCGGCATGCCATACCGAATTTTCAGTATACCGTTCATACAGAAATTTCACGGTATACCATTCATGCCGAAATTTCACGGTATACCGTTCATGCCGGAATGTCACGGTATACCGAACAATAACATAAAAAAAAATCAAAATTCCTAACAAAAATATGAATATAAATCAAATATAAATCCTTAAATATAATAATATGTATATTAGCTATGCTTTACTGCTTTAATAGTAGCTAATATTGCTTTAGGTATATTTAATAAATTATATATATTCTACATGCTTAAATTATTTATAAATAATAATATAATTAATTTATAATAAATTACTTATAATCTAATAAAGAATAATTAAAATATATTTGCAAATAATAATTTATTCATAAAAATTAAGATTACATATATTATAATGTTATTATTAAGATTTAAATTCTTGTGAGTATGATGATTGGTGAATAGAGTGTAAAGGACTCGAATCAAACTTCAAATAGTATATCAGTATAATACTCGATTTGATACCAATTCATTAAGTTATTTGAATAATTAAAATTTATTTGCAAATAATAATTTATTCAAAAAAATAATAATTAAACTTACCTATATTATAAAGTTATTATTTAAATTAAAGTTCTTATAAGTATGATGATTGATGTGAATAGGGTGTAAATGACTCGGATCAAACTTCAAACAGTATTATATCAGTATAACACTTGATTAAATAATTAAAATATATTAGCAAATAATAATTAATTCATAAAAAAATTACATGTATTATAATGTTATAATAATACTCGATTTGATGCAAATTCATTAAGTTATTTGAATATTTGAATATTCAAATTTAATTTTTATGCATCTATTTTATTTGATTCGTATTTGATTTGATAATGATATTTGAAAGTATTCAATTATATTCAATTTTTAATATGAATATATACATATTACACATACAATATGAAATGTCAATTATCATATATGAATATATAATTATTCGAATATATAATCATACTTCATAAACTTTTATTTGTATTTAAATATTAATGGAATCATTTTTTCCACATTTGAATTTTGAATCATAAAATATTAAATAGAAATATGAATATTCGAACATATATCTCAATCAAATTAAAATTATTTGATTATAGGAGTACACCTCTAACAAATATTTTTGCAATAATATTACATAAAATATAATACAATTATTATCTTTGTTAGTATATTTACTTTTACTCTAATTACTAAAATATTAAAAAGAAGAAATTATATATTGTATTTGAAATATTATTCTATAGTATATCATTAATATAATAAATTAATTTTTATTTTAATATTAATGTTAATCAAATATAAAAATAAAATTAATATATAATTAAAAATATAAATATAAAAAATTTCGGTATATACCGTAATACCGAACATCCGGTATATACCGATTATCGGTATTTCGGTATATACCGTTATACTGAACTTTCGGTATATACCGAAAGTTCAGTATAATTCGGTATACCGCGGTATCGTCAAAATTCATATCGATACCGTATCGAAAAAATCGGTATACCGTTAATACGGTATTTTCGGTTTTTTTTCGGTTCGGTATGCCCGGTATACCGATTTTTCGGTATTTTTTTCCACCCCTAGTTACATGGATTTAAATCGAGTACATATATATATATATATGTGAACAAATTCAAATAATTAATGGACATTATTTTACGAGTTTGAGACATAAATGAATGGTTTATCAATTGATAATGAGTACTGAAATCATTTTTAATATATTTTAAGCCGAATATGCGTATATAAAATTCAAAAATTAATGAAAAAATAATAAATTGTTAGTACAAATCTACTAATAGATGAATGCATGAGGATCTTGTATTTAGGACGTATATAAATCTATTCATAAAACAAATATTATATATTTATTTCATCATAAGCGAATAGTTTGCTATATGATTGAATTGTAAAATTATCTTATAATTAATTTTGAGATAATTAAAAGTTTACCATAAGAAAATTCACGTAATGAATAACTTTTAGTATACATATGTAAGTATGTGAACATGTAGTTCATATATGTCTAATAATGAGTAACAATAATGAAATGAATGACAAATAATTTTATAAAATATTAAATCCCTTTGAATTTTCGAAGGATAACAAACTATTTGATGCAAATAATACTATATTCACCAATAAATGTAATTGTTGATATACCCTCATATTCATTTATGGTCAGCACTCAGTAGTAATTGTATTCCTAATACTAAATGTGTTTTATAAAAGGAAACTATGTTCATAAATCATAATTGCCCGCTAACTTAAGTTGTAAAGAAATATATTAATCATTTTTACTAATCCTTAATGAAATTATATTCAATCAAACAATAAAAAGTTGGAGTGACTTTTTTATTTTGTTTTTCAGGAAAAAATAATAAAAAGTTAAATGTGAACTTCACAGAAGTGTGATAGAGTAAAATACTCACATAACGAAGAAAGGTCCGGCAGTAAAAAACTAAAAATCAAAAATAAAAACAAAAACAAATACAAAAAGAGAAAGAGAAAGAAAAAGAAAAAGGAAAATTATGAGTATAATATAGAGAAACCCTGGACTAGAGTTTCCTCCTCCCTTGCCGCTTTCAGAACTTCGTTTGTTCCCTGCGGCCATTGGAGCTATCTGCAGCTAACCCAGGTTTCTTACTCTCCCTCTTTTCTCATCATTTCATTGTGCTTCTACTTCTCCCGTTTCTCTCTCTCTCTTATTTTTCTTTATTTCTCCTCGTGGAATTTTGTGGGCTTTGCAGTTTGTAGCCAAGGAATTTTGGTTTCTGGGTTTTATTTTGGTTCCTTTTTTTGGTGCTTCGGTAACAAATTTAAAGAATCCTATTTGTTTTAGTTTGTCTTTTTTCCTTGACCCGTTGCCAGCTTCCTGTTGTTCTTAATCGGTGGTAGAATTTTTGCTTGTTTTGAATTTTTCTTCCTAAGGGAGTTTCTCAAAGTGCAAAAAGACCTAAATCCCGTGTTTTAGGATTGTTTTTTTCGGTAGAAGGAAGATTGGAAGACCAATTGGATAATAAGTCCAACATTTGAAATTGGTGCTGCTAATGGTGTTAAGCTTTCATTGCTCAGCTATCTCCTCAATAAGTTATCCGCAGGAGTTCTTTTGACATGTTTTTTGAAGTCGTGTATGTAGCAGTTAAGTTAAGGAGATTAGTAGTTTCCTAAATATGTGGTTGCTTCAGTTTGTTGGTATGACACCATTGATAGGGTAGTTAGAAAAGGAGTAAATAGATACGAATTGAATGGTAGGGGACGAATTCCCCAAAGTGGGGTCAGAGAGGAATGTGAACTTAATAGGAAATTATAAGGCATAGCTTAGTGCTAGGTCACTCAAAAGGCCTCGATAGGCAGGCGAAGTAGCGGAGAGCTAGCCAAATAGTTCCAAGAAGAAAGCTAATTAGGGCTGCACTTTATAGTCACATATTTTCTTGCCTTTTTTTTCAGGGTGAAGCTTAGTAGGTCTGATATTGTGGACCCCTGATTGAAGTGGTGCAATCCTTTAATTGCAGAAGAGATAGATGGGAGTGCCTAACATGGATGAACTAAGTTTCACTGATTCCGAGCTAGATTATCATGTTAGAAATGCACTCAGATCTGTTATTCAGGTAGTACAATTGCCTGTTCACTTAATCTATCACCAGGTTATATGGATGAAATGCTGTAGTAGCTTTAAACTTTCTGTTTCTTTTGATTTTAAGGGTGACTGCGACTTTTATAACCAACTTGTGGCAGTAATACACCATAAGGAGCGTCTTGCTAATGAAGAGGTGGCACTTCTTGTGGTATGTTGTGGTTTCTTGCAAGCAGAGTGTTGGTTCTCACTTTCTAGTTGGAATAGTAATATGCTTTATCATGATCTTTTTAATTTTATTTTTTGTAATGAATTGGCAGACATGTTTGAAAGCGGTGGCTGGAGCAGTCTCTTGTGTAAACATAGTTCATCATCGGTCTCTACTTGCTGCTGTTAGTTACTAAACTTATCACTCAGATGTTGAATCGGTGAGATGGTCACAACTGTGTATGCCTTTTTTGAAATTGTTTATGTGTTTCTGTCTGCGCAGATATTAGGGATGAGTCTCTGGGAGTATGGAGCTGATGTGATGGATGCATTGGTCGAATTGCTTGTTTCCTTGGTATGATGGTGATTTGTTGTGATGCTCACTGTCATTGATTTGTATTGTTATTTTCTGTTTTTAACTTTGGTTACACTAATGCAGGCTGCATCAAATGGAGATTATGTTGACTTGTGCTTGGAGATGCTTGTTATTAATTTCATGCCTCCAACTGCTCCTAATTCTGCATCTTACTTCATTGAATTACTGAAGCAACCACGAGGTCTTTCTAAGAAGATTCAAGTTCTTGATCGTGTTCATTCAACCTTGAAAGATATTTGCAAGCTAGTTCCTCTAACACCTATCAGACTAGAGAAGATAGTGAGAGATAGAATGCCCAACATATACATAAAAGAACCCGTAAGATAAAATCGTGGTCTTTTTGTACATTGAAGAACATTGGCGTATTCTGTTTGCACGTATTATTCTCTCTGTTGTGAAAATCGTTTGAGGCTTACGCCTTGAGGCTCGCCTCAAAACGCCTTGGTAGGAAAAAGCCTCAAGGCTTAAGCCTCACTGACTCAGATTGAGGCGGGAGCCTCGTTTATGTGAGGCTTACGCCTCATCGCCACTGCCTCAAGGCATTTTGAGGCGATACGCCTCAATTAGAAAAATTATTTCATATCTGAGCTGATTTTTTGGGTCTTGTGAATTTTAAAACTCAACTTTCAATTAAAGTTAGCAGCCCTACCCATATTTATTTCTAATCATAAGTTGTAACATTAAAAGATTAAAATAAAACAAGTAGAAAATAAAAAGGAAACACTCAGTCATACACACTCTACCTTTATTCTTCATGTTCCCACTGTTGTACCAATGGCTGCAGGCCATCTTAAATTATTTGGTAATCAATTTATCATTTTTCTTTATTACTTAAATCCATAATTTTCTTAAATTACTTCTTTTTCGTTGTTCATCATAAACATACTTTACAAAACTAGATTATTAGACAAGACAATTTTTGAGAACTCAATGGGTGAAATATAAAATTTTAAGAATGTTGTCAGTGTTGATGAGGAGGATGAGTACTAGTGGGGGAGTGATGACTTTGATATATTAAAACTAAAACAATATTAAGATTTAAGATCAAATTAATCATTTGCGCTTTTAATTTGATGTTTTAAACTCCTAAGACTATTAAATTTGATGTTCTGTTTGTTATTTCTCTATTTATTTAATAATTTTTTCTTTATCTTAAGTTTGAGGCTTACGCCTTGCCTCACTTAGGCAAAACGCCTTAACTACGCCTTAGGTTTTTCACAACATTGTCTTCAATATAATTAACGAAATGCACTGGAGCAACATGCACAGTTTGAAATTTACTTTAATTTTGTTTCTGATGTTATTTATTATCTGTGCAGTTTATTGTGATGTATGTGGAGAATATGTTTAGACTAGAGAGTGGTGATATGGGCAAGCTTGTTGGGAGCACTGTTCTGGTCTCGATAATTGACAGACTAATAGAATTGGATGTAAGTTATTTAAAATTCGACTTTTAGTAATCAAAGATACCTTTATTTTTCATGACTGGGTTTTTTCTTGCCTGGCTCACAGGTGGAAATATCTTGGGAGGAGATTTTACAGGATGATTTCCATAAGGGTATGTTTGATATGGAACTAGAAGACCTTGAGGGACCTGCAGATGATATTGAGCAAGATGGCAATGAGGTAATTTGTATGTTTGTTTATAAATCCCAAGAATGTCGGTACTCTTCTTTTTTCCTTTCATTTAGTTTTAAAATGCTAGAGCTGGACATAATTATCAGCTTGCATAAACAGGGCACAATGATTATAGAAGATAATATTTCAGTTGAAGATATGCCACAGTTCAGTTTTTCAGCATTTATGTTAGTTTACATATGCTAGCATTTAATCTGTTAAGCTGACCATCTTCCTAAGATATGATTAATTTATCAATGCTTGCTACTTATCATGATGCATGGGAAGAATTTGTTTGGGTGAAAACATTCAGTATATCATACAATTAGGTACCTTAAGGATCTTGTGAGTACAATGCACTTCATATTGCTCAATGAGTTATTAAAAAATACAAACATACAATTAGGTTGCGTAAGGAACTGGAGTTCACGTAGAATCTGTTATGCAATATGGTCCTCTGGACTCTGCCCGTGCACTCATAATTAGACTTTGGTTTCTGAATATAGTCGTGATAATTTTCTAATTCATTTTGTTGTCTTGAGTGAAACATGTTCATATATTGAATTAAGATAAAAAGATCCATATAAATACTCAACATGTTTTGAACATAAAATAGCTAGGTGTAAGAAAGGAAATAAAAAAGCATAATCTACAAGACTCCCACCACAATACTATCTTACACATTTCTTTTCTAAATTCTAATTGTTAGTGCCTTCACTCTGTACCTTTTATTTGATAATAGAACTTGTTTTCAGCTTACTAGGGAAGCTATAATACAAAAGTTTTTCAGTGGAAACTTGGTTGCTGAAAAGTTGGATAGTCTGATGGTGATTACTTTTGAATACCTCAATTCGTGCTATCAGAGTGGTCGTTTAGTTCAGGTAAGGTCATCGTCCTGCTTTTTTGGTGTGATTTGAGATGCCGTCAATCTCTTGATTTATTACATTCTAATGATGCTTTAGGTGTTCGAGACCTTCCTCCAATCATTTCAGAAAACAGTTTTGACTGCTTACAAATCAAAATTTGCTCAGGTATCTCTCTGGATTTGTGCATAAATAGGTGTCTTAAACTATTTGTTTCATCATCTTTGGCACATTTTCATTCTAATGTCTCTCGCTCGTACTAATGGGCACGTAATCTCAAAATGTTTGTAGTTTGTCATGTTCTATGCTTGCTCATTGGATCCAGAAAATTGTGGAAAGATGTTTGCTGATGCTCTTGTAGATATTTATGTGGGTGGCATCAGTCCTGAATGGAGGTAAAGAAACATGTGGATTTTGTAGAGTTCAATTCTTTAGTTCTTCTTGCACTATTGACTCATTCAATTTATTTTCGTCATATTATCAATCACTAGTATTACACCCAATGAATCTTTTTGGGGGTAATTGCCATTTAAATAACAAACTTTGACCCATTTGAAATTTCAATCTTACTCTCAAAACACAGCAAACAAGTGCACAACCTTTAATATTCTTTGCATATTTTCACAAACAAAAATCAAGTGTACTTTTTTTCCAGTGTAGAATAAGCATCTTACGCGTGGGGCTCCACATCTTCATTAGCAAAATGTCGTTTGGAAGATGTAGATTTTTAGATTATAAAAGAATAAGAAATCATTTTTGGAATTTTCCACGTAAATCAACCAAATAATCCATGCAGTCGAGGAGTAGACAGACCTATATAATATTTACCATAACTCTTGCAACCCTAAATGAAACTCGGGTTGATAACATAACATCACAAATGGAAAAACCAACATTTGTGATCCTAATAGAGAGTAAGCCGCGAGGAAATAAACAAAGGGAAATTTATTGAATAAACTGAAAGGGAAAACGAAAAGAAACTCATAACCGAAATTCTGCCCAAGCCGATAAACTCAGAACCGAAGTTCTGCCCAAGCCGAAGCTGAAACAATAATAATTCTAATCAATGAATTCTAGACTCTAGCAATGACCTATAAATACTAATAATGAAAAACCCTAACGAAACCCTAAGCCCGTGGGTAAGCCCGTAAGGTGCTAAACACAATAACGGACTAAATACTAAAAATAACAAATTACGAAATAGGAAATAATAATCAGAAAATAAAGTAACAATCTAGGTGCTACTTTGCATGTGGCCACACCCTATCAGATCCTGTGATTTCAGTCACATTTCAACATTGGGTGACATGGAGAATTGGGAATTGGGTCATAGTTTGTGATTCAAATGACATTTCTCCCTAAATGTTTTGTTGTTTCATTATGTTCCTTTGATGTACAATACAAATTACTTTTATGATAATTGATATGTACACGTGTGGCGTGTTGTAATCAATCTTAGATTCTACATAGTGAATAACCATTTATCTAATTCGTAGTAAATCATGCGTTTTTCCAATAAATAAACAACAAAAGCATGCAATTTGAACCATTATAAACTCAATTTGGGTCACATTCCTGCTTATATGAAATGTTTGCTTTTTTCAATGGGGTCTGTGAATTTTCTTGTGTTAAAAGAAATAAAGAATGTAAATGTCTGTTGTCAGTGGTAGTGCCATGGGAGAGTGGAAGTAGGATTCTCTTGAATAAGTGTTGCAATTTGTTCTAACTCTAACCACAATTGATTAACTTCTCCCTTCAGCATGCTGTGGCTGATGATTAACTTCTCCCTTCAGCATTCTGTTTGTTGTAATTTGTGAACTCCCAATTTTAGCTCAAGCACGTTAGTTGAATTAACTTGGTCAAAAACCTCCATAATATTAAAAACTTTATTTATATATATTGCAGGATGAGTGCTGTGGCGTACCTTGCTAGTTACCTGGCTCGTGCCAAATTTATCCCCGTCTCTTTTGTTACTGAAATCCTGGAAAGGTAATAATGCATCTATGTTCTCTTCAAGAGCTAAAAACCGCTTAGAATTTCTAACTTAGTTCAGTTTTCATTCTCATGATTTCAGAATGGTAAACTGTTGTTTCCTGCATTGCAAAAACCAGGATGGTGACATTAATCCAAAAGCTCATAGACTATTCTACGCTGGTTGTCAGGTGTGTTATACGTAGCTCTGTTTTTAAGCATCTCTTGGTTTAGGCTTAAGTGTGTATACTTTGTTGTTTCAAAGAGTTTATCCGACTGAATATTTTTATCTGCTACATGAGGATTCTTCTTCAGTTAACCCTGACTGCTTATGATGTAAATTCTAACTTATAAATTTTGAAGTTTGATAATGAAGTATAGTTGAAAAGGATGAATAAGCAGTGTATTTAATTGACTTAAAGAATCATTAACAATGGTTCCATCACCAGTAGCTTTTGTTGATGACCTATTCTTTTGTAGGCTATAATGTATGTGCTTTGTTTTCGTATGAAACAAATGCTCTCTGTTCCTCGGCTGAAGTCCCAACTGCTGCTCATGCGCATTGACGTCATCCTTGGACATCCTTTGAAACCTTTACAGGTGAAATATTGTTGATCCATTGTGTGTAGAAGACTTAATTTTGAGTCGTTTTACACGCAACTTTCAGTTTCAGTTTTTTCTTTTCACTTTCACTTTCAATTTTTTTTTTTGTGTCTGTTTTCGTGTTAGCGAAGTATAACATACTCACATTTCTGATTTAGGTATGCCTGCCATCTATAGTAGAAGAATTCCTACGGCTTGCCAAAGCAAATCGCATATTTTCTTTGCCTGAAACACTTGTAGAGCACGGTCTTCTGGAATCAGAGCATTCTAGGATATTTGGTGGAGTTTCGAGATTAGACACACTTTTCCCATTCGATCCCTGCCTATTGAGGAAATGCGACAGGTACATCTCTGCTGCATTGCTTCTTGTCTTCCCCCTGCATGCTCACATGCTATATCTTTGATTAAATACTGTTTACGCTTGGACAAATAGCTTATTTGTGTATTGTTCTGTAGCTACATCCGGCCAAACTACGTGTACTGGTCAATGGTGAGAAGTACTTACGAGGAAGATGATGAAGGTACAAGCGATGAAGATATCGCAGATGCATATGATTGTGAGAATGGAATGAATATTCCAGAAGATAGAAGTGAGAGGAGTTACGATGAGGTGGAATCTGACGCTGATGAGTTTGACTGCTCTTTGGAAAAGATGTCGATTACGCCAAGGGACTCAAGTCACAAATTCGGCGGTAGAATGGAGAGATTCATGCAGATGCCATCGAAGATTAGACCTTCAACGAGTCCGGAGTCATTGTGATTTAGGGTGTTATGATGAACACCATAGTGAGTGTAATATTATTAGGGAGGGACATGTATACGTAACTAGACTAATGAGTGTCATAGTTCAATTCTTTTAACTTGAGAAATTTAAGAAATGCTGCAAGTTTTTGTCTAAAATATGGTTTTGTTCCTTTTTATCAAGTGTTTAGAGCATATTTTGGCCCCTGATTTTACTACATTATGACAATTGTAGTAAGTTCATAGTTGTTAATTCCTCAACTTATTTCATCAATCATGGTACCAAGGCATAATAAAAAACTGCATGCATTGCGCTTTTATCTATTTATTTATTGGCGCTACAAGAACATGTTTAGGCTCTCTCTAATTTCTTTTATTTGATTTGAAAACACTATGTATTTATTTTAATGAATGTGCCTTGAGAAACATGTTCTAGGGTGTATGTTCGTTTAATGCAATCAATACCAGCACACAAACATTACTGTTTATCTAGGATTCTAACCTACTAATAAATTTTAGACTATTTTGCGAGTTTAGCAGATGGCCTCCCGCGAACGAGTATATGAATGAACATTTAACAGTCATAAGAATGACATTATCACTAATTTTTGAACGACAGAAAACAATTGGGCGAAAAATCTACAAGAATATTCACCCACAATCTGCAATGAAAATTCTGTGATCATTCAATGAGAAAAATATTCATAAATAGCATCCATCTATCTGGTGAGAAAGATGAGCAAACATTCTTACAACCATATGAAAGAAATGGCACTGAAACAACAAACTAAGCTAAACCAAAAAAGGACACTAAGCAGAGCATTTATAATAGCTAAATTGTTTCCATTTCATGATAATAATACCAAACTTCACAAACACACACAACTTGGCACAATTATAAAAACAGAACATGCATAACCTCCCCATAGAAGCTAGCTAGCTCTCCTATGATTCCTGCTCTTCTTATCAGACCGCTTCTTGTCCCGTCCCACTCGAGAATCATCCGAGTCACTGTCACTGGTGTCTGCCCTTCGACTCCTCCGCTTATGGCGGAGCTTTGCAGAATCGTCAGATGAATAGTCATTCGCACGACGGTGGCTCCTCCTCCTCCGCCTCTCCTTCTTACTCTTTCTCTTCCTTTGCTTTTTTTCTTCCTCATCATCAGATGAAGAATCATTATCCCTTCTCCCTCTCTTATCCTTCCTCCTCTTTTTACCCCTTGAATCCTCATCATCAGACTCGCTATACCTTCTCTTCGAGCTTTTCCTATTCTTCGATCTCCCTCTCTCTCTATCTCTCTTCTCCCTCTTTCTCCTCACCCTAGTATCGTTGTCGTCATCATCATCAGACTCATCATCACCCCTTTTCCTACTCTTACTGCTCCTCAAGTTTCCACCACTAACTCTCTTCCCAAATTTCTCAGCCACAGCCCTCTCCATCTCAGAATCATAATCTGTATCAGAGCTCTCGCTCTCTTCCTCTTCGCTGCTCTCCTCATTCTTCCCTCGCGTCCTCACCTTTTCGCCTTTCAACTTCTCCAATCCAGACAAGACTGCAGCTTGGATCGCGTCAGAATCCTTGGTCGCCTTATCATCATCCTTAGCACTCAAGAAGTTCCTACACTGGAACGTGAGATGTCCTACCCTCCCACACTTCTTGCAGGAACCGCGGGCTTCATCAGCATTCGATCCTGTGATACGAGCCAGAGCGAGCAACCCCTGAAAGCTAGCATATGCATTCTCTTGCTCTCCGTCTGAAGTGGGGGCAGCCTTCTGAGCGGAGGCGTTGCTCTTCTCTTCCTTGTTGGGAGCGTAAGGGTCGTACCCGATCGCGCTCTGCCATATGCCATGGGTCTGTAAGGCAGCACTGCTGTGCACACGGTTGTTCGCCGGCATGCGAACCCTCCCTGCGGTGGCCGGCATCTTCTCAACGTGAAATTAAACCTCTGGAAAAATGGAAAAATCCAGAAATTTAACAAGATGTGATACGAAATTATGGCTTCATTCTAAAGAACACAACAGCTAAGCAAAGTTAAACCTATGAAAAACGGTAAATCGATAAATCCAATCTGAATCGTATTCTAAATCACCGCTTAATAGTGAAAATACGAAGACTATGACTGAATCGATTAAAATAGGGTTTAGAGATCAGATTCCAAATTCTCAACAACATCCACTATTTGCAAAAATAAAAAGGGGAAAAGACAAGAGGTCTCGGACGGCAGAAATCGAAATCTACTTTAACATTTAAGCAACTGAAAATCAGAATTAATCCTTAATTATGAAAAGAATACGACGAATCTAGAATAATCGGTCCCTGAAGGAACGGTAAATCGCAAGGCGGATCATTCAGGAAATATGTTTCGTAGTTATGAATTTATATAAATAAATAACTATATTATATTTACCTATCTAGTTTGGGCGGTGAAGCAGTGTAGGGAGCACGTGTAGGTGGTGGAGGCGTCGGACGAACAATTGGCTGATGAGCAGAGAGCACGGAGACGGCGTCGGAGGAGCAAGAAATACAGAAATAATAAGTGATGGATAAGGGAATTAGGGATTAGGGAAAGGTAAAGGAATGGAAAGGGGCGCGACGCGGTCTAATAAAATTTTATAAATAGAGTTAATTATACAAAGTAGCAAAAAGAGATAGTATAAGACAAATATTAGCCATAAACTTAACATTGTTTAAATTCTAGTCATTTTGAATTTGAATTATCGTAAATATCTCTACACTTAAACTTACTTTATTTACCAAATTTAATTTTAACAAAATATTTATTTATTATCAATCAGAATATTGGAATAGAAAGTTGAGATACGGTTCCAGCAAAACTGAGGAAGCCATCCAACATCTTCAATGCTAGTGCTCCACACTGAATTCCATCTTCTTGCTTTAACGGATTGTCACCATGAAATACGACATCCCACTCAACATAATTTGGCGTGCTATTTGGTTTATCATCGTAGTACCCAATCGCTTTAACTAATTGGGGAACAATACGTGACAATGGACTGCATTCTTTTTTCCAAACATTGTAGTCATCCTCATTGTATTTGTGTTAGAAAGAGTCAAATATTACAAGAAATGACTCCTCCAAACTAATGCAACAAGTTACCCAATGCTCATGCCCATAGTACACAGTGACCACCTATTATAATATAATAAGTTATTTAATATTATTGTAAAAGACCAACAATTATGATTGAATGATAAAATAAAGACTACGTAAAAACACCTTCTTTTATTGTTTCCAATCGTCGTAGTCCCCCCATTCTAGTAACAACCCATTGACAAACTTCAAGAGCCTCTCCATTCCCTCTTCAGGAATATTCTCCTCCACTGAACTATCATAACAAGTACCTTCTTCATCATTCTCATGCATTTCAGTCCATATTTCATCAACGGCAAATCACAATAAGGAAACCTGCACCAAACAATTAGCAATAGACTTCATAATATATCAGCCCTTCTCAGACCTTTATATCTCAAGACAGTCACAACTATGTAAGTAAGCAGTTTTTGTCTTTGTTGTATAGCTCGGCCATTTTTCTACTGTAAGAGTATGATTTTCACTTCTGTAACCTTACATTATATCCTATCACAACTATAGTATTAGATACAAATAATATACACATCACATTGATTTTAAAGCCTGGCCAGTGCTCCAGTTGTAAGAAATTAGCAAAACGACTCTACACTCATCATACACAGGCTCCTAACTCCACATAATTTATACACAGCTTCACACAATTCATACGCTATAGCAAATTTCATACACGAGCATGTAAATTCACACCATTCGTGCCCAATTTCACAATTTCATACTCAATCATATAAATTCATACCCAAATCTAAATAACTAGGGTTTAGCCAAAATACCTCTCCTCCTCGTGCTCTGTTGCCGGCGGCCGGAGTGGAAATAATGTTCTCGTCGTCCGCGATGTCGTACGATCTCTGACTTCCCTCGAAAGTCGACATTGTGTTTCGCCGCTAGTTTTCGGTGGTGGAACGCGGCTGAATGGTGGTTAGCAGGTGGTTCGCGGCGGCGGGGGAGGGGGCAGACGGTGGTTCGCGGAATCAGGGGAATGGGGTAGATGGTGGGTTCACGACGGTGGGAAGCGCCGTCGATTGCGTTTCTGGGAAGCGGCGTTGATTTCGTCGATTGCGTTGCTGGGAAATGACGTCGATTTCGTAGGTGGGAATGACTGTTTTCTAAATCTGATTGTGGGCTCCTTATAGCAAAAATTAAGTTTAATATGTTTAATTTGATTAAAAAAAATTATTATATTTTTAATAAATCAATGAAAAAAGTATTTTGGTACATAAAAAATTAAAATGACTATTATTTAAATATTATTATGTTTGTGGCTATTATTTGTCTTATACTATCTTTTTTGTCTATTTTGTATTTTGCCTCTTATAAATATCTCCAAATAAAAAATAATTCATTTTTATCATCTATCTTTAACATCAATAAATTAAATGAACCAATAAAAATGAAATCTTTAAATTCAAGTTCACCCAAACAAATATGAAACATCAACATCAGATATAGTGCAGGAATAATAAATATAAATCATGCAACACTCCAAGAACAGTTAAAACAAATAACAAGAATCAAATTTAGGAATCATGAAAATTTACTAATATTTTGTTTTCTTTTTATTTATTTTTTCCATTTTGAGCCAGCATTCAAGAAGCCCAACAAAAATTTCAATCACCCATAGACTTAGAAAAGGTTACAAGAACTATACGTTGAATAAATTGGTTACCGAAGATAAGGGAGCAGTGGGTGGTGGCTTTGCCTGGTGAAGACAATGGTGGGGTGATGAAAGGAGCGGTGAGCAGTGCCTGAGTCGTGAGCCGTGAGCCATGAGCCGTGACGAAATCTTAGACGAAGGAAGGAGATTGAAGAATAAGCGAAGAAATGGAAGAAACATACTGGTGTGGTGTGGTGTGTGCTCAATGTTGTGCGTGTACAATATGATTTTAAAATCTGAATATTGAATAATGATTAAGAGACTAAATATATTATAAATTTATTTATTTAATTAATTAAATATAAATTAGGTTTGTGCGGGTATTATCCGAATTCAAAATTCATAAAATATTGAGTTCCAAAACTATTCTGAATACCCAAATTCCAGATTATAGGGTGTCCGAACCCAATCGGGTGTTGGGTAATACATGAAATACCCAAAACTCAAGACCTTAATAGACACCACTATGGAAAATGATGGAAAACATTATAGTAAGAGAGGTTATTTTATTATGTTATATATAAATAATTAATTTAGAAGTATTTAAAAGTTTCGTAATCGTCATAATCGGACTTTAATCGAAGCGTAATCGACAGTTTTGGGAACCGTAACTGGTCCTAACATTTTGTTTACGAACTGTAACCCTATAGGGAATGTTTTGGAAGCACAAGACATTGATCGACCAGGTGGAACCAAGGCATTCGATCCACTTGGCCAATATCTTCCGACTAGGTGAACTCAAACTAGCTTCGTGTAACCTCAAGGAATCTATCAAGCTAGCTACTACCAATTGATAAGGTCACTAACGATTTACTTACATTGATCATCAGTCGACCAATCATATCTGTCACGTTAGAAATTTTCACGTATGAAAAGCGTATCAATCTCTCAATCAGGGAAATTTGAAGATCATTTCACATATGACAAGAATGACGGACTATGACAAGAAGTAAAACTACCTTCAGAGACATAATGAATATTTAATGTGTAATTACTTACGCGCAACAACTAGAATTCAAATTCTGAAGCTATAAATACATTTATCATCATCCAAAATCCCACACGGATTAATTAAATGCCAAAATTCTATCAAGAAATCCCCAACCTTCATTCGCGACTTCATAACTTTGAGATTTCCATATTCTAAATAATTATTTCTAAGTTTTGTCAAATTTGCAACTATATTGCTTAGAAACTCTCATTAAGATTTGTTCTTTTTGAGAGATCAGATTTAGGCTTCACCCATAGATAAGTGTTAAGCTCTGCATGTGAAAATGTTATTATCAAATTTTTTGTAAGATGTAAGGGTCACAATCTAAAACTCATACACAAATTTCTTATTTAGTTTGACTTGAAACTTATTGCTCGTACTCAACGAATGCAAATAAGTGAGAATGTGAACGGAATAGATTTCCAGTCCTTTTAGATTAGATGTGAACATAGGGAATTTTTCGAATCACGTCAAATCGATTGTGTATTTTAAATTATATATATAATTTTCAATCGATTATTACTAAATCAATATTATATATATCATAATTGGATGAATGAACATAAAACAAACAAATCAAAATATAATGATAATGATTGGTGAGTGATATGAGACATGGCTTGGAACTAGAGGTGAGTAGGGGTGTCTATTCGGATTTCAGGTATTTCGGGTATTACTCGAAATTCGATCGGGTTTGGGTGCCCGAAAATCTAAATTTCGGATATTCAGGTCGGGTTCAGGTATCAATATTTTTGGAATATCGGGTTCGGGTATTACCCGAAAGGCCGAAATCTGATCGGGTAATACAAAAAAAAAACCCAAAATTTTAAATTAATTAATTAATATTAAATTTTATTTAATTAATTACATTATTATAATTTTTCAATCACAATTTTAATTAATATTTTATTTTATTTAATTAATTACATAATTAATTAATACCGAAAATCCAAAAATTACCCGACAACCCAAAAAATATCTAAAAAAGTTCAAAATTTTAAAATTATCTCAATTAACTCGAATATTTCGGGTACCCGAAGTTAAAGTCAAGTTCAGATATTTAAATTTTAGAGATTTCAGGATCGGGTACTCAAAAAATTCGGATAGGGTACTCGACCCGACCCGAATAGACACCCTTAGGGTTGAGTCGTATCGATCCAGACCGACCCGCTAGAACCGAAGACCCGAAGGTTTTATAACAATTCGGACTAAAAAAACCATTTGGACCGACCCAGACCCGTCCTCCGGGTTCGATCGGACCCGAAAAAAATAAATTAATTCATAATTTTTGTTTCATGTTATATACATATATATATATTACTCCCTCCGTCCCAATAAGCATGACACAAAACTTTTGGGCATGGTTATTAAGGAGAGTGTATAAAGTAGTATAAGAGTGATAAATGTGGTAGGGTCCACACCTTTTTAAAGGGATAACTTTTACTATTTTAAGATTGTGCCAAGCTTAGTGAGACGTCCAAATAAGATAATTGTGACAAACTTAGTGGGATGAAGGGAGTATTTTTTTAATTTTCACCAACAAATTTTGGAAAAAAATTACATAATTAAATATGTCTTAGTATTAAATATTTTCAATTCACAATAAAAATATAAACTAAAAATCAATTCTTAACATAATAATATATTAATCCAACCTCAAGTTCATAAATTAAAATAAGTGTAAAAATATTAAATATGTTTCTTATTAAATATATATAAAGAATATAGTTAAGGGACTCCAAACTTAGGAGTGTAAGTGAACCTAACCATTTGTAAACTATTCGAAGCTCGGCTCGATAAAAGTTTGTTTGAAATTCGTTTGTTACTAAACAAATCAAACTCGAACCTCGAACTGAACTCGAATAATTTTTCGAGCCGAACTCAAATCTAATGGTATTCGATATGAAATGTTAGCGAACATGTTCGAATATAATTTTAACGAACCAAATTTCGAGTAGTTCGTAAACTTCACGAACCTTAAAACGAGCTAAGCTTCAAATAGTTTGCGAACTTTATACATGAAGTAGTTAACAAACTCAAATATATTAACAAAATATATATATTAACAAAATTATTTAGTAAACGAGTTCTTTAACGAGCTCGGGTTCGAATTTTCTATTAAATCAAATAATAAGCGAACTACACTCGAACTTGATTTTTATTTATTGAACTGAATTTGAATTTGATTTCCATAACACGAACCGAGATCGAGCCTAACTCAAGCTTGCAAATTTTCAAACGAGCCGAACTTGAGTATGACAATATTCAGTTCGATTACAACCCTACGCACACTCGTACAATCTTAACTAATAAAATCAATAAATATGTTTCATTAAAATGATTGAAATTGAATAAACAAAATTTTGATATTAAACTCATCAATTTCATAAATAATTTTACTAATTAATTAACAAAATAATGATTCACTTAATATATATTATCATAATGATATAATTTATATTTTTTATTTGACATATATTTTAAACTAGTATGTGCACTAGTACAATGAACGGATAATTAATAAATAATTAATACTCTGTTAATTATAAAAAGTGTGTTGTAACAAAATCGGTATTAATTTTAAAAAATATATAAAATATATTTGTAGTGGAGAAAAAAATCATCAAACAAAATATACATGAAGTTTAAAATATTGAGTACATCCAAAAAAATAAAACAAAACACTCTTAGTTGACAATTCAAATGGATAATAAAAACAAGATATTGTTAGATGAAAAAGTTATTACTTAGTTAGAATAATAATTAATTGATTTAATATAATCTAAATTGTAATAAACTATATAATCATAATAAAACAATATAATTATCTATTTCACGATGCTTACATATCTAAAATTAATTTTTTTACTGTAAATTAATTGGGTTGCACCGAGCTGCCCCATTATGCCTGAGACCAATAGCTCATTTTAGGTTAGGTCAGACCAACCTCAAAATCGATTGGGTCTTTATATTCACAGTCAATATCTACCAATTTCCAAGTTGACAGATTATTTTTGACGGCTCTATGCACAAATTTTAATGAATGCGTTATTTGTGTTGTTAGTGGAATAAGAGTCTTATACTATTTATTAATTAAATAGGTGTGTTGTCAGTAAACTGAAAATTAATAAACGAGTTAAATATGTTAAAATTTTAGTAGATCATTCAAAAATTAATTAAATATGTTGTGCGTTTAATAAGGTACACATTATTTATAATTAATATATGACGTCAATAATTAAAAAAATAGCGACAAATTCAATAATGACAATTTAAGTAATTAATGTGTATATCAATGATAATATTTAAGAGAATATTTGCGATATATTTACCAAAATGAAGAATAAAAGTGTGCATATTTTTCATGGAAGAATGATTGAAATGAATAAGGTGTATTATATCTGTCCACGAAATTGTTACCCACTTTGATTCATCACGTATATTGTCCCTGTCTCAAATACTCGAATTTCAGATTTTAAGGTACCCGAACATGAAAATAAATTTGTTGTAATAATGACATTTAATTTCTTATACACTCTCTTTTCTCTAAATATGATACGTTCAACATTCATGTGTTTGCTATCTCACAATAAAATGCTGGAGTACAATGCAAACATCATCACCTCTTTAATGCTGTTTCTGTAGTCTCTTTTTCCAATTCCATATCCCTATAGGTTATTGTTTTATATGTTTTCGGTTTCGTTTTTATTGTACTTTTGGACTTATAATGTTGATTATTGTCATTCGAATTGATGCTTTGGTCTTTTATATGCTACATTGTAGGCAAGGATCGACAAAATGGAGTTACAAGGCTCGAGAAGAGAAACGAGGACGAAACGGGCACAAAAAAAAGAAGAAGAGATCGCGCATCAAAGCCTAAGCACTGGCCTAGCGGCCGCTAGCCCCTAGCGGTCGCTGGCCAACAAAAGGAAGGAAGGACAGGGAGTAGGGGTAGCGACCGCTACCTCCTTTGTTTGGAAGAAGAAACAGAGAAGGGGGCTAGCAACTGCTGGCCCCTTGTGCGAGAAGTCAAGGCAGCGAGCCAGGGTTGTCGCGCCCCGTCCTTCGCCCTTGTGGCAAAGTCCGAGTGCGTGACTATAGAATAGATAAATAAAGGTAAAGTGGAACCTTGAAAGCTTTGACCGAAACAAAAGGTAATTAGATAACTGAGTTTAGTTCAGACAAAGAGTTAATTTACATAATCGGCACCTTCGCCAGAACCTACTAATGGAACCTCTTGCAGCGGAATAAGGATTGACATAAGTCTACGTGTATGAAGACACGTAGACACCCAAGACTTAAATAAAAGACCGACAAGCCCGTCATAGCATCTCCCTTCATCACGTCTCAACCTGCACATTTAAAAATATATGCAGGGCTGAGTACAAGCGTACTCAGTAGGCACATGCCGAAAACGCATACATACATATATAATTGTCAATGCCGTAAGAGTGAAACATAGAGATTTTGTCTTTAAAAGCACCTACGTTCACTAAATCTTTTTGTGAAAAATCCTGAGTTCGACAGCTGTCTAAGTTCTTTAGTATTCTACCATATCTTTTCTTTATGTGTACCGAGAAGGTGGCCACCTTCTACGGACACCTGACCGGCCAACCCGCTCGATGACTCACGGTCCTTTAACCGGCCAACCCTCTCGATGACTCACGGTTACTTGTGTACACTAGTTCGAGTGGGGTTGCCTACCAACTGGAACCCGAATTCGATTTCATAATTAGAACCTTAACCAGATAGGTTTCATACAAAACATAAATCATTTCGGCAAGACAACTTGTAATAGAAAGCCTACTTGGATAGTTTCGGTTTGCACTTGCTTTGGTCTCGAAACGCGAGGTAGATCTCTTGTAAGAACCTTTAGAAAATCTCGTATAAGTTAAAATGCCCTTAGTGCATTTGAAACATTTTAATCGTAAGATATATTATTCTCGGTTCTTGTTTCGACCCGTTAATTGAGATATTGATACCTCGGATCAATATTCTTTCTAAGGTGTTGAATCATCGATTCAATTATTCCGGTAATTGCCTTTAAGTGCAATAAGTGTATTAACACTTAATGAAATAATTAATTCTTGATAATTAATTATTCAAATAATATTATAAGTTCGAATTATTTAACCCTTTAAATAATCTTTAGAATATTAATTTCTTAAATAAATCCTAAATAAAATTAGAGATATCAAGTTCTCTTAATTTAGAGTCCAACTACTAAATAAATTGAATCTTCTTGATTTAATACATAGGCTTTAATTGTCTAAATTATATGCTCTAAATATTAATACTTAATGTGTGTATATATATATATATTACTATCCCTTTTTCCATTATTAGTATTACTAATGATTTAGCTCAATCTTAATTAAAATGACAAGCTCAATTTAATTAAGTCTCATTTTATTACAATGTTAAACTAGTCCATTAGATTAATTAAGTGAGCCTACTAATTAATTTAATTAGCCTAAGTATCAATTATCTAAGATTAAATAGATCTTGGCCCATTTAAATTAATTCAATCCATTAGCATGTTATCCCTATTATAATTCTAGCCCAACTTAAATAAATTCCAACCCATAACATAATAAAATTTCGGCCCATAGGATTTAGTTCTCGGCCCATATTCCTTTAACTCACTTAAGCCCAACAATTTTAATATTTGGCCCGTTAGTTGTCGAATCCGGCCCGTAACCCGGCCCAATAACCCGGCCCATGAACCCAGTTCTAGAGTATTCTTACCCTAAATCTATCCTAACCCTAATTCACTTTCTCTCCTCCTCACAGACTCTCGCCTCTCTTTCATTCTCTATGCTCTCTGTTTCTCCCTCGATCTTCATCTTTCGCCAGCAACACTCGTCGCTGTTAGATTAATTTCTAATGTATCTATAAAGTGTGGCCACATATATAATAAGATGTATTATGTGTTGCTATTATATAAAAGTATATATATATCCTAAAGTGTAATTGTTAAGTTGTTGAGGGGCTGACTTGCAATTACAAATAAGTTGTTTTAATAAAATATGGGTGGTCCCCAGGGGAATCATACCGATACGTTGACATCTGTTCTCCCCCATCAGAACGGTGCCTAAGGAAACTAAGGTGATCATCCCCTGGAAGACCATCCCACACCTCAATCCTCTTCCGCACTGTTACATGGCGTTTCCAGGTTAGTGGTTCATCTTCTTCATCACATTATGCTTCGGACTATGCATGATAGAGAACTTTAGTCGTTTAGGAATTCACGTTAAGTTTCTGTAGGATATTCGGTATGTTGAATTCCATGCTCCTACAATTGGTATCAGAGCCACTCTATCCATGTTAGTCTGAGATTAGGACATTATGTGATGATGCAATTGATTCTCTGTGATTTTACCTTTTGAATTTAGGGAGAATTCTATTTTCTGTTCTTCCGCTGTATCAATATGAGAATTCTCCTTATTTCATGTTTTGGGCATTATTGGGTGTAAAATCATGTGTTTATTGTTCCTTTCATGTGGGGAAGGGTTTAATTGGGGTTTAATCTCTTTAATTTCCTGTTTACGCTGTTAATTGATGCCCATTCCGGTCAAAACAGCGTTTTCGCGTCGCTGAATCACGGAAGTACCGAAAGTCCAGGTCAGCGACCGCTGACATTATTAAAAAAAAAAAAATTATTTTTATTTTTATTAAAAAATTTGCCGTGAGTGGGGTCAGCGACCGCTGAGTTGTCCGCGGTCGCTGACTTGCTCGTTTTGGTACAGAAAGTTCGGTCAGTGACCGCTGAGGTGTCCGTGGTCGCTGACCCTGCCTCGGTGTGGTACAGAACGTTCGGTCAGCGACCGCTGAGTACCCCGCGGTCGCTGACCTTGCATATATTGGGCAGCGACTTTTATTTTGTACTTTATATGTTTTCTAGGTGTTTTAGTTGAAGCAATACGTCGCCAAAGTGACCTCTTTTGTGTAGACTACTACATCTAGCCCTATATATGGTTGTTTTGCGTTTTCAATTCATGCGTTTGTGTGATCGGCCCAAAGGAAGATCCACATTTGGCCGAGTTGACTATGCATACTGTGGAGATAAGTGAGTGATAGTAATCTAGTTGAACTTGTGTGTTCAATAAAATGGTCCAAAGACTGTTTGTTGTTCGACACGTCCTTACTATCATCACTTGATCACTACATCGAGAGTACCACTTACAACCAATGTTGAAGCCCAAAGGATAGACATTGGTGGTGCGCTTGGTATCTCGGATGGGGATAAAACCTATTGACCATTAGTTAGGACCTCAAGTTTCTATGTTGTGCGTAAATTAACTCATGTATGTTTACTGATTCGGTTTTTTATTCTTTTGTTCAATTCAGCTAATATGTCATCCACGAATACTTTATCTTCTGGCATTAACCCACCTCCCATGTTAAATGGGACGAATTTTAAAGATTGGAAAAGACACCTTTTGATCATGCTGGGTTGCATGGATCTAGACTTGGTCTTTCGGACTGAACAACCCGCACCTCTCATTGAGGAAAGTACTCCTGAACAAAGAAAGGAGGTTGAGAGGTGGGACCGTTCTAATAGACTAAGTATGATGATCATGCTTAATAGTATCCCAGAGGCCTTCAGAGGTCATGATATGGAAAAGGTCAGTTCGGCCAAAGTCTTCCTTGAAGAACTCGAACAATGTTTTGTTAAAAATGACAAAATAGAGTTGATGTCACTGCTCTCGACTCTTATGTCGATGAGATATAAAGGACAAGAAAGTATAAGGGAGTACCTTATGGAGATGTTTAACATCGCTTCGAAGCTTAAGGCTTTGAAAATGGAATTCACTGATGATTTCCTGGTACTTATGGCCTTAATCTCTCTACCTCCACAGTTTAGCCAGTTTAAAACTAGCTATAACTGCCAAAAGGAGAAATGGACTCCTAACGAGCTCATTTCTCAATGTGTTCAAGAGGAGGAAAAGCTTAAGAGAGAGCGAACTGAGAGTGCCCATGTGGCAACGACCTCTAAGGGTAAAGGCAAGAAAAGACTGTCTGATAAGCAAGCTGCTGATAAGGGACCGGCTAAGAAGAAACAAGCTAAGGAAATGAATTGTTTCTTCTGCAAGAAGCCGGATCACGTGAAGAAAGATTGTACTAAGTACCACGCATGGCGTGCTAAGAAAGGTATGATCTTTGCTTTGGTCTGTTCTGAAGTTAATTTATCTTCAGTACCTAGAAATACTTGGTGGTTGGATTCGGGTGCTACCACTCACATTAGTATTTCTATGCAGGGTTGCCTAAGTTACCGAAGACCGAGTGATGTTGAGAGACACATCTACGTTGGAGACGGAAAGTCGGTTGAAGTGGAAGCTATAGGACATTTTAGATTAATGTTAGGGACTGAATACTTTTTAGATTTAAAAGACACTTATGTTGTACCGTCATTTAGACGGAATTTGATTTCTGTTTGTTTATTGGACAAATTTGGCTATACTTGTTCTTTTGGTAACAAACAATTTACCTTGTCTTTTAATTCTATGGTTGTTGTATCTGGTTACCTTAACTCTTATGATAATCTATATTTGTTAGAGACTATAAGCTCTTACAATGAAAACCTGCATGTGGAATCTAAAGGTACTAAAAGAAAGATAAATAAGGAAACTTCTGCTAATTTGTGGCACAAACGCCTAGGACACATCTCTAGAAATAGAGTTGAGCATTTAGTGTCAGATGAAATTTTAGATTCTCTTGATTTCACGGACTATAATGTCTGTGTTGAATGTATAAAGGGGAAACAGACCAAACAAAAGAAACTAGGAGCCTACAGAGCTACAGAAGTCTTAGAGTTGATACATACTGATATATGTGGCCCTTTCCCTACAGCTTCTTGGAATGGCCAACAGTATTTCATCTCTTTTATAGATGACTTCTCAAGATATGGCTACCTATATCTAATACATGAAAAGAGCCAATCAATTGACGTGTTTAAAGCTTTTAAAGCTGAAGTTGAAAATCAACTTAACAGAACCATTAAGACTGTTAGATCTGATCGTGGTGGTGAATACTATGGTAGATATGACGGTTCAGGTGAACAACGTCCTGGCCCTTTTGCTAAATTCCTAGAGGAATCTGGAATTGTCCCTCAGTATACTATGCCTGGTATACCAAGCATGAATGGAGTATCTGAGAGACGCAACAGGACTCTTAAGGATATGGTAAGGAGTATGATAGCTCATTCTACCTTACCTGAGTCTCTCTGGGGAGAAGCATTAAAGACAACAGCTTATATCCTAAATAGAGTACCCACTAAGGCTGCTACTAAAACACCTTATGAGCTATGGACTGGTCGAAAGCCCAGTCTTAAGCACTTACACATTTGGGGCTGTCCAGCTGAAGCAAGGCCTTACAGGCCTCATGAAAAGAAATTGGACCCCAAAACAGTTAGCAGCTACTTCATAGGATACTCTGAACACTCAAGGGGTTTTAAGTTTTATGATCCCACATCTAGAAATATATTTGAGACGGGAATTGCCTCGTTCTTTGAGGATATTGACTTTGGGGGAAGAAATAGAATAAGGGATATTACTTTTGAGGATGATTCAAATATGAATCCTACTACTGCATCAAGCAGTGCTGTTGCTTCTAGTAGTGTTCAGGTTCTCGTACCTTTCATTACTCGAGAAGTAGATGAGAATGTACCTCAAGGTGATGTCATTGAGAATATCCCCATTCAATTGGATCAAAGTCAACAACCTCAAGAACAACCTATAGAGCAACCTTTAGAGCAACCTCAATTACAATTGAGGAGATCCACTAGAGAGAGACGGAGTGCTATTCCTGAGGATTATGAAGTGTACCTCATGGAAGCTGAGGAGTCTAATGGACTGATAGAAAATGACCCTGTCACTTTCCGTCAGGCCATGCAAGACGAACACTCTGCTCAATGGATTGAAGCCATGAATGAAGAGTACAAGTCTATGCAAGACAATAAAGTATGGGATCTTGTCCCGTTACCATTAGGTGCAAGACCAATTGGTTGTAAATGGATATTTAAAACCAAAAGGGATGCAAAAGGTAAAGTGGAAAGATATAAAGCACGTCTTGTTGCTAAAGGCTATACTCAGAAAGAAGGTGTAGATTATTCTGAGACTTTCTCTCCGGTTTCATCGAAAGACTCATTTAGAATAATCATGGCTTTAGTTGCTAATTTTGATCTTGAGCTACATCAGATGGATGTTAAGACTGCGTTTCTCAATGGAAACATTGAAGAAACAATCTATATGAAACAACCAGAGCACTTTGAAAAAGGTGACTCGAAGGAAATGGTTTGTAAACTAAAGAAATCCATCTACGGGCTCAAGCAAACTTCTCGTCAATGGTATCACAAATTTCATGATGTAGTTCTTTCATTTGGTTTTGAAATGAACATAGTTGAGGATTGTGTATATCATAAGTTCAGTGGGAGTAAATTTGTACTTCTGGTTCTATATGTAGATGATATCTTACTAGCCTCCAATGACTTGAACTTCCTTAAGGATACTAAGAGATTTCTCTCTGAGAACTTCGAGATGAAAGATCTTGGGGAAGCTTCTTTTGTATTAGGAATTCAGATACACCGTAATAGATCTAAAGGTGTACTTGGATTGTCACAAAAGAGTTATATCGAAAAGATATTAAAGAGGTTTAGTATGCAAGGTAGTAGACCAGTTGATACCCCTGTATCTAAAGGAGAAAAGTTCAGCCTTTCTCAATGTCCTAAGACCAATCTTGAGATTCAACAGATGCAAAACATTCTTTATGCTTCGGCAATAGGAAGTTTAATGTATGCTCAGGTATGTACGCGTCCGGATATTGCGTATATAGTAGGAATGCTAGGTAGATATCTAAGTGATCCTGGGATGACTCACAGGAGAGCAGCCAAGAGGATTTTCAGATATTTACAAGGAACAAAAGATTACATGCTAATCTACAGAAGGTCAGATAACCTGGAGGTCATTGGATACTCCGATTCTGACTTTGCTGGTTGTCAAGACAGTAAGAAATCCACTTCTGGATATGTCTATCTGCTGGCTGGAGGAGCTATATCTTGGAAAAGTGTCAAACAGACACTTGTAGCTTCTTCCACAATGGAAGCAGAATTTGTAGCATGTTATCAAGCTACAGATCACGGGATCTGGCTGAAGAACTTTGTCACTGGGCTGCGCATTGTGGAAACAATCGAAAGACCACTTAAGATTTATTGTGACAATAAATCAGCAGTCTTGTATTCTAACAACAATAGGAGCTGTTCAAAGTCGAAGCACATCGACATCAAGTTCCTGGTTGTGAAAGAGAAGGTTCAGAATAAGCTGATATCGATTGAGCATATCGGAACTGGCTCCATGATTGCGGATCCGTTTACTAAGGCCCTAGTGCCTAAGGTCTTTCATGAGCATGTAGCTAATATGGGTTTATCGTCATTAGATGAGATTGTATAGATTCAGTGGGAGCTGAATATGTTGCTTATCGATACTTTTGTTTGCGTTTTGTTGCAACACTCTTACTTCACCTTTAATGAAGTTTTATCTTGATCAAGATTTCAGTTTTATTGCTTATTTTGTATTCAGTTGCCTTCATCTAAAGTTTAAAGGCTTAAAGAGGACCATTCGAAAATAGATTCAATATCTGATTTTCGTTATACCATGTGATCTATGTCGTTTGGTTGTATTTGTGCATGTGATTACTGTCAGTCTAGTCGAGCTATACTTGTATTTGTGCATTTGATGAACGCTGCTTTAGTCCTTGTATGAGTGCAGTCAATGGACGAGATTGTTTATATACATCAGTATATGATAGCATGTTCTTATAAGCGCTTTTCGGTTATAATACATTATCAGGATGATTATATATTGTGCCCAAGTGGGAGATTGTTAGATTAATTTTTAATGTATCTATAAAGTGTGGTCACATATATAATAAGATGTATTATGTGTTGCTATTATATAAAAGTATATATATATCCTAAAGTGTAATTGTTAAGTTGTTGAGGGGCTGACTTGCAATTACAAATAAGTTGTTTTAATAAAATATGGGTGGTCCCCAAGGGAATCATACCGATACGTTGACATCTGTTCTCCCTCATCAGAACGGTGCCTAAGGAAACTAAGGTGATCATCCCCTGGAAGACCATCCCACACCTCAATCCTCTTCCGCACTGTTACATGGCGTTTCCAGGTTAGTGGTTCATCTTCTTCATCACATTATGCTTCGGACTATGCATGATAGAGAACTTTAGTCGTTTAGGAATTCACGTTAAGTTTCTGTAGGATATTCGGTATGTTGAATTCCATGCTGCTTCACCTTCCATAGCAGCGGCGTTGTCCTTTCCTCCGTGGTGTTTCTTTACCTCACCGTCTTCTACCACCCCTCTGCTCTCTCATCGCCCCTCTCTCTCTTCTTCGGGCGGCAGAAACTCGCCCATTTTTCTAAGGTAGATTTTTCTCTTTTTTACAAAACTATCAACTCATGCATGTTAGAGATTTGAACTAAGATTTAATTTGGAGGCGTTTGGCTGAGTTCTGTATTTTCTGAATTGGTTTCCTTTCCTTTCTGATTCTCTTTGTTTCCTTTCTGTAATAAGGTTTGGTTGTTATGGTGCTTTGGTTGAGGTTTTAATATAAGAATCTGCTAAGTTCAAACATGTGTCTCAGATTATTTAGAAGCTTAAGGTTTGGTTTACTAAATTCTGAGCATGTTAAGCATTTTGATCCTTTATTTTCTGGAAATTAGTGCTCTGTTTTTATAAATGCTTAACTTGACAGAAAACATGTACTCATACTCATCTCCTTATTTTCTGATGAAGAATGCTATATTCTGATTTCTAAGTTCTGTGTAATAGTCTATGGTTTGTTTCAAAACTATGAACTTATTTTCTAAGTTCATTTCTCTGGCCATTAAACTGTTATTTGAAAACACACACACACACACACACACACACACACACACACACATATATATATATATATATATACTGGACTTTTGGAAAGACTACATAATTGAGTCTTATGTTCTAAGATCTGAAAATATGTCTATGTTTTAAATCTGAAAACTGCATGGTTGATACTTCTGTTTTATGTAAAGTGAATGGTTCTAAGTATCACGCTTCTGTTTTGGTTTTAGAAGTTTAAGTCTTATGATTCATTAGCTAACATATAAAAGAAAGTTAGGGGTTGAGACTACCTTAATCTTTATCTCCTTCTTCTTCTTGAATGTAATGTTGATTGCTTGAATATGGATTTGTGTTTGTGTGATCAACGTTTCAGGGCAGCCCTTTACCCCTTTATATAGATTGATGCAGTGTGGTGTTCTTTCTTAATGCTTAAGGTTTATGGCTAGTTTTAATAGTCTTTACTCTATTATTGTAGGTGATGGAAGAGAAAGCATGGAGCAGAGCATGGAAGTCTCCTCTTTCCCTCACTCAACCGAGGCTACTGGCCTGGTTTTTCTGTTTTCTTCTCTGCAGCAGCTATGCTGCTTTACTTCCTACTGCAGCAGCATGGCTGCCATACATCTTACTGCAGTAGACATGTTCTTACACAATAGAAGTTCTCCTTTTTCTTCTTTCCTTCTCTTTTCTTTAACTTACAGACGTGGAGCTATGTTGTAATATTTATCTTTGTTTACTACACTGTAAAGTAGTAACACATAATGTATGTGGTTTTGTTCCAAGTGAAGTGTTCTACTTTATTATCCTTCCTTACTTTACTAAATATGCACATGTATACTTGAGTGTTTTAATATCTCTTTCTTTCCCAATAAATAAAATCTTGCAGGTTATAATATATATATGTACAGCCTATACTTGTAGCTTTATCATTCATATGAATATTTCAACAACATAAAATATATACATACTTAGGCGTGAGCATGCTTAATATATAAATACATATACAACATTTTTTTTAAAACACTAATGATAAAATGTATGCACCCCATGCATATCATTTGTATAGTTCTCTAATTGTATAACATATACCTATACTTATATATCCAAAGATTAAAACCTATACTTTAATATTAATATTTCTTAAGATTTAAATCAAGAATTCTTTAAATACTTGTTATCTTAACCAAAATTCCTCTTCAACTAGATTCAACTCTCATTAATTTAAAATACAAATGTTCGATATACATTTGTAACAAGCGCGTTAGAATATAGTTTACTTCGATAATTAAAAAGACGGGGCATTACAAGGGTAGCGACCGCTGGCCCCCAGCGCGCTACCCTGGCGGGGATTCTTCTCCTATTTAAATCTCCACGCGTGATTTTTCAAAAAAACTTACAATCTATCATTCTAGGGTTTTAGACCACGAGAGAAAACATAGTAGTTTAGATTTCCATTCAATAGTTCGTTTTGTAATTTCAATTTGTGGATTCGATTCGTGATTCAAACCCGGAGATCGTTTAATGCATTGTTTCCTTTTTAACTAGTGAGTTATTATTGCTTTCTTTATTGCTTTATGTTTTCATTTATTCTTGCTCTTTTCTTGATTAATTTCCAATTCGTAATTTCAAATCTATCGATCATGTTAATTAATCAATTCAAGGCATGTTTAGATTTATTTCCTTTAATTCTTCGTTCTTAGACTTAGGGTTTAATTGCTTTCGTAATTCTCGCCTAGATAACTCGTACTTTCATTCCTTTAATTTTATTCGCCTAGATAAATTAATTAGAGTAGTTAAAAAACCAAAACTCATTCTTTTACTGCTTTCTGTTTGGTAAGTTAGATAAAGCCCTGTTTAACCTTCCTTGAGAATACGACTTGGGTTAGCTTATTAATTTATAATGAATTCGTTCTCTTGCGAGTAATTTAATAAAATAAGTTAAAACAGTTATTAGGGAGATTGCATTCTTATAACATGATAGCTTATAAATAGAACATCATCTAGTGTTATTGTTACAAATCCCTAACTCAATTGGAATTTTCTTTTCCACAAAAAAGCCTTTGTACTCTCATTTAAAGGTATTTGGATTATTGTGTTTTGTCTCTACTTTTAGTTTACAGCAAAGAGCTCATCGTTGCGTTTTTCTGGGATATCCAACTAGTATGAAAATTTATAAATCGTTTAACCTAAACATAAATTCTGCCTTTATTAGCAGGGAATAAATTCTGCATTTATTAGCAGGGATACTATATTTCATGATAATGTCTTACCTTGTTTTCATGTTCCTTCCACTTTTTTCCATTTCCTCTATTCCTACAACCCTTTCACCACAGCATGTCATCCCTCCTTAGTACTTCCCTTATATATCATATAATATGATCCATCATCATTCCATTATTCTCCTACAAGTCCTTCTATTTGAGTTTCAAAATCTCAAGTTGCTTTACAAGATTATATATGCGTCTCAATTACCACCACATCTTTATCCATTGCAACAATATTTTTCCTTTGTTAACTTCACTTCTCCACATCATTATATTATCTTTTATATTACTGCTATCCCTAAGCCCCAAACATACTCTCAAGCTTCCAAATACCCTGAGTGGTGCATTGCAATGAGAATTGAACTTGATGTTTTATAGACTAATGATACATGGATCTTGATACATTTATCACCTGGAAAGACAACCATGGGTTGTAAATTGGGTTCACAAATGGCATTGTAGAAAGATGATGAGGCCATATATATAATGTTTGTGAAGGAGAAGACCCCTTCACTAGGCTTAATTTGAATGTACAAGGCAGGGTCTAGCTAGGCGCCAAATGGCGCAATAAGAGTCGTCCAACACATCCTTGGCGGTTATGGGGCAGTTGTGCCAATCATACAACCGGTGTCTAGCCCTTCCTCCAATGCGTCACATGTCCTTTTCAGCCCCCACTCGCACATCTGCCTTGTAACCGCACAATAACCGGCCTCAACCGCTTGTAATTGCGTTTCTCGGCACTGGCACGCATTGTCCAGCCATCGCCCGCACATCGGGTCTCGGCGGGTGCCATGTCTCACCCGCTATCGCGCCTCGCTCCCTCGGCAAACGCTTGCTGGCGCATGCGCCTCGCGTCCCCGTCGTTGGTGCGCGCCACTCAGACAAGTCTCTCCCATCTTTGTGTTACTCCGCTTGGCACTTCGATTCGGCAGGACCCGTCCACGTCTCACGCCTCACCCCGCAATGCCTCCACGCCTCGACAGGATACAATGCCATGTCTCGGCATCTCTCAGACACCTCTTGGTCAGCTCACGACCAAGTGATGCGCGTGCCTACATAGCATGCCACGCACCATCTTTGTGAGACCTAGCTTGGCACATCGGGGACACACGCACATTGCAACACCATGCACCACGTCACATCGTGTCTCGACCATGTGCCTCGACACTGCCTCGGCCAGTCCCACACCATTGCTAGACCACATTTTTGGGGCGCAACACCTAGTCAGTACATAAAGTGAGTTTGGCTAATCCATGCCTTCATCATATTAAATTAATTAGATTAATGTAATATCGTTATGTATATAGAACAAACTGAATCCTAATTAAAGTAGTCCATATTCGAATCGAAAGAGAGAATATTAAGTGGACACGTGAGAATTTGAAAAGAGAGTCATTATTCTTTAGTTAAGAAAATTAATTGTGGCATAATGAGAATAATGAATGAAAAATGTTCTTTCAATATTTTTCCTTTACCTCATGATCCATTTGCTCTTCCACTTCTTGAGAGAACTGAGAAAGCTAGACCGAGACTTACTATAGAGAGAAAAAAAAATCTTAAGTGAAAAAAAAGGTTGCTAGCAAACTTATTTTTTTCACTTGATACATTCAATATTCTTGTGTGGACTTGATAGAGGGAAGACACGTGAATCCCTACGAGCAAAGGAATCAAGCAATCAATTGCTGCAATACCGTACAACAACCACAGTGCGGAAAAGGTATAATTGGATTCGATCGTTATCACTTTTAACATTGTTTTAATGTGAAGTCGTTAAACGGTTGGATCGAAACCACATGTACTGTTCAATGGTGAGAAGTAGTTAGGAGGAAGATGATGAAGGTAGAAGCGATGAAGATATGGCGGACGCATATGATTGTGAGAATGAGATGAATATTCCAGAAGATAGAAGTGAGAGGAGTTACGATGAGGTGGAATCTGATGCTGATGAGTTTTACTGCTCTTTGGAAAAGATGTCGATTACGCCAAGGGACTCGAATCACAAATTCGGGAGTAGAATGGAGAGATTCGTGCAGATGCCATCGAAGATTAGACCTTCAACGAGTCCGGAGTCATTGTGATTTAGGGTGTTGTGATGAATACCTTAGTGAGAGTGTAATATTATTAGGGAGGGACATGTATACGTAACTAGACGAATGAGTCTCATGGTTCAATTCTTTTTACTTAAGAAATTGAAGAAATGAATGCTACAAAGTTTTGTTCTTTTTTTTCTTTCTAACATATGGTTTTGTTCCCTTTTATGACAATTATAGTGAGTTCCTAGTTGGTTAATTCCTCAACTTATTTCATCCATCATGGTACCAACGCATAATAAAAAACTGCATGCATTGCGCTTTTATTTATGTATTTATTTGCGCTAAAAGAACATGTTTAGGTTCTCTCTAAGGGGGTGTATTGATTTGGGATTTCGTAGGATTTTAAAAGACTTTTTTGTTGTAAAAAAATCCGTTGATATTCAATCAGGATTTTATGTCATTTAAAAACAATCCACTGGTATTGAATCAGGATTTTTAAGATTTTTTAAAGAGTCCAGTGAAATCCATCGGTATTTATTCAAGACTTTTTACAATTTAAAAAGAATCCACTGGTATTCAAAAATATAAGGATTTTATAGGATTTTCAGTTAGATGGATTTTGATGGACTTTTTAGTGTTATTTCTACACGCTAACAATCCGATAGAAACCCATCAGATTTCATAGGATTCTTGGAGTGAGTCAACAATCTCTATTCACCGCCGCTGCATATTTTCTCTTCACCGCTACATAATTTCTGTTGACCACTGCATAATTTCTTTTTCCCTCTTCTTTGATCGATTTTCTCTTCCAGTTGGAGTTCGTTTAGCGCCCTCCCACCCAAGATATATATATATTTACCGTATGAATCTCCCTATGAAAAGTTATTGACGTGGGTTTTGCTTAGTTGCAGCCGTTGTCTCCACCGCCTCTCTCGCGTGCGTCACCTCGTCACCTCCGGTCAGTTGGAATTCATGTATAACCTCTTTACATATTCTTTTCACAAACTTTTTTTTACTCCCCAATCTAATTAATGCTTCTCATCTAAATTATGTTTATGTTTGAAAATTATGTTTATCTTTTCACAAATTATGATTTGAAGAAAAAGACAAAGAAAGTCGTGATTTTATTAAATTATGTTTCAAACGAATTACTTTTAAAAAATCGCAAATCTTAAATGTAAATACATGATTGATACTGTGATATTATTTGCTTTTAATTGGTTTATTATTAATTGGATTAATTACTATGATATTATGGAGAATTATTATTATTATTATTATTTTATTTGACTCTTTTTAAATTCGAATGTATGAAAAAATATGAACTCTTATCGTATGTCATAAATCCATCAAAATCTGCAAAGTCCACAAAATCCTACAGATTCCATTAAAATTCTGATTAAAAAATTCTTTACAGAATCCTGCAAAATCTTAAAAGTCATAAAAATCCTCTAAAATCTTTTAAATCTACAGGACTTTTTTCAGCTTAAAAAGTCCTTTAAAATCCTAATCCAATACATCCCCCTAATATATTTGTTTTCAAAACATAATATATTTGTTCTCTAATTTCCTTTATTCGTTTAGATAATGAATTAATATGAAAAGGGTCAAGACAATAAAACTGCGTCTGGGTATGAGTGAACAATATGGACGAAGGAACTCCATTCTGAAATTTGAATCTTACCCTTTAGAGTTTAGACCTTTCAGAAAGATAAAAAAAAAAAAAAAACTAATATGTTTGTTTACTTTCATCGTAGTAAATGCGTTTGGATTTTCTGTACCTACCTACAAGAACTAAAAATTCTCTTGTTATATTTAATCAAATTAAATTAAAAAGTAAATATTTTAAATCTTAGTTTATATTTGGGAAGTTCATTTGAACTCTTGAGCCTTGAAATGTCTGTTGAATAAATCTCAAAGTTCGACTTGACAAACAAACCAAAGCTTTAAATACGAAATCCACGTCACAATAATGTCGTTATCTATAAATATGAGTAGCGCTCCACCGCCCGCGGTGGGCACATCTTAATGCGCCCGCGGTTGATGTGGCAATGCCACATCATTGACACATCATCATACGAGTCACTATATTTTTCGTTTTTTTATTAATTTTATTTTTATTATTATTATTTATTAAATAATATTAAACTATACCCTAACCAATAAACCCTAGTCGGAAAGTGATAATTAATAAAAAATATTTAAATTTTAATATTTATCTACGTGGCATGCCACATCAACCGCGGGCGCATTAAGAAATGCCCACCGCGGGCGCATTAAATTTTAATATACTGAAAATTTTACTGTTTTTTTAAATATTAATAATTGCATTAAATTTAAATTATATTAACTGCAAAACAAGCTCACGAAAAAATTAGTGTTTTTCTTGGATACTAACCTCCTAATGAATTCAAGACTATTTTGTGAGTTTAGCAGAAAGCCTCCCACGAACTGTGGTCAAGTTAGGCTGCTTTCTATGGGATTTTTGCTTCCTAGGCTTCCTCCACGCCTTTCCCCTTTGTAGACGCTGGCGTCGGATCTCAGGATCTGCCCACCCTTTCCCCCACTCTGAAAAACTGGAATGTGATTTGCTCTTTGCCATTGACAGCAGCATGTCGGCTTCTGGGTAAACAAGAAATGGCTGCTCCGAATCACACTTCAAAAATTGCAGCCCTGAATCTGTAGCTTCTGGACACTTTATCTCGACATGCTTCTGCGTGTGCATAAGGCGAGATACATGATGAGAAACTACGAAGATAAGTTACATATAATGAATTAATCTCAGACAATTGAAACTACCATTTGCTGCAGCAGCTTAATATACTTGTATACTTATGAGGAAATAACCGGAATATAATTATATAATTAGAGAACTCATTTTTTATGAATCTTTTTTCTTTGATTAGATAGCACGACAGAGAAGCACATAGATGTTTTAGCAAGACAATATTCTCTATGAAGAAACCTAACTTCTATATCCAGACAAATTAGATCAGTGATGAGAACCATATTATTATATACATGTTTATCAAGGGGGCATATATAAAGTTGGTATTTGATTAAATAAATAAAAGATTCATAGGTGATAAAATATATGATTATCTTATGAAAGCAATTAATAAGATCATACCATCTCATCTCCCTCGACAATAAGCCCTCTATCTTCTAATATACGAGCAATACCACGCCACCATATAAAGTCACTTGTAGCAAATTTGTGATTCTGCAGAAGGAAAAAAACCATTGAACAAATTGCCGGCTCTCAAGAACAGAAAGGGAAATTGTTAAAATTGATTTTACATTTTGTTGATATATGTCTTGTTGCTGAAACTAATCAGAGCTATTAATCTTCTCAAGTCCATATATATGTTACAAGTCACCAACATAAGGTATTAAATTTTTGGTCCACTTACATTAGTAAATTAGCTTTACTTTCACACCATTCCCACATATCTGAACACATTAACATATCTAGGAACTGGCGAGCACAGCAATTGGGTCGGTAGCAGTGGATTTATTTATTTATATTTTTATTGGGTTGATATGTTCTTCGGGAATAATAATGCTCCAAGAAGTTCAAATGATAAGCGACTTTCTAATGGTATTAACTTGAAGCTCCAAGCATACCTAAAAATAAGCGTCCCGGTTATGTTTTGACCAAATATGCATGTATGTATTGGGAAAATTTAGGTCCACACAAACTGTAGTGAATTATCTGGTAGTGCATTTAGGGTTAAGATTGAAGAAATTATTGGGACAGAGAAGCATGAACAGTTCTTTTGACGCGAATATTTACCTGTTCTCTTATCATAATGACAAATGCTCTAATATTCGGATTATCTCTGGACACCCTGGCCTTGGAACTTCGGATCACATCATCATTAAATAATTCACCTTGACAAGTTTTATGCTCCTGAAATACATCATTGAACTTGTAATTACATTATAATAAGGGAAAATATGTTTGATTGGAATTATTGGCATGATAAAAAAGAAATACAATAAAATAGTGTACACGACAAGGTTAGAAAAATATGCATATGCAAGGATACCCACATGATGCTTGGCAATTAACTGCAAGAGCAGTGTAGCCTCAACTTTCAAATCCTGCATTTCTGGTGGCCCATTACTACAGACATCACATCTGGGCATAATAACGAAAGTCAGTTGAACATTACATTGAACAAAGTATCACATAGCCTTCACAAAGCCGTCAGGTTAATCGCACATAAGTTCAATGCCCTGACCTAAAGAATTTTATGGTTTTTTTTTCTAAAAGTTGAAACATCAGCAATGACCTGCTACAATGAATGATAATATAGATGACATAGTCACTAGTAACCGGAGAAAATTGACATGCTACAATGGATCGGCAAAAAATCCTCTTAAGTAAAACCCACTTTTAGTTGGACAAAATACCCAATTAGGTCTAATTTCTAAACACTTCAAACAATAACCCCAGTCCAACATAATGACTTTACAGAAGAAACTTAAATTAACAAGATATTATGAATAGTGCATCTTTGCATAATTTGAAGCCAAGAACCAGATTCTACTCATTTAATGATTGACATAAATTTAACTTTGAGCTGCTAGCAAATGCCATATGAATTAGCACTTTTTACAACAGGATAGGGAGAATTATTTCCTTCATTTATGAACATATTCTAAGTCCAGATTCTTTCCAGCATTCACTTTGTTCAATCACTATAAATTTCATTAATAATATATAATAGCATCGTTTAGTGCCTTAGACTCACTTATGCAAGAAGAAGACAAATATCATGCGTATCCAGTCAATTTTGGACCAATATACCGGTTATAATATAATCACTTCTTCTTCTCGAGGTAATATATTCCATAAAATATAGGCCCACAACAGCTAGAGCACCAATGGAAATAATTACACAGAATTCAACGAGAAAAAAATATGACAACTAGTGCTTCTGAGAAACACTCAAATAAGCATACAAGCATCAAATCAGAGAAACGAAACATACAAGCCACATTTGCCTTTGGAGAAATCCTCGTCGAAGTATTCTACGAGTATTTTGGCTCTACAACAAGAAGTTTTCACTCCGTACCTACAAATTATTGAAAAAGATTGTATAGCATGTAACATGTACTAACTAGAAACTGTACTGGAGAAATAAAATTTTGATATACCTGAAGCAATCAGATAACATCTGATATGCTTTCTTTGTCTGCTCTTTACTTCTTTGACTTGGTAAAAGACTAGGTGTTCTTGATAGATTTGCATATAGGACTGCTTGAAAAAACAGTTTTTGTAATGCTCCATGTCTTTGGAACCAAAAGCTTTATGCAAAGGAAAGTTATTTACCACAGTCTGCTAACTCCCCATCCCGACCTGCCCGACCAGCTTCTTGATAGTATGCTTCCAAGCTCTGTATCAAATGGTCAAACAGAGATCAGTTGGAAAAAAAGGAACACTCTAAAATACTTAAATTTTTGCACGATGGAAATCAGAAATACAATGCAGACATACAAGATAGAGATGTAAGGGAAAAAAACTTTATCAGAAGTGCATTTAAATAAATGCCGGCATAATCCTACAACTGCAGTGGACGAAATTTGCATGAACAATCTAATTCTAATTCTGCAACATATTGCTAATGGTCAGCAACTAAAAAGATGCAACAAATATGTCAGAAATAGAATTTTAAGATACAGACCTGTGGCCAACCATAATGAATGATCCTTCGGACATTCGATTTGTCAATCCCCATTCCAAAAGCAATAGTAGCAACAACCACCTGAAACAGGTAGAAGTGTGGTTGTCTTATGATCGGGCAAATATAAAGCAAGTATCAAAATTTAAGTGAGATATGGTGTCCTGCACAGAAATTTAAAAAAATATGCTAATGCAGATAGATTTCATTATTAAAAATAATTGATAATTTTTATAAAGAAGTTTCTTCTGTAATAACAAGAACTTCAAAGCCAGAAGCACCAAAGAACACCTTCCTATCTCTATGGTGAAAATCCTAAGCCACAATCAGTATTATAATTGTGTGCGTGTGTTCGCCTTGATGTAAAATAGTTAATAGTTAATGCCGGACAGCCGGAGGACATGAAGCTTCAATAAAATACAAAATTTCAAACAGCAAGAAGCACTTCATGTGATGGAAATCAGAAACAGAATCTTTGTTTCAATAAATAAGCTTCAGGCACAGTAGAACTGGTCCACTGGACAAAGTGGAATTTATCGCACAAAGACGATGAATGAGGTGGAAAAACATTCCCCGTGTCACATGCAACACATTTTCCCTGCTCCAAGTTAATCAAAGAAGTAAATCAACACCAAATTACTTGTTCACATTGGTGCATTACCTGCAGCTCATCCGAATGAAACTCGCCATGGACCTGCCTGAGATGTGACTTTGGCAACTACACGTAAAGGCTAGCAAATAAGTTACAATATGGATCAAATTGGCAGAGGCAAGAAAATTTATATTTGAACACAATACAAAAACATGTCAAATGCCCTGTACTCTAAATAATCATGTGTGAGCTCATCTGAGTAATAATTTTCCTTTGAAGACCAAATAGTAGTTTTAAAAGGCAGTCGTGAGGCTCACCTCGAGGCCCGCCTCGGGTAGCCTCGAGTAAGATCCGCCTCTGAGGCACCGCCTCATGTGATCTTCTGAGGCTTACACCTCAAATCAGTCGAGGCGGTCGAGGGCGCCAAGGCACCTGAGGCAGCTATGAGGCTACCGCCTCGTGAGATGTCATTCAAAGTTGATATTTTTCATTTTCAGGCCTAAAATATCATGACATAGCAAACTAGAGTAACATATTGATTGAATTATGTTCATATTAACCGAATTATGACTAGAGTGGTCCAATTATAGCTGATACAATTAGGATTAAAATTACACATACTCATCTCCCGGCCTATTGCAAATTACATATCTCCACTTCACTACTTTCTCGTCCGACGCAACATTTCACTCCACTTCACTCCTTTTTCTATGTAGCAACGACGACTTTAAACTCTTTTTGTCAATTAGAAGATAGAGGCGGAGATGGAGATGGATATGAGAATAATTTGGATTTATTGTACTTTTGATTTATGAACATTTGAAATTAGAAAGTTAATTGAGATTTATAAGAATTATAACTAGTTGTAATTTTTGATTTTTTCAGTGTTTTATGATATTAGGTATAATTTTGAGTGCATTATGATATTAGGTATAATTTTGTTACTTTGTTATTTGCGCCTCGATTCATGTCGAGGCTTACGCTTCGTGCCTTAATAGAAAAATGTCTCGAGGCAAAAAACGCATTTTAAAACCTTACGTCTTCCAAAGTAGATCAAAAGGTCAACACACTCTTACATGTTATCTGAATGTTCTTCCTCTGTAGAGATCTATGCACATAGTTTTTCGTTCCATGAGAGGTATACTAAAATGGAGAACAACATAGAGATATATTAACAGCTTGAATTGCACAAGTACATGGAAGAGATTGACCTTGGCATTATAAGCAGCTGCCTTTACACCATATCTTGAAAGGAACTTAGATAAGCTCAGAGTTTCTTTCCTAGTAGGTACATATATGATGGTTGGTCCTTCTTCACTCATCTCATTGTTCAAGTGAGTCCCGCAACTTCTGAAATTCATAGATGGACGCCCACAAGATTCACCACAAGAAACTGAATAGAAATTTAGAAGTGAATAAAAACGCATACCTAATACAACAAGCATAATAATGATGATAACTTTGGATACTATTTTTTTCTTGTTAGAAAGCTACTAAAAACACTCTATATGGCTACATGATTAATTGGCCCTTGGTTCTCCGGAGAGCAACTACAATTATGATGGGGATAAGTTGTTCAACATATATTCAAATCAATGAGATATGAAATAAATTTGTAAATAGGACAGATATAGGTCACTTTTTCTCTGCATCTCAACTTTATCTTGCTTTCTTCAACATAAGAGAACTGGCTAGGGTGTTTAGTTCGTGGTCTAGGAAAGTCAAAAACTTGATACGTGTGAGCAAGGGATGAAACATGTAAATTACAGCATAAATTTTTTTGGCAAATAGATAAAAGTAGCAAAATGACTATTTTACAAATTATCTCAATACCATCCAGGTCATCTACTCCTTGTACTCCATCACAATCATCTTCCAGGTATTGAACTGACAATTCTTCCTCCTCCGGAGAGTCTAGAAAACTATCATCATCTGAAAACTCACAATCGTCATTATCGTGTACATTTCCGCCCATTTCATTTATTCCAGATGTGCTATAACTTGAATTTCCAGACGAGTGGTCAGGATCGTTCGTTAGCAATTTTTGGAGTGATTTCTTGTTTTTTGTGTACAATTTTATCAACTCGCTGAAATCCTTCTCATAGGAAGACCCAGATGATGTTCTACTATGCTTTACCTGAAAGAGTAAATTGAAAACTCATTTACTTCTGAAGACAGAAGACATAAAAACCTTATCTATAATAACAAAGACGCCTTTGGCAAATATGAAAAACATGATAAATTGAGTGCAAAAATGTAGACGTAGTGAGAAATACCACTAACCGAGAAACGAAGGTTTGGTCGGAAAAATGAGGTTGTTACAGTTTTTGTGTCCTTGGACATGCATAATGACTTTAATATGTCTTCACGAACACAAATAGTTGCAGTAGCAGTTAAAGCCATCAATGGAATATCAAACTTCAGAGATTTCAAGTTCTCAGCCCTGAAGCTCTCTCTTAATATGGACAGTCTCCTAAGATGTATAAGAAGAGAATAGTGAGATATCATGATCATTGCTGTTATCTTGCATATAAAACAACTGATTTATCCAAACAATACTCCTGACTCCTGGCCCTCCTACTTCCCTTATCGACAGAGATTTTATAGTAATGATTCCCTCAAGATGCAAATGAATCATGAATGAGTACATATGAAACTTTAATTTAATTTTATTTTGTTTCATTTTTTTCTTTTATAGAAAGCATGCTAACTCAGGATACCCAAAAACAAATATATACACGTCCACTTGGACCACATCCAAGTGAACAACATTCCTTTTGTAAGACGGCAAAATTACATATGGGAAGTATGAATTCTATTAAGGTACAAAAACGAATCTTTCTTCCTTGGGTATGTAGAACTCATTCTTCCAAAGGTGCAAAAAAACTGCTTTTATAATAGAAAATATGTACAACTCACTTTCAAATGTTTATATTCTTTGCATTTGCTTTCAACAATTCCATTTTTATACCAAGGAATGCACATTATGTTCACATTTCATTTTGAAACCTATTTGTGACTGATTAAGTTGGATGTGATAGAATAAGAGTCATACATATACACATTATAGGTGGCCGTTACTTATCACACCAAAGATATTTTTGACAATTGACATAGATATAAGATATTAACATATAAAAGTATCGTGGTACAACTTTAATGTCTGAGCTGAACTTCAAATTTTACAGGGTTGATGATTAGCATATCCTTTCAGATCCATCACTTATGAACTTATGATTGAATGTCAAAATAACGATCAGCAACCTTGCAGCTGCTTTTTTTATAAATCATAGGACATATCAGTTAAATGAACCACATAACTTTAATTGCATGTAGGAATATGGCAGTGTCAAGATGTAGAAATAAACTCTTACTCAGGAACTTAGGATAGATACAAGTGAACCGTGTCAGTCGCCAAATTAAAAGTAAAGCAAGATTATACAAAACCAACAACTCTTGAGAAACAGAATAACACAACTTTCAATAACCTCGTCAACATTAATGAAAATGTGCATTATGAGAAAAATGAATTCGGGAGTCAGAGTTCGGTAGAATGACATAGTGATTAGTATGTCCAGGTCATATATAGAAGTTTTAAAATAAAGGAACTGATGAACACAGACCTGTAGTCAGGTCGAAAATCATGACCCCACTTAGAAACACAATGAACTTCATCAATTGCGAATAGTGCAATCCCACGGCTTTCAGCAAGGCTTTGAAGTGGTTTTATTAATCTGCAAATGATAAGACAAACCTTTCGAAGTTAGGAGATGCCTCTTAAGTAAAGCAAGTATCGCAGATAGTTCACCGTAAAATAGTCTCTGGGCAGACATAGATGATGCTATATGCACCGTTCATTGCTTTGTCTTCAACACACTTATCAATTTGACCAGATCCAAGGAAACAAGCTGAAATCCCATGTTTTTCGAGTTTCAAGCACTGGTCATGCATCAAGCTAATTAATGGTGAGATAACCACCACCACCTTTCCAGATAACAATGCTGGAACCTGAAAGCATAATGATTTTCCTACCAAAAGAAATAAAGAAAAATAAAAAATCTATACTAAATATAAGAAAACAAATTGTCGTGAGAAGTGAAAAGAGTTATCCCTGTTAGATGAGTTCAAGAGTGAAGTACCAGATCCTGTTGCTGCAAGAACTAGACAATCTTGGTTAGCCAACCACGCAGTCAGAACTTCTTTCTGAAAACTCTTCAAAGATGAATATCCAAAACTCTTCCGGAGAATATTATTCACCTTCTTCTCCCAATCAAATCTAATTATCTCTTCAGCTTTGCAATAAGATGGCACCATACCAGATTCTTGACATATATGCAGACCAGCACCAGCAGTCGAAGGAACTACTGGTTCTTCTGCATGTGTCATAAAATTTGTCTCGTGGACTGAGGCATTAAACAAACTAGTGGTCTTGCCTCTTTTGGGTAGAGAAGCTGATTTCAGGTGTTCTGTTATGTTCTGTTGTCGCAATTTAGAAGGAGGCTGCAGTGCGGAGGAGGCTCTTTTCCTCGTAACTTTGTTGTCCGCGTGACACACTGAACTAGTTGATGCACTCCTGTCATTTCTGTGAGAGTTATTCAAGATGAACTCGATTGCATTCTCCAGGGACGGGCCCACTGTTCTTATGGCTTCTGTAATGTCTAAGATATCAAACCCCATATCAACCAATTCAGCAATGGATTGATCTGAGGTCACATCATTCCCATCCATGGTGCACAAACTACATCCCTAAGAAACATAAGCAACAAATTAACATTGAATGCTTTAAGTAAAGTGCCAGAAGCAACCTAAGGCCTGAAGTAACGTAAGCTACTTCAGTAGAGAATTATCCAAAATACATAAAAAAACATAAAATATCACTTGTTTTACATGAATTTACAATTTAGGTAATACCAAGATAATGAATTTTCAATAACAATTGGATTCTTCCCAATAAACGCAGAAAATTATAGTTATATCCCACACGAGGAAAATAAAACCAGATATTCAATCTAGAACCGTTAAACAAAAACAAGATAAAATCTTGATTCAAATTACAATTGATTTTACGGATAATATGTCAAGTTTCTGTACACAGCACCAATAAGTACAAACCTTCTAAGATACTTGCATTGAACAATGAAGTCATCATATTAGAAGATTGAAATTTGTCAACCTAAAAGAGACACAGTGGCATTATAGCAACCAGTTAACAATTAAAATAACACAATTTCAACGACCTAATCGAGAATCGAATAAATAACCAAATACTAACATCGAATTTTCTGATTGAAAGTTGTCAACCTAAAAGAGACACTGTCCCATCGCATCATATCAGCCGTTAACGACAAATTCAAAAAATATAATACAAAATGAAAAGAACAACAACGGCAACAACAATTTCAAACGATAAAATCATACACTTCATAAGTTCATATGCGAATCCAAGCAACGATTCTTCTGCCCTCACAACTGTTAGCTACCCAAATTAAAATTAAAAAGTTGTGTCCATTTGCTGAAAGAAAATCCTTGAACATGTAAACCCCAAACCCGCCTGGAAATCAAGATTTGAGTGAGTAAACTCGTACTCAGTACTCCTATTATTTTAATTTCTGCAAGTAAAAAAATACAAAAATTAGTGCCTATTTTTTCTTTCTTTTGGTCTGATTATTAAGAATAGTATATAAAAATTATAAAAACAAATTTTGACTAGTTCGTAACAACATATACCAATTTAAAAATTCAAAACGTATAATGTTTTTGTATTTGTAAGAGATGAAGACTAAAATTTATATATAATGTTAATTTTGTACTCCTATTACTTATTATTAATTCTAATAACCCAAACTACTTTTTTTAGCTTTTTTCTAAATTAAATTAGTTATGCATATCGATACATTATATCATATGAATTGTTTAAATGAATCTTAAAGGTTTATAAGTTGTTGTAATTAGCTATTTCATTCTTAATGGTTAACTAAATAATATTTGAAGCCTCTAAAGCTCATCTCTTTAAATCAAATAATCAATTATGGATATTATGTCGCGGTCTTGAAGCTTGAAGAACATTTTAAACTCAGTGAAGAACTTGTAGAAGCCTTAATACAACGAGATGCTTATGCAATATCGACCAACTACACCTTTCATGCATTTATAACACAAAAACTAGCACATTCACCGTCTATGATGACCCATAACATATCTTTGCCTGATAATCTCCTGGCAATTTTATTCAATTAACGTTCACTGAATTTGTGTCAATGGTCCTATTTTTGCAACAATAAGCCATGTCCCTCTTCACTTAAGTTGCTTACTACACTAACACTAACACGAGAGGTTGAATCTCTATTATGACAATGAGAAAATTATATTAGTCCATAATTCTTATTGGTAGGAAGATGATTTTAAAACAAACTTTGAGAATAAATTAGTGTACGAAGACGATAGAATGACTTTTACGAACTAGTTAACGTTCACAAGACGTTTAGCAAAATGCCTAGAGCCTTTAATGGTGATAAACGATCGTTAGATACGTTGTAGCAACTTATAAACTTAAGTAAATGCATAAATTTGTTGACGTTATACAGAAACGTCGCCAGTTACATACATCTTTCTCTAAAACAAATATTTTGAAAATTGTTTATGCTCTTCTTCCCTCAGTAAGTGCAGCGACGAAGAACTATTGTTGCTTGAATTAAGAGTAGTGGTTTATAATTAGCTAGAGAGATAAAGAATAATACAAGAACTTCATTGGAGAAAGAGAGAACGTGTTGGAAAGAGTATAGGAGAATGGGTTTAGGAGGATTAATATGAAATGGATTAAGAATTAAAAACTATGAAAATAATGGAGACAAATGCATTTAAACTCTTTAAAGTATGTTTGTGCAGAAAATTTTGCCATATATAAGTTGGGATGGAGGAGTATAGCAAAGCCAGAATTACGAACATATGAATGAACATTTAACAGTCATAAGAATGACATTGTCACTAATTTTTGAACGACAGAAAACAATTGGGCGAAAAATCTACAAGAATATTCACCCACAATCTGCAATGAAAATTCTGTGATCATTCAATGAGAAATATATTCATAAATAGCATCCATCTATCTGGTGAGAAAGATGAGCAAACATTCTTACAACCATATGAAAGAAATGGCACTGAAACAACAAACTAAGCTAAACCAAAAAAGGACACTAAGCAGAGCATTTATAATAGCTAAATTGTTTCCATTTCATGATAATAATACCAAACTTCACAAACACACACAACTTGGCACAATTATAAAAACAGAACATGCATAACCTCCCCATAGAAGCTAGCTAGCCCTCCTATGATTCCTGCTCTTCTTATCAGACCGCTTCTTGTCTCGTCCCACTCGAGAATCATCCGAGTCACTGTCACTGGTGTCTGCCCTTCGACTCCTCCGCTTATGGCGGAGCTTTGCAGAATCGTCAGATGAATAGTCATTCGCACGACGGTGGCTCCTCCTCCTCCGCCTCTCCTTCTTACTCTTTCTCTTCCTTTGCTTTTTTTCTTCCTCATCATCAGATGAAGAATCATTATCCCTTCTCCCTCTCTTATCCTTCCTCCTCTTTTTACCCCTTGAATCCTCATCATCAGACTCGCTATACCTTCTCTTCGAGCTTTTTCTATTCTTCGATCTCCCTCTCTCTCTATCTCTCTTCTCCCTCTTTCTCCTCTCCCTAGTATCGTCGTCATCATCATCATCCGACTCATCATCATCACTCCTTTTCCTACTCTTACTGCTCCTCAACTTTCCACCACTAGCTCTCTTCCCAAATTTCTCAGCCACAGCTCTCTCCATCTCAGAATCATAATCTGTATCAGAGCTCTCGCTCTCTTCCTCTTCGCTGCTCTCTTCATTCTTCCCTTGCACCCTCACCTTTTCGCCTTTCAACTTGTCCAATCCAGACAAGACCGCAGCTTGGATCGCGTCAGAATCCTTGGTCGCCTTATCATCATCCTTAGCACTCAAGAAGTTCCTACACTGGAACGTGAGATGTCCTACCCTCCCACACTTCTTGCAGGAACCGCGGGCTTCGTCAGCATTCGATCCTGTGATACGAGCCAGAGCGAGCAACCCCTGAAAGCTAGCATATGCATTCTCTTGCTCCCCCTCTGAAGTGGGGGCAGCCTTCTTCTGAGCGGAGGCGTTGCTCTTCTCTTCCTTGTTGGGGGCGTAAGGGTCGTACCCGATCGCGCTCTGCCATATGCCATGGGTCTGTAAGGCAGCGCTGCTGTGCACACGGTTGTTCGCCGGCATGCGAACCCTCCCCGCGGTGGCCGGCATTTTCTCAACGTGAAATTAAGCCTCTGATAAATGGAAAAAATCCAGAAATTTAACAAAATGTGAAACAGACGAAATTATCATTATAACAAATACGAGAATCTAACTGCGATTCAAAATTACGACGAATGTAAGAATGATCTTGCGAAAGAACAGTAAATCGGATCAAGGCCGGATCATCCATATCCATAAGGCGATTCAGGCGGTCGCCCCAGACCTTTACGAAAATTGAGTTTCCTAATTAACAATTTATATTAATAAATAACTATATTATTTTTGCCTACGTATCTCGTTTGGGCGATGAAGGAGTGTAGGGATCACGGGGATGTGGTGGAGGCGACGAACGACGGGGTGAGGCAGAGAGCACGGCGACGCTGTCGGAGGAGCAAGAACTACAGAAATAGTTATGTTTAGGGATTAGGAAAAGGTAAGGGGAAGGAAGAGTGCGGCATTTTATAATAGTTTAGAGAGGAAAATAAATATACTTAACCGAACAAAAATACTCAATATCTTTGTATACATGTTAAAAATATCCATTTTTCTCAAAAATCGTACACTACCTAAAAAATGGGTTAAAAAATCTTTGTATACATGTTAAAAATATCCATTTTTCTCAAAAATCGTACACTACCTAAAAAATGGGTTAAAAAGTTGAAAATTGTTAGCAAAATTGAATGATTTAATAAAAATTATATTAATATTTTTGGAAAAATAGGGGAATTGATCGTTCTTCCCCTTATTAGCACAAACCGTTCCTCCTCTCCACCCCTCTCCACCTCCCTTCCTTCTTTCTCAAATTTTTGCACCGCCCGCCATTGGCCTGAAATTGGTGGAGATTGCTGGAAGGTGGGTTGGACCGCTAGTACCGTGGAAAAGCTTGAATTTGCGTCGGAGCTCGTCTGAGGCCATGAGAGACACAGATGAAGACATACTAACTCATATACAGTTATATATTCATGTCATAAACCTAATTAAGCATGAACCGCCACTATATCTATGATGAACCGCTGGGGACCTCTCGGCACATGGCTGAGCGGTTCATCCTACTTCTTCCAGCGATTCGTCATTACATTGTATGTATGTATTTTTGTGACATCGTTTTTGTTATTGAAGATATGATTATGTACTTTTAAATTGATTATTGTTAATTTATTAGAATTGTATTATACATTTAATTGTTGGAGTTGATTTATACATTTTTGAGAATAGCATGTGTAATATTTGAATTATACATAATATTTGGAGAATTTTGATGCATGAACCGCTGGTCTACGTGTGATGAACCGCTGGTCTACGTGTGATGAACCGCTATGGACCTCTCACATGGACCAGCGGTTCATGACCCTTTTTCCAGCGGTTCATGCAAACGATTAATGTATGTATTTTTGTTACATATTTTTTATTATTGTAGATATGATAATATACATCTAAATTGATTATTGTTATTTAATTAGAATTATTAATAGTATTTTATATATGTATTCTACTTAATATCTAAATTGTTAATAAGAATTGTTAATATTTAAATTTATTATTCTTAATTAAACAATTAACAATTAACTAAAATTCTAATACAATTAACAATTCTAATTAATTAACAATAATCAATTTAGCTATTAACAATTAACAATTAACAATTAACAACTAACAAAAATGCGAATACAATTAACAATTATAATACAAATAACAATTCTAATAGAATTAACAATTCTAATTAATTAACAATAATCAATTTAGATATTAACAATTAACAATTAACAATTAACAATTAACAATTAATTATAATAATTAACAATTAACCATTAACTAAACTTCTAATACAATTAAAAATTCTAATACAATTAACAATAATCAACTTAGCAATTAACAATTAATTAAAATTCTAATACAATTAACAATTCTAATTAATTAACAATTTTATTAAATTGTTAATTGTTAATTCCAATTGTTAATAATTGAATTCTGCTTAATATCTAAATTATTTAGAATTGTTAATATCTAAATTGATAATTGTTAAATAATTGATTGTTGTAGGATTATTGATTCATTAACTTATAATTATTGATTTAATGTTGTAGGATTCCCCCATCCTTGGTATCGTAGACAAACTCCGTCAACCGTAAATCTAAACCAAATACATATTATAAAGTAGCGATTATAGAAGAAATTAGGAGTAGATTGTTGGCTGTGGGTGGGATGCCTCTATTACAACAATTCCAACAAGGGCCATTTGGCCATTTGATTGGGTGGGGTCCGGGATTCCTTGCTAGTCAGGCTCTGCACAGTATTGTCTGTAGGTCTGTCTTCACATATGCGGGGGGGGGGGGGGCCACATCGAGTATAGCATTGAGGATCATGCACTGATCACCGGGTTGAATTTTGGTTATTCAAACTTCGACAGTACTTTCCCGCCCGATCTTAGTATGTTGTCTATATTCAGGGTTGCCTGCAATGGGGTGCAGATGTCTGGTGCTGATTTGTTGGGGAGCTTTAGCAATCCCCGAAACAATATAGATGATCCGGAGGGAGAAATTCACTTTCGCATTGCCCATGTCCTCATGGCATACGTATTTGTGTTTGGCCATGATTCACAAAAGACTGTATTCCCATGGCTGTGGGCTTTGGTAGAGGACCTAGACTCGTTTTATAGTTTTCCTTGGGGTGCGTACTCTTATAAAATTCTTAGGAATTATATTAGGAAAATTCCAGACAGTGTGAAATATCATTTCTATGGTCCGACTTGGGCATTAATGGCGTGGGGACTGGAGGTCATTTCGGGATTCGAGGCGATGTCTTCTAGGTAGAGGGAGATTGATTTAGCATATCCTCGATATTTGAGATGGAACTTTCGGAAGCATCTCGAAGTGACATCAATGGAGGATCTGTATGAGTGTTTTGACACTGATGTAAGTTTTATAATATTTCATTAATCCTTCTTAAATTAAATTATATGATTGTGACTTGAATTTAATAAATTTGTTTGTCTTAATTTTGCAGGGTTACAATATTTCAAATTTGGTGGCAGACGAAATGGAACAGAGCTGTGCATATCACCAGTCGATATGGTGTGTGAAAGTGTATTAACCTACTCTAAGAGAATATTTGCGGAAGCTAAAGTAGAAGACACGAGATATTTTTGCGTA
>JAPKLX010000042.1:1408510-1428999 GCA_026898415.1 Leonotis leonurus | reverse complement strand
TCTATCCAAAGAATGAATCTAGTATTTATAGATAGACTACATGGGCTCGGATCCACGAATATAGCAACTGTTGGCCCATGTCTTCCATAATTCTCGCAGTTCAGTTGTTGTCCTCCGCATATCTGCCTGGAATTGTGGAACTACTTCAGTTGGTTGTTGACTCATGGATTTGTGGAACAGAATTCCACTGAGCATGAAACTCTCAACTGCCTAGCACGACTTGGTCTTCGCTCCAGTCTTCGTGAGTCCTTTCAACGTTCCCGAGTCAGCCTTCCACATGGTTGTTGAGCTGGACGCCAAGTCAACACTAGTTGTTATGTTAAGTCAGGAGCTAAGTCAACATTCCTGTGAAGAACACAAAAACACAAATGTTAGGTCAACATACCAAATAATAATAGACTTTAAATACCTAACAGTGTGAACATCCTCTAGCTGTGAGGTACATGCCCATATCAAGTCCGATTACTAAGGGCGGCATGACAGCTGAGCAACGTGCACCGAGGCACAGAGTAGAGGTAGTTGAGCCAGTGAGTAGTCTGCGATCTACGAGGAATGTAGAGCCACCACCGGTTGATGAGCTGGAGCCATCAGATCACGGTGTTGAGCCGGAGCCATCACTTGTCAAACGATATTTTATCATTTCTCCACTTCGCAATGCTGACAAGTAACAAATTTCATACTCTCTGCCCGACGACATCAACATGTTGTTAATAAAAAAAAATCTAAGATTGTATATCGAAATGCCATTTCTCAGAAGCGGCGGTGCAATCCGCTCTTGTCCATTCACGTAGCTACAATCAACCCAATAACCTTCGAATTTCACGTTTACAATTTGACAATCCATCATCTACAAATAAAAAATAGAAAATATACATAAGTCTATTCGGATATTAGCCAAAAATCAATAAAAAACATTTTTTTAAGTACTAACTATTGATTTTATATCAAACAGATGATATAAATATAAAAAGAGTTGAACCGCTGGAAGGATCATAATGGACCGCTCGATGGACAATGGGCGGTCCAGGGGAGTTCATAGGCCTTCTTCCAGCGGTCCAATCATGAATGGTTCATATTATCATTCTTTTACACAAAAATCATAATTTCACATTAGAAAAATTTAAACATGCAACTAATAGATGCCAATTCCAAAACCACACGGAAGCAGCATGATTGACCCCAATTGAATCCATAGTAAATAATCGGACATGGAATGCGCGGGAACTTTTTCCCCATGAGGAAGACGAGAAGGGCTTGTTCTTGAATTAGATAAGGCATTAGCGGTCTTAGGTGATTTATCATTTCCCCCAGGAGAGGTACGAAAGTAGGGCTATTCAAAGCACAGTGAGGCAAAGCGAGTGACAACCATTCCCGTAAGCCAAGTAACAAATAGACTATCTACAATACCAACAACCTCTTCTTTCATTTGTCCTGACAAATGTTTTGAAAGAAAAGAATAAGTGCAATCTAAGACGCTTTTTTCGCGACAAGAGCAGTTATGTAGCATCAACAGGAAAGTGATTTGGCATTTGCTTTAGCAGCTCCTTCTCTAAGACCGTCTACAAATATCAAAATAACATTTTCATGTAAAACATTGTAAGAATATTTAAATAACCTAAGAATATATACATAACATTCAAAAATATCATCTACTACAAGAAAATAATTGGACCGTTGGTATGTGATCCGAGCGAGCCCCAACGGTCCAAGCCACTAATACCAGCGGTCCAATCGGATCTGGAATTATATCAACATTGTAATGCATTTACCTGATTTATATCTTCAATATCAGTCTGATTTAACCCATATACAAGATAATTCGAGTAGAATGGTTTGAATACTTTTTGCTTTGTAGGGTTTTGTGGACATAATGGTTTGAGTAACTCTTTGCGTTGAAGTGTTTTGTGGAATTATATTGGTTGGTAGTTATTCTATGCTATATATCAAACAAACATAATAGTCCAAAAAATAAAAAATAATCAAGTACTCAATTATTACCCAACTTTAACTTTGACTATGTGTAAGAATGTGTAAGAATTATATATTTTTAAATTCAAATGGTATTTTCTACATGTATGTTAATGTTTTGGGTATTTTGTACATGCAATTTTTCAAAGTGGGTACTTTTACCCATTAACACAATAGTTTATCCGTTACTTAAAAAGAGGCACCTTTTTGCCATTTTCGTCCGTTTCTTAAAATGATGCACTTTCTATTTTGGCTATTTATTACATTTTTTTGTGGACCTCAATCTCCACTACTATTCAAATCAACTATATTTTATATTTAATAACACCTTTTTGTGGGTCCCAATCTCCATTACTATTCAAATTAATTATAACTTAACAATTAATAATACTTTTACCACTCAAGTCAACTAAATTTTATTAAAACTCGCGCCGGGTCAAATGGTGCATGTTTTTAAGAAACAGAGGGAGTAGTAAATAGGGATCTCAATCGGGCTAATCCACTCGGTTTCGGATCAACCCATTCGTTTCGGGCTTTTTCAGTTCGGGTCATTCTGGTATTTTTTTATTTCGGGCTAAAATATTTCGGCCTTAACCTTAACCCACTTGATTTTGGGCTAGCCCATCGGGCCAATTTTTTTAATAAATATTTTTTATAACAAAAATTATGTCGTCTTTACTCAATAGAAACATTTAACTTGGTATTAGATAGAAAAATAAGTATTATTTCACTATAAACTTAAATAATAACTAATAAATTATTAATAATTTGACACAATTTTGACATAAATGATTATAATATTTTTTTTAATTTTTAAGTCATAATTATATTTTATCGATTAATCGGGTCAACCCATTAATATTTTAGGCTAGCCCTATCGAGCTCGGGCTATTTTCGGTTCGGTTCAATCGTGCTTTTTTTTGTTTCGGACCAAAATATTTAGGCCATAAACTGCCTGTATTGTCGGTCTAAGAAATACGACGAATTTAAGATTTGATCACATGATACGACAAATCTAAGAATAAGCATTCAATCATGTGATACGAGCCGGAGCGAGCAATCTCTGAAAGTGCGGCAGCTCCTCTCTTCCAACAACTTGGTGGGGGGCGTAAGGGTCATACCCAATCGCACTCTGCCATATGGCATGGGTCTGGTGTATTGTGCACACGGTTGTTCGCCAGCATGCGAACCCTCCCTTGCCGACATCTTTGCAAGGTGAAATTAAACTACTGAAAAAATGAAAAAACCCAAAAATTTAACAAGATATGATAGGAAATTATGACTTTAATATAAAAAATATGAGATCTAAGCAAAAATAAACCTACGAAAAACGGTAAAACAACAACTGGGATTCAATAACGCTTAATTATGAAAAAAATACGACGAAGCTATAAGAATAACCCCCAAAAGGAACAGTAAATCGATCATCCATGAATCCATGAGGCAATTCAGGCGGTCACATAAGACCTTTACTAAAATTGAGGTTTCCTAATTAACAATTTATATTAATAAATAAATATATTACTTTTACCTATCTAGCTCGTTTGGGCAGTGAATGAGTGTACGTAGTACGAGGAGGTGGTAGAGGCGACGAACAATACCTGATAAGGCAGAAAGAGACAAAAATAAGTGATGGGTTACGTAAAGGGAAAGGGAAGGAAAGGGGCGGCGTCAAGATTTTATAAATATATTCAAAATAAAAATTAATTAATTTTATAATCTATGTTAATTAGATATGGTAGGGGATCTGAACTCGATTACATGGTGAATTTAAATTTATTATTAGGATTTGAGTCTTTCAAATTTTAAATTTTAATTTAGATTTGATCTATATTATAATTTTTTTTTTCCAATAATGGTTTTAAATCACATTTTGAGACCCAAATCGATTCAAATTTTGTGCGTGCACCATTTATTTAATTATTTATGACATATATATATATTAATATTTATATTATTTTAAATATAATTAAATTCAATCATAAATCTCGTTTACTTATTAAACCCCTCTCTTTTTTTAGAATGTTGATGATTTTATTAAATATTTTAAATTTTAATTTTAATTGTGATCGATTTCGCCACAATTCTCCTTGGCACATAAATGATTGTAAAATTATTTTAACAATTTATGACTTAGTTTGGAGTTCTCTAATGTTTTGTATGAATTATAATGTTATTTTGATCAATTGTCGTATAGTGTTGTTGATTTAGATTATTATCATAATTTTATTATATTTATAATTTATTTTAAAAATAAAATGTATGGATTTGAGCCGCACCTGCGGACACAATTGATCTCATGGATTTGGACACAAATCTTAATTATTAAAATTTAATGGATCTCAGTCGAATCCGGACCTAAGTTATTTTCCACAAAAAAACTTTTGCACTCTCACTAGGTTTTTGGATGATTGTGTTTTGTTTTATTTTTAGTTACTGCGAGGTCCAAGTTTGATCCAAGAGAGACAATAGTTGTGTATTTTTGGGATATCCAACTAATATGAAAGGGTACAAATTGTTTAACCTTAACAAAATTATACCTTTATTAACAAGGATGTTGATACGACATAATCATATCGATTAAATGACCTCTTGAAGTGAGGATGAACTCCAATACACCTTTCGAGAAAGTGAGGCTCCTAAAAATTATACCAACATCTTAATTCATTTCATCAATTGATTTCTTATTTACAAGACCATAACATATATATAATGATAAATAACCAACCATAATGGGCCTAACACTACGGACCGATTAACATCACATTACCTATTAAAAATTAAATATTAATATCCAAACCATAACAAATTATATTTCATGAAATGACATTTCATTATTTTCATGTTCCTTCCACTTTTTTTCCTTTCCTCTATTCCTACCACCCTTTTACCATAGCATGTCATCCCTCCTTAGTAGTTCCCCTATGAATCCTTTCATCTGACCCATCATCATTCCATTATTCTCTTACAACCCTTTCTAGTTGAGTTTACTCCAATTGCTTTACAAGATTATATATGTGGCTCAATTACCATAATATCTTTATCAATCGAATAACTTCATCTCTCCATATCATTATTTTATCTTTTATATTACTGCTATCCCTAAGCTCCATGCATACTCTCAAGCTTTCAAAAACCCTGAGTGGTGCATTGCAATGATAATTGAACTTGATGCTTTATAGACTAATGATACATGTATCTTAATACCTTTACCACCTGGAAAGACAATTAATAGGTTGTAAATTGTGTTTACAAGGTTAAATTTCTATCAGATAACACTGTAGAAAGATACAAATGTTGTTTTTTGCCAATGGATACACCCAACAAGAAGATATTAATTACTTGGACATCTTAATTCCGATAACAAACTTGTCTCAGCCAAACTACTATTTTCTATTGCAGCTGTAAAAGGTTGGTATTTACATCACATTGAAACAATGCATTTCTTTATTGCAGGTTTCCTTGTGAGAACATTTATATAGACTTACCACCAAGATTTCTAAGTCAAGGAGAGTGTTCCAATAGTTCAAACTTGGTACATAATCAAGTTTCAAGGCAATGGTTCCTCATATTCATTAGAGTTTTAAGTGGATTTGACTTGATACGATCTATTGGAGACTATTCTTTTTACTATAAAAGACCGATAAAAGATATCTTTGCTTAACAATTTATGTAGAAGATATTTTGGTGGAAAATAATGATGAACACTTGGTGAAGAAGTTATAAAAAATATATTGAAAAAAAAAAGATTTGGATAGACCCAAATATTTTTTGTGCTTAAAAATAGCTTGCAAGAGTGACATCTTCCTATATTAGAGGAAATTTGAACCCAAACTACTCCAATGGGTGAAAGTTTAAAACTGCAACAAGATAATTTAACACCACTTAAAGATGAAAAAGATATGTAGGTGGTTGATTGGAAGGTTGCTTTACTTGTGTATCACCAGACCAATCTTCCCTAGTCAATACATAAAGTGAGTCTGGCTAGACCATAAATTCATCATATGATAGCTACATAATGAATCATGAGATACATTTAAGGGAGCATATAAAATGGTTTAATATGTTTTTTCCATCTATTTAAAGTTTGGATATGAGTATTTTTGCAGATGTTGTCTGAGCATCTTGCATAGATATGAGATATATAATCGGGTTTTGCTTATTTCTGGGCCCTTTTATTGTCTTATGGAGATCAAAAAGTAACACATGATCTCCCATTCTTTAGCAGAGGTAGAGTATCACTCTATGGCTAAAACAACATGTGAGGTAACATGGATAGAAGTTTTGATTCAAGATCTTGGAGTGGAACGCAAGAAGTCAATACCTTTGTTTTGTGATGATAAAGTTGCAGTCTAACTTACTTTCACTCAGATTTTTATGAGAAGATCAAACATATAGAAATTGATTATCATTCTATAAGAAAAAAGTTTTAAACACATTATTCAAATCCATGCACATTAGCAACGTGCACTAGCTATCAGACATCTTCACAAAGCCATAGCCATTGTCCAGCCCTGCCTTTCACCGTATTCTTAGCTATATGAGAATGCACAACATATTTTCGTTTCTTAAGGGTGTTAGGGTTTGTATACTTCAAAGCATGCTTTATGCTTATCTTGGTCCCGAAAGAGCAAGATTGGTGTGTGTGTGTGTGGGGGGGGGGGGGGCAAATACACCAATTCAAACTTTTAGGGTTTTCTTGTTTTTAGATTAACATATAAGGCTTAAGCACACTTAATAAATAAGATAGCTTGAGTAGCAAGTCAAGTTCTTCTTGTTAGGAAGAATTTAAACTCACTCAAATAATGCCTTGGAAGTGATTAACAAAGATTAAGTATAACTTTGTAAATTAAACTCAAACTGAGTTGTGTGCAGAATTTGGTGGTTTAATGCTCTTACTAAAATGAAAATAGTTTTCTTTACTCAAGATATTAAGCAAGCCAATTTAAGAAATGATATGAAGAAGATGATAAATCAAAGCAAATAAGAAAATAAAGAACGCAAGTAGTTAAAGTGGTTCGTGATAAAATTTCCCTACGTCCACGACTCGATCAAGATCTATATTGAAAATTCACTAAGCTCTCCTTTCTTTTTACTTGTTGAGTACGAGCCACAAGAAATATCAAAACTAGATATTGTCTTGTAATTACACTTGTAATATCCCGCTAATTTCTAAATTATAATTTTAAGTGTTCTAACTATTAAGGGTTCTAGGTATGATGAAATAAGAATTTTAGGAAAAACCTAGAGCTTATTAGGACCTACCATGTTAATTTGGCAGACCGACAAATCTTTTTAAAAAGATTTATTTAAAAATGAGCTTTTCATGCATAAGTCGAAACTATATACATATTATACTCTTTGCGTAGAATTTTTCAAAAGAAAATTATTGGCACTAGGTTTACCCAAAAAGGAGTTCGTATGCAACTGCTACGAATTTTTAAAGTTTAGCACGTCGTTAAAAAAAATAGTTTTTCCATACATGACCGAAACTATATCAATATTATAGTCATTGTGTAGAGTATGAAGAAAGGGAGATGTTGACGTTAGGTTTGCCCGAAAAGGAAGTTGTGTGCAGAAGTTACGACGTTTTAAGGTTAAAGCATTAATAATAATATAATATAATATAATATAATATAATATAATATAATATAATATAATAAAAATAATTAAAAAAATCAAAAACTTACCTATAAAAAGGGGAGAGACGGCCAAAGCAATTTGCTCATTTCCTCAGAAGCAACTCTGCTTCATTCTCCTTCTTCTCTCTTTTTTTCCTTTTATTTTCTTCTTCTTTTTGCCATTTTCGAGTATCGAGGTTCTGTGAGTTTGAGAATCAAGGATCGGTTCAGGTCAAGGTACGTCAGGATAAGGTCGAAGGTAGGCATGGAGCTTGACAAAGGTGGCTTAGCCGTCGTCAAGTTTTCGCCGCCATCGTTCCGATACCGTTATCTTCATTCTTTCTCCTCTGTTCTCTTCTTCATTCATATTCCTGTTCGTGACTATTGGTCTATCAAACGGCTAAGGTCCCTTAAGGTTTTGAGTTTTTGACCATAAGATCCGTTATTCTGCCGGATTGAATTTTAGATTTAGATCCCGGTTAGGATCGGCACGTCATGATTTATTGCATTATTTCATATTTTTCTAAAGGAAAAATATTCATGGTCAATCATTTTTCGATAAAATTTATAGTGCATGTAGAAAAAAAAATATAGGATTTTCTGAAAGAGGTTTCATTAATTTTCATCAGTCCAATTTTCATAGATTTGAAAAAGACTACGAATCTTCTCGATTAAGTTTCGAGGTAAAGTTGCATATTTTAAAAAAGTTTATACATATTCCTATAGGGAATAATGTTCGGAGTATTTTTGCCTTCTTGGCCAAAATCATTTGAAAGTCCGGTTGCTGCCAAATTAATTTATTACGTGATAAAAAGAATAATATTGAGCCTAAAAATTTAGTACTACTTATCTATAGTTCCTTTTTGGAAATTAAAGCCAAAATATATTCCCTATGACTAACAGGTACCTAGCACTGAAATTTGAGCTCATAAGGATTTACGGTTTTCCCGTAATCAAGGAATATCATCGGTGAATGGTTGGGGATATATACGTATTTTGAGTTATTAAGCTCTTTTCTTTAAATGAAAAATGCATGGATCTCTGTTAAAATGTTTTCACGAAGGTATCGACTGTTTAATGCTCTTATCGACCGCCGGGGGTTCTTATTCGGCCTAACACGTCGATTTAAGGACTGTGATCACTTAGTCTCTACTGCGGTGGGTTGATCACCATCGGGTTTTGACTCATGCTATGTTAGGGTGTACGGTTCGTCGAGACCTATTTGACTGAATGTTTATGATCCGTCGGTGGTAAAAGGCCCGAGACATAACCTATATAAGAGTAACGTCATGCCGGGTCATGTTTAATTTATGCACAAATATTTTGCTTACTTAGAAGTTATTTTTGTTTTAAAACCTTCTAAGGTAAGTATACTGAACAGAGACTATGTTTTTCGTTTTATGAAAAACCCAACTGAGTGCACTAGTACTCACCCCACGTTTTACAAAATTTTTCACAGGCTAAAGAAGCAGCATGATGTGTGTGGCTGATGAATGGTGTTATTGGGATGACGATTGCTTCATCACGAGAACGGTTTACCGTTCTATACCTAAGAATTTTCGCTTCCATGCTCACGTATGTTATAATATTTATGAAATAATTATCATTCACGTATATGTGTGTGATAATATATATGTTTAAACTCTAAGATCGTTTTCTCATTCCACGAAGGCCTCATCGGCCATTATTAATAAAGGTTCATGTTATCATATTATCATTGCCCATTACATGCATACACGTGCATAGGAGAGCTTAGAAGTAGTCGGCCCCTCTTGGACGCTCAACTCATCGGCCCCTTGTGTAGTGTTCGAGCGAATACCGACCACACTTGGTGAGCTGGGTGAGTGACTCCTTTTGGCGAGCTAGGCTCACTAACCTCCGCCTTTGATCGACGGTTCTTATTGGACGATTCGGCCTCTCGAGGATTCTGGATTACCGTTCCTACGAGACGAGCTGTATTATCTCCAATCCCGTCTTTCATATTGGATGATTCGGCCGCTTGGGATTCAGGATTACCGTTCCCATGCATCGAGCTGTATTATCTCCAATTCATTTCATCTTGGACGATTCGGCCGCTTGGGATTCTGGATTACCGCTCCCATGTATCGAACTGTATTATCTCCAAATTGCGTGTGATTCATTTTAGATTCATTATTATAGACATTGTCTTTGCATTGTTTAGCTGTAAATGGCATAGTCAAAGTTATAGAGGAGATGCTGTCCGATTTTCAAGGACAACTCTCTCTTATAATGCACACGAACACAATGCCCCATTTCTTCCCCACTTCTTTTATCCCCGCCCAGTCACGCCCTTGGCGCGTGTGCCGTCCCTCGGGATTTGGGGCGTGACAACACTTCTTCTTCCAAAGATTGAAAACTACAATCTAATGAATACACTTTCTTGGACAAATGCTAGATCCTAACTTTGGTTTTGTAATTGGTTTTTCCAGAAAACAAAAACTTCAAGCGAAGTAAACACTCAAGAGAATTCTGCTATGTCAGAGTGTTTTTGAGTGATGTAAGCTTGAATATATTTGAGCAGAGTAATGGCAGATTTGTTCGTTTGAATTCTCGTACTCATTTCTGGAAGTGATGGTGGTATTTATAGATGCCATAGCTACAACTAGCCATTGGAGAAGATGAAGAGTCCTTCTACCACTACTACAAAAACGCACATACATAACGCTTTTTAACCGTTATGTATGTGCAATAAAAACTGTGTTAAATTTGTGTGTTATCTATAATACCTATTTTAGATAACGCTTCTGAACCGTTATGTATGAGTGAAAAGACTCACATACACAACAGTTTTTAACCGTTATCAAAACTCAAAAAGCGTTATCTATATATTATTTACATGACAATTATATCCGTTATGTAAAACAAAAAAATAGCGTAATCTATACTACATATTAATATATTACAGTTTTTAATCATTATTAAAAATATTATAATTATTATTATTTGAATAGAAAAGTTAACACTTTTATTACGAAAAGCGTTATCTATTCCACTGTTAATATTTAACAATATTTTTTATTTTTTCTATTTTCTCATTTCAAATAACCTGTATTAATTTGCAAAAATAAATTAATAACATCAATTATTAAACATTATAAATGCCACCAATCAAACTACAAATTAACATTAAAAACACCATGTCCATCTATTATAACAAGATTAATCCAATCCAATACAACAAATCTAAAAGTCAAATTCTAAATATTCAAGCATGTCTAATCATTCATAAACTAACCACAAAATAAAATAACATATCATCATGAGTTGCATCATATACTAAATCTAAAACTAAGTTAATCCAACATATGATCAATTACACATGAAGCCCATTCCTCACGAACCTTATTGAGCTCACCAATGGAGTATTCTTTTTTCTTAAACTGTAAACAACACAAGACAAAAATATCTAAATATTGTAAGTGTTGATAATATATATAAATATATATATATATATACACATAATATTATATGTATTATTACCTGTGAACCGAAAGATATGGAGTCTTCTTTTATCAACCAGTCCACTATCTCCTTCATGAATCGTAACACATAAAAACCACATTGCTCAAAATCAGGTTGAATAGGACCCTAGGAAATTAAAATATAAACTAAGTTAGGCAAATAAAGAATATTCTATAATCATAACTTATCATTGGTGTAATCCAAAAGCCACATTGTTCTCTAAGATAGTCCAACATCTAATGATCAATGCTCAAATAAGGATTTAGCTTTCGTATATTGCTATGTCATAAGCACAACAAAGTAACTAAGCAGTGCAGTCTAAGCTATAGAGAAACAGAGCTTCAAGTATACAATGAAAATGAGCGAGTTGAAGAGAGTGATTCATGAATCCAAAAGCAAAGAAAGATCATGCACATCTTGACGCACATAGCCCAAGAATTTTTTTTGCATATATCCCATTCCATTCCTTTTTTACTACTTCAAGTAATGAAAAACGAAATAGTGAAAATACACATTTCCTAATTAATGATCTTTTACAACAAATTGGTTAGCTAATTTACTACCATTTCCTTAATCCATTACAAGAGAGAGTAAATCAAATACTCTAAAGTTCCACAAAACAATCAAGTTCCATATTCCACCCAGAACTATAGCATCAGAAACGATGGATCCCTAAAGCCAGATTCAAAATATCTGCAATGGATAACTCTCATAACAATTTCCGCACAGAAACCTTACCGTAGGAAAGGTGTTGCTTGTGTAGGAAATGAGTAAACAAGTCTTTCCGACAGCTCCGTCGCCAACGGTGACGCATTTTATGAACCTGGAGGCGCTCATCTCGTCCCCGGCAACTCCTCCACAACCAGTGAAACTACGTAGACCGGATCAACAATCCTCGCAGAATCTAGTAGTTATAAACACAGCTACTCAACGACAAAAAGTAGGTAAACGAGAAAAACTTCAAAATTACGGAAACAGAACCCTAATTTCAATAATTTAGACCTTGATTGAGATTACGGATTGCGATTGCATGAACAATCATGCAGTGAACAACCCAACAGCTGTATTCAAAGGCAGTTAAAATTCAGACGCAGAGTGATGTAAAGCAGAGATGCACCTTTTCAGTGTGAGTCGACTCACTGTGAAGCTGAGACAGTAATGAGAGATGAAGGAAACGTCGGTTTTCAGAAATGAGAAATGAGAAATGAGAAATGAGATTAGGGCTGAGAGAATTGGGGGAAAGTTATTTATTATCTAACATAAAATAAATAATAGTGTTATAATTATTTAATGTTTGAATGTTAACAAAAAGCTTGATCTGGCCTAGCAGTTAATACGGATTTAATACCTTTATTGGCACAGGTTCGATTCTCCTTAGTTACAATTTTTATTTTTTCCCCAAATGGATGAAGTAATAGACAACAGTTTTTAGAAACGTTATAAATACATTATTTTTAATAACACATATAGATAACGCTTTTCGTAAAAGCGTTAAGTATTATATGCATCTTAGATAACGGTTTCGTTAAAAGTGTTACGAACTGTTATCTTTACAATACATATATAACAGTTTTTTCTAAAACCGTTATTAAAAGAAAAAAAAATGCACATAGATAACGGTTTAGAAATAAACCGTTATCTATTTTGTGTTATGTATGTATAAATTTCTAGTAGTGTACTTTGCATTAAATGCATGACACATTTTGTAGAAGCACGCGCCGCCTACATTGCATGTTGTAACTACCAGTCACGTGATTTCCTAGTGTTTGCCATTCCTAAAATGATTCATCTTACAATAAATATGATATTCTTGTACTTCATTCATTAAAATCTCATTTGATGTGACAGCACACTGAGTGGTTGACTTATTAAAAATTTAGGTATGTCGACAGTCCACCATACTTATCGTGAGGGGCAACTAGCTTGACTTCTTCTAACAGATTGTTTCCTACGATTTGTCCATTAAGTATTAATTTGTTTGATACCAAATTAATACTTTAATCATTCTTCTTCATTTTTGAGTCCATCTTGGTATATGCATCATACTTGATTTGGGACATATCATTTAGAAAACGATCTGTTGTTGTAACAACGAGCCGCAATGTTGGGATGAACGATCTATCTTTTTAGTGATCGTTTACTCGAGATGGTTCAAGTGTTCAAATATTCTATACTAGAGAACAACTACTTCTATAGGATAAGTGATTTTCTATCCCCTTGTTCTTTTACATTGTGGCTGTTCAATATAATCTAGAAGGTACAGATCGTTCCTATAAGTGAGTTTGAAACCACAAACTCCCTTATACAATGTTGATCTGATAAAATTTATTCTAAAAACATAACATCTAAAACCATGATAAGTACAGAGGATAGCTAGCTGCTGGATTCAGGGACAGATCATTATAAAAAACGATATGTTCCTAACTAAAACTAACTAGTTGTGTACAATGAATATGTACTTATCGATATAGTGATCAATATGTCCAGGAAAGTTTTATAAGAATAATACAGATCATATAACTAACGTATGCTCCTTTTATAGTCAAGCTGATCCTTAAAAGATGATATTAATCACATAGTTTTAGAGATCTTGAAATGACTAAGTGTTGTTTCGAAAAACATCATCAAAACATAATAAATTCGTGGGGTTCCCAAAAATTTTCCCTTTTTGATGATGTCGAAACTACACCTTATATAATTTTCTAAGTGTTGAAACAACATGTAGTTTATAGCAGACAGTTAATATGCATAGAAATATAAAGTAATAAATAACAAACATAAAAATATTGTCTCGACAAAGAGATATTGTCATCAGATTGTTTTTAAGAACCAAAAATTTCAAACTTTCATTAATGATGGTAGCTGTTATAGATGGAAAGTATTGATGTAAACATCTAGCTGTGAGAGATAGATTACAAAAAGTTTGAAAAAATTAAGAGAGCATCTTCATTGTGGAGGAGGTTGTTGTTGATCCTTTTCTTGGGATTGTTGTCGTAGACGTTCAGCGAGCTGTGCCCTCCTCCTCTCGACTAATTCTCTTTGCCTTAGCTCTGAGGGCACATTATAACTAGCATATATCCCGTTGAAAACTCTTTTATAGTCTTTGTTGTCCATTTCGATGGGATAACCCATGTGTTAAGCAGATTGATTGATGACATTGAGGTAGGCATGTCAATGGGTGGGTTTTACCCGGACCGGAACCGGAACCGGTCAAAACCCGCTCATTTTAAAATTATGGTTCCGGTTTCGGTTTCGGTTCTAGACCCGTACAAACCCGTTCATGATCGGTCCAGACCCGACCCGACCCGTAATGTACGGTTCCGGTTCTAGTCCGGTCCGGCCCGATCATTTTTTTTCCAATTTTTTTTTCATTTTTTTTTCTTCAATTTTTTTTATCTTAAAAAAATAATATTTTATAATATCTCGTGTTACATCCTTAATTGTAGACGGACACTCTATACGTCCTAATTCAATAATAAATGTATTGAAATAATAAACACATATAAGTCGCAAAATAATTATGATATTTAAGTGATTTTTTAATAATGATTAAATAAAATAAGAGTGAAGTTTCATCATTAAATATTTTATATTTAATTTATTTATTTATAATCCGGATTCGTTTTAACGAATTGGTGACTAAAATAATTATATAAATAAAATATAGGGAGACCCATGGGTAACCCATACCCAATAATACCCATGGGTATTCTCCCGGACCGGAACCATTAATATTTTAATTAACGGTTCGGGTCCGGGTCCGGATCCGATATTCAACGGTCCGGTTCCGGTTCTAGAACCGTATCTAATTTAACGGTTCCGGTTCGGGTTTTACCCACCCATTGACAAGCCTACATTGAGGATGTAGGCGTGATCAATTTCTGTTGTACCAGGAATCCTTGGAGGCACCACGTTGTCTTCTTGGGAGCAGTGAGAGTTACATTTGTCATGGTAGACTGTCTGTATAGATAGTCCACAAATATTTGATTTCTGTGCTTACTCAAATACTCCCTAAACATATCATCTACTGAACCACCTTGATATTGTGGTTCCAGCAGGTAGTAATACTCCATTACGAAGCCCTTGACAAGTATGTTCCATTATGCTGCCTTCTTCCTGTGAAGCCATGTCAAATTTTGTGGCTCAGATAACTGGAATTCGTAAAAAAAACTAAAGATAGGATTTGTTGATTCATCCCCTTCTTCTTCTGTCGAGTTGTTCTCCTTAGTCTTAGCCTCCATCTTCTTTTGTCTCTCTTTCTCGGCTCTCCATAATTTCCCGAACTCAGGATTCTCAATCTGTTATAGCTTGTAGCCAGCTAAGAATATTTCTTCCTCCTCATCCTTGTCCGTGTATACCTTCTTCCCTTTCTTCTCAGCAGCTAGTCTAGCCTCAGCTAGCTGTATGACAGTCATTTTCTTCTTGGTAGTTGGCTTCTTCTTCACAGATTATTTCTTATGAGCAGTTAGCTGTGCAGCGGGCTGTTCATCTTTACCATCCCCTTTTCAACATCATCAAAGAAGTCTTTAGGGATGATGAGTCGAAGAGAAGCGAGCTCTTCTTTCAATTCCTTGAATTTAATCTCCGCATTCTCCTTGTATTGCAAAAATGATGAAATGTTTACAGTTATATCATTGAATTGCTTCTCATTTCCTTTGTTGTAGTTGGCTAGCTTGACCAGCAAATCCCTGTCAGTAGCTTTCATTTTTGTGTTGCTCTTGTTAACTATATAGAGTTCATCTCCGGTGACTATGTCTGCATCTTTCAAAGCTCTAGGCAATAGTTCATTTAGCACGATCGACACTTCTTGTTTGACAACAGCTAGAACTGTCATTTTCTCCATATCAAGATACTGCTACTCCACAACTTTCTTGACCTCCTCCACCATTTTTGCACCTGCCTCTTTGTATTTTTCTTCACATTTATCAACTTCGTCTTTATAAAGATCGAAATGTTGATCGTTGGCCTCCTTGTACTTGTCAAATATGTCTCTGTCCCCATCCAAGTCCTTGTGTAACTCATCGGATAAATTGTTTTGAGCTCGTTGGAAATTTTCCTCAACAGTGTGCAAAGCTTTCTCAATAGCAGCAAAACAAAGTTTGCTAGGGCAGCACTCCGGTCATTGATTCGGATGTGGATCAATTCATTTATCTGCTCCCGAGTCATCATAGGCCCAAGGGAAAAGAAAAGCAGCTCGTCGAAATAGTGATGTTGATTATCTTTTGGAGATGTTCCCTTGGTATAGATCTCTCTAGTGGGTTCTGCATCAACCAATGGCCCAGTGATAATGGGGGCATATTCCTTCTTTTTCTTCTTCTTTTGAGCATTGCTATCGTCATTGAGCTCCTCCTTTCCAGATGGTTCCTTTTCCAGGTGGAGATGAGGGAGATTGAACTATGTTGGCATCCTGCTGGACTTCATGAGTTTCTCCAACAGATGGTTCATTTTGTTCTTCGACAACAGGTGGCTGTTGAGGTGTGACTCCAACAGTAGGTTTGGTGGTTTCTTCAACAACAGGTGGTTCCGTCATAACCATATCAGCGGCATGCTTAGATGTGGATATTTCACCAGAAGCAGAAGACTCTTTCTTCTCTACTGTTGGTTCTTCAAAGTTGAAAAGGGCGTCATCAAAATCTCCAGATTGTAGATCGACTACAGGTCATATAAGTTCTGCTCCTTAGCATAAAAAGGAGCTAGGTCGATCTGTAGCTCACAAGCTTCCTCCATATTTGTTAGAACATACATTCTAAAGTATTTGCGCACATTGGGTATATCCAAAAACCCAAAGTATGTCTACAGCTAGTTTTCCTCCACCTTCAGATCGCTAATGGAGAAAAGAAGCAATATGGCTTCAAGTATGTAGAATTTGCAATCTCTGATTTCTAGATAAGTTTGAAATTGATTAGCCATCTCCAACACCTTTGGAGTAAGCTCAATCCTAGGCATCGATTTCAAAACAATCTTTGTAGCCTTTTTCTTATATCTGTTGGAAAATGAGTTGAGCACCACGTAGGCAAGTATCCAGATCATCTGTATCATGTTCATGTGGGTCAGTCTCCACATCCTTTTCCATAATTTCCTGAGCATCCACCTCTCGTTCATCCATTTTCTTAGTAGGTCGCTGTTGAGGTGGAATTATTGTGATTGGTTCGGTATCGTTGATGATTGTGTCATCCAGATCGTCTTGCAAATTGCGAGCAATGAGTTTCTTCTTGGTCTCTTTTCTTAGTACTTTCTTAGATTCCTTCTTCTTCTGTTTTTCAACCACAGGAGATGGCTCCTTGATTTTTCTTGCTCTTCTTCGCAGCAGCAACTGGTTTTGGATTACCACCTGGCTTCCTTTTGACAGCTCGTTCTTCGCCCGCTTGAGCAGCTGCAACTTCTCCAACGGTAGATGGTTTCTTTGTTGGAATCACCTATTCCTTGTTGGATTGACCAATCTGAATCAATGCCTTCTTGATTTTCTCATCTGTCACTTTCAAGAAAATTTGGGAGGCAGTGCTTATAGCCATCTCAACCTGATGCCTAGTCCTTGGCAAAATCCAATCAGTTTTGAACTGTAATCCCATGTTCCATTTATCCTTTGCGAAAAATCCTCCAATAATGGTGCTTATTTTAGTGGACAAGCGGAGAGGTCGCTTGATGTTCATCAAAGTGAAGTTACCATCTGAATCCTGGCACATATTGATATGTTGTACTTCATCGACAATTAACTTCAGCAGCGATCTGGCCTAATTAATGTTTAAGTTAAGTAGCACTGCGGCTATAACTTTTATCTTTCCCGGTGTAACAGCATCGTAGGTTCCCTAGTGTCCAAGAAAGACTTTTTGGACATAATCTAGTAGCAGACGATAGATAAGAAACATTAACCCGCAGTTGAAAGCTTTATTTGTCCAAGTAAGTGGTTGGGCCACAATGATGCTCATAGCTTCTTGTAACTGTTCATTTGTGACGTCATCGATCACCATATCTTCGTCGTCCTCCAGGTGGAAGTATCATTTCAATCAATGTTGTACGTATGTGTTCTTCCTTAGTCTTGTGAACATGTATTTGAACCGAATACTCTCACTCATCCTCCATCCATGAGCAGTAAAAGAGAGCTACCTGTCGTGGGAGATAATAATCGAGAGTGGCAATGTGGAATCCTATACATCACACAAAATGTTGTGAAGTATAAGGTTCCCCATAGATAGATCGCTATATACGAGTAGCTAGACAACAGATGGTTTCAACAGATTGTTATAGGTTATGTTGTTAGAGCAGATGGTTATTCTATAGTTATCGTGACTTAGAGTCATCGTTATCATAGTAAAGCGAATTAACAGAGAATTAAACACGATTAGTGAAATTTATACAACAATTATCCATAATTTTCCAACACTAAGCATGTTTCCTAGTATAACCACAGACATTTCAAGAAAAAATTTGAGATCACATTATGCTTAAACACATTAAACCATGTATCTTTAAGCAAAATCACAAACATTTAGGCATTTTTGGGCAAATTCATCATGCTTATTTCAACCACACAGAAACCACAGGTCATGCTTCTAGAACATGAAAATCAAAACCTTTGCAAGCCTCTATCTTTCCAAATAACACATCAAGGGTGCGAAACCCATGATGGTCGTAGACGGCACGAGGCTCCGGCGAGAGCTTAGCCTCGATCATGTGTAGCATTTTCGACAATGGAATCGGAGATGTGTGTGAGTGTGATGAAGATGAAGCAGAATCAGACATGATGTATGGTGAGTATTTAGCGAAAAGGGTTAAGAGGATATATGAGTGAGAACAGAAGTTACAGAGTAGAGCTTGAGAGTTCGAAAATGACAGTTTTTGAAGTTGAAAAGTGTTTTTGAAAGCTTAAGGACGAAGGCGGTCAAACACACATGCATATATCGGCATAAATCGAACGGATGAGATTAAAACAATAAAAGTAATATCATTCAACGGTTGAGATTACTCCCTGATTTAATCATTTGCCGCCCAAAAATTACTTTAACTTCACACGCTATCGCATTTTCTCTTCCAAGATGTCACATCATTTCCTCGATGCTAGTGAGGTGTGCAGTCATTAATAGTCATCCCTTTTTACTTCATTTTTCTGATAAAGGGAGAACTTTGGCATTATATTATATATATATATATATTTCAATAAATGACGATAATGGCTAATCATTAGACATAAATATAGTTAGAGTTAGAGAAAAAAAATAGCATTTATGACTCTATCTTGGTTCTCTCTTAATTTATGCCTAACAAATCATTTGATCATTTTGTTGGCTTGGTTAGTCCAACTTTTGCTTAACCACCTGTTCAAAACAGATGGTATGAAATATATTATCATTGTATGACAGTGAGTTGTTCAAACTACATTTGATTTATATCCTGCAAAACAATTTGTAAGTAGCAGTATATAAAATAGATCAATATATGAGATGATCTGTTCAACCACATATCGCTTTCTAGCGAACGAATTTGTTTAAAATGAATTCAGATTTAGATCCAAATATAATATCATCTACATATATTTGCACTAAAAGAATATATTTTTAGACTTTGATGGTGAAAAGTGTTTTGTCCACTGACCCTCTCTTGAATCCTGATTTTAGTAGGAAGGTGGACAAAGTTTCATACCAAGCTCGAGGAGCTTGTTTTAACTTATATACCGCTTTGACCAGCCTGTACACCTTGTTTTCATCTTCTACTTCGAACCCCTGAGGTTGTTCTAAATAGACTTCCTCTTCCAAAATTCCATTAAGGAAGACACTCTTGACGTCCATTTGAAACACTTTGAATCGTTGATAAGCTGCGTAGGCTAGAAACAATCGAATAACTTCTAATCTTGCTACAAGTGAAAATATTTCATTGATGTTGATTCCCTCTGTTGGTAGTAACCCTTTGCGACTAACCGAGCTTTGTTTCTAACCACCTTTCCTGTTTCATCCCTTTTATTCTTGAAAATCCACTTCACCCATATAACTCCTTAATTCACAGTTTGATCAACCAAGTACCATACTTCATTTCTTTTGAATTCATTCAGCTCTTCTTGCATGACATTTGTCCAATCTGCATCTTGTAAAGCTTCAAAGACATCTTTAGACTCAGTGTGATATAGATAGCAGCTGAGTAGTGCACTTTCTCCATACATTATTTGTGTCTTTACTCTATCAGCTGGGTTCCCAACAATGAGTACAGTTGGGTGGCTATCTACCCATCTATTTCGCCTTTTCATTTCTTATTCTAATACTTCGAGTTCAGGTTCGGTAGGTGGATCCTCAGATTCAGGACGATCTGTGATTGATACATCAAAAGGATTATCATCATTTATATCAAGGTTAGAAAGCTCGCTACTTATTTCTTGAGTAGGTGGATGTTGTTGGTCCCGAAAGAGCAAGGTTTGGTGTATGGGGGGGG
>JAPKLX010000042.1:1382062-1408500 GCA_026898415.1 Leonotis leonurus | reverse complement strand
CATCTCCTAATCTGTTCCAAAACAGAAATCACCTTATCTATAGTGATATGTTTTTACACGAGAACAGGTAAAACATAAGGAACAGCTAAGTGTGTTTCGAGAGACCATCATCAACACTAAAACTTTAGGGTTCCCAACAGATGTTGATCATGTGCTTAATAGATTCAGAGATAGATTGTTCAACAATAGGTAGTTGTAAACATTCATTATTTAATGTTCCCCCTTGATCTGTTCCCCCTTGATCTGTGGAGTTTCTCAATTTCATAGTTGAATTTTCATCATTTGAAAAGGAGAAACTATCTTTACCTGAAACCTCAAAAGTAGATTCATCAAATACCACATGAGGTGTTACTTCCACAACAAGGGTGCATTTTTTAAAAACATGATATGCCTTGTTGATGTTGGAATATTCTAAGAAAATTTCTTGATCAGATTTGCTATCAAATGTTTTTAATTGTGTTTTACCATTGTTGTGAATGAAACACTTGCAACCAAATGAACAAAAGTATGTAATGTGAGGCTTCCTGTTGTTCCACCGTTCATATGGAGTTTTTCCGTGGCGTAGAGTTATCACAGATCGATTATGTGTATAACAGGCCGTATTTATTGCTTCCGCCCAAAATTTCTTGGGGAGATTGATTTCGTTTAGCATTGTATGGGCTGCTTCCTTAAGTGATCATTTGCGCCTTTCCACTATCCCATTCTGTTGTGGCGTACGAGCTATTTAGGTTTGATGTTGAATTCCATTCTAGAGCAATAGGCTTCGATCATGTGATTGATGAACTTTGTTCCACGATCTGATCGAATAGTGATGATGGAAGTTCCCTTTTAGTTGGACAACTTTTTGAGTAAGTCAGGTAGCTTTTCAAAGGTCTCATTTTTCTTAAACATGAAAACAACCCACGTAAATCTAGAAAAATCATCTACATTTACGAGAGTATATTTTCTACCATTTACACTTAATGGAGATACATGTCCAAAAATGTCAAGATGTAGACGTTCCAAGATTCTTGATGTTGAGTGGGCTGCCTTTGTTGAAAATGAAGCTCTAGTTTGTATTCCTGCTTGGCAAGCTTCACAAACGTGGTCTCTATTAAACACTTGATCGGGTAAGCCCTCAACCAGCTTGTCCTTCACCAGCTTGATGATGAATTTGAAATTAGGTGACTTAGTCGTTTATGCCACAACTAGCTGGTCTTAAGGTTGGATTTTGTTACTAGTCATGTTTCAACCTGATCATCCCACTGTACTATATATAACCTGTCTTGTAAAATCCTGGTAAGAAGAATTTTTTCTCCTTCCAAATTTTTTACTAGACATTTGTTAGCTGCAAATTATACTCTCTTATTATTAGCACAAAATTGGCAAATTGAGAATAGGTTATGATTCAATCCCTCAACATATGAAATATTTAGGATAGTAGTGTTACCAACTTGGAGATCGCCAGAACCTTTTGTATATCCTTTAGAATCACCTCCAAAGGCAACAGTTGGTCCAATGCACTCCTTGTAGTTGGTTAACAATTCTTTGTTGCATGTCATATGTTTAGAGCATCTGCTATCGAGTATCCACACTACGCCCCGAGCTATATGCATTCTTCTCATCGATCTTCTATCCTGCAAATAAAATTTACTCAGCTACCCTACTGATAGAGGGTGCTTTGTCAGTAGACAAAGTTCCTTTTGAAACCCAAATTTGTTTAATAATGGAAATGTTTTGAGACGGCCTGATCTGTTTTCCGCTGAAGTCAATGTATACGATCAGTTTTCGTTTTGCAGAAGGTTGAGAGGTAGCAATTTGCTTCTTGAGCGCAGAAGGCTTGAACATATGTTTTGTTGGAACAGGCGGTTGATGTCTTCTTTTGTGTTGGGGAGCAGATCATTGTTGATGTTGATAAACTGCCTGTCGTTGATGTTGGTGCGCAAGGGGGTTTTACTTGTTGATATCCAACTCCATGTGTTATATATTTCTTATGTGAGTGGATTGTTGTTGTTTATAATGATGTTTCACCAAGATTGTTTGAGGTTGTCTTGGATTGTTGTTGTTGAGATTTACCACCTTGTCCTTACCCTTTTCTTAGATAAATTTTCCTGATGGGGGACCTTTATCCACACCATCAAAACCAAGGCAAGTACGATCTGCTGCCCTTCTTTGCATGCCGTTGATTATTTGAATCCGATCTTCATTTTTGTGTATCAAGTGATTGATCATTGCACTTAGATCATTGACTCTACTATTAGCAGAAGCTTCTTGGTCTATTAAATCAGAAATTTTGGCATTTAGTGCATATATTTCGTCACACTTGCTTTTGAGCTGTGTCATCAGCGCGTTCTCTCTATCATTGAACGAGCTACTGATATCTTTCATTTCTTGAATGGTGGTTGCTATTCTTCCATTTCCTCTTATTGAATGTTTGGAAATTTTGTTCAATCTTGCGTGATCCTCCATGAGTTTTGTGAAATCATCAATTGACAGATCATCTTCATCCTCTTCACCAGAATCATAAACAGGTGGATTAGAAGAAATAGAATATTGTCAATTTACTTTTGGGTTGTCGAGTCCGTTGTCATGTCCCATGAAGCATTCATCTCATTCATCCTCTTCAGCATCAAGAGCAATAAATGCTTCATCATTTTCTGAAGAGTTGTCCGACAGATGACTTTGAGTAGCTTTCTCTTCGGCTTTCATTGCCTTTCGTTGGTCTTTTAGCTTTTTATCTCTTTTAGCTCGAAGCTCCTCTCTCTTAACCTTTGATATGTCGGGACAGTCCATTTTGAAGTGTCATTTCCTACCTCACTTAAAGCACGAAAATTCAGAGAGGTCAACTTTAACATATGAGGTTGATTTTACCTCATTCTTTCGTTCAGGTCGATCAGCAAATCGATCTTTCCCTCTGAATTTCCTGTTGTTATTTTCATTGTAGAACCTCTTGTATCTGTTAGCTCTTATTTCCATCCGTTGAAATCTTTGAGCCATGAGAGAGTATTCCTCGAAGTAATTTTTTGTAGAATAGTTCTCATCATCTAAGCTGGATGTCTCTTTGACCATAATGTTTGGAGTTGGTTTTGGAATCTCCTTTGTCTTTTCCTTTGCCTTTGCTTTGAACGCTGCATCTTTATCTTTGTCTCCTGCAACAGGTTGCTTACTAGAAGTTGAATTAGATGAGCCATGAATACGATTAATTTCATATTCATTTCCAGTCAATAAATCAAATAGAGATTCAGTAGTTAGAGAATTGAACTCCGGCATCATAGGATGCATGGCGGAGTAGATTTCCCAACTAGCAGGTAGTGCTCGAATGACTTTCAAATTCTTCTCACGTTGAGAATATTTGTTCTTGTCAATCATTGCAATCTCTATAAGTACTTCAGTGAACCTGTGCTTCATCTGTGCGATGGTTTCTCCAGGTTTCATTTTGAATTCTTCAAATCTGTTGCAAGTTATAGACAACTTGTTTTCTTGTATTACATCCGATGCCAAGCTGATTTCTTTGAGCACATTCCACATCTCCTTTGATGTTTGGAGATGTCGTATTTTGGCCAAGTAAATGCCTCGAACTGTGCTGGAGATTAACCCTTTGGCATAATCATCAAGTCCAGCTTCTTTTCATTCTTTTGTAGTGTATTCATCCATGCTTTTCTCTTTTTTGACTATTTCAACAGATGGAACAGGACCAGTTCCATCCTTGATTTCCGCGCTACATTTTTGCATGATTTTGATGGGTCTATTTGTGATGACCTTCGACATCTATATGTGTTGAGCTCTCAAACACATTTCAATTCTAAAGCTCCAGTCATCAAATCCACCGATGGAGAAGTCCTCGCCGGCACGAACCATCTGACCTTCCATACTTAAGTAGAGGATTAGTAATATGCAAGTGGTATGAAATGAAAATATTTTTCTAGATCTATCCAAGATGACCACACAGAGATTAACTCCTATGGAACAAAAACAATGGTCAAAATGAACCACTGCTCTCATACCACTTGTCGGTCCCGAAAGAGAAAGATTGGTGTATGGTGGGTGGGTGGGGGGGGGAGAATACACCAATTCAAACTTTTATGGTTTTCTTGTTTTTAAATTAACAAATAAAGCTTAAGCACACTTAATAGATAACTTGAGTAGCAAGTTAAGTTCTTATTGTTAGGAAAAATTTAAACTGACTCAAATAATTCCTTGGAAGTGATTAACAAAGATTAAGTATAATTGTAAGTTAAACTCAAGCTGAGTTGTGTGCGAAATTTGGTGGTTTAATGCTCTTATTAAAATTCAAATAGTTTTCTTTACTCGAGATATTAAGCAATCCAATTTAAGAAATGATATGAAGAAGATGATAAATCAAAGAAAATAAGAAAATAAAGAACGCAAATAGTTCACGTGGTTCAGGATAAACTTTCCCTACGTCCACGGCTCGATCAAGATCTAGATCGAAAATCCACTAAGCTCTCCTTTCTTTTTACTCATTGAGTACGAGCCACAAGAAATATCAAAACTAGATATTGCCTTGTAATTACACTTTTTCTTCCAAAGATTGAAAACTGCAATCTAAGGAATACACTTTCTTGGATCAAATCTAGATCCTAACTTTTGTTTTGTAAATAGTTTTTTTCCAGAAAACATAAACTTCAAGCGAAGTAAACACTCAAGAGAATCCCGAGATTTCGGAGTGTTGTTGAGCGATGGTAGCTTGAAGATATTTGAGTAGAGTAATGGCAGATTTGTTTGTTTGAATTCTCGTGCTCTTTTCTGGAAGTGATGGTGTTATTTATAGACGCCATAGCTGCAACTAGCTGTTGGAGAAGATGAAGAGTCCTTCTACTTTGCATTAAATGCATGGCACGTTTTGTAGAAGCACGCGCTGCCTTCATTGCGTGTTGTAACCACCAGTCATGTGATTTTCCAATATTTACCATTCCTAAAATGATTCATCGTACAACAAATATGATATTCTTGTACTTCATTCCTTAAAATATCTCCTTTAATGTGACAACACACTGAGTGGTTGACTTATGACAAATTTAGGTATGTCGGCAGTCCACTGTAGTTATAGGGACAACTAGCTTGACTTCTTCTAACAGATCGTTTCCTACAATCTATCCATCGAGCTGTCCATTATGTATTAATTTGTTTGATATCAAATTAATACTTTAATCATTCTTTTTTATTCTTGAGTCCATCTTGGTATATGCAGCATACTTGATTTGGGACATATCGTTTAGAAAACGATATGCTGTTGTAACAGCGAGCTGTAATGTTGGGATAAACGATCTGTCTGTTCAGTGATCGTTTACTCGAGATGGTTCAAGTCTTCAAATATTTTATACTAGAGAACAACTAGTTCTATAGGATAGGTGTCCACCTGTTCTTTTACATTGTAGCTATTCAATATAATCTAGAAGGTACAGATTGTTCCTATAAGTGAGTTTGAAACCATAAACTCCCTTCTACAACGTTGATCTGATAAAATTTATTCTAGAAAGATAACATCTAAAATCATGATAAGTACAGAGGACAACTAAATGCTGGATTTGGGGACAGATCGTTATAAAAAACGATATGTTCCTAACTAAAACTAACTAGTTGTGTACAATGAATATATACTTGTCGATATAGTGATCAATATGTCCAGGAAAACTTTATAGGAATAATAAAGATCGTATAACTAACGATATGCTCATTTTGTAGTCAAGCTGATCCTTAAAAGATGATATTAATCACATGGTTTTGGAGATCTTGAAATGACTAAGTGTTGTTTCGAAAAACATCATCAAAACATAATAAATTCGTGGGGTTCCCAACATCTTAGACGATGTATCAGACTTATTTTCTGTTTGATTTTAATGAGAATAAATATTTCTATCATTGGTTTGTTATTTATTATCTTTATATATTGAATTGCAAACAAGTCCATTTTACTGCAATTATAGAATGTGTGGTGGATCGATGTTCACAGAAGGTAACACAGTCGGATCCTATCGTATAAAGCTGACAGTCTAAACAGACTTGGACAGTCTAGTCAGTAAAGACTGCGGTATCATTTGATGCGTGAGCTGACCTTAGCCCGCATAATGATATCGGTATGTATAAGCTGATATACATGCTTTGCGTATGCATATTGATAGGTTTTACAGTAGGATAAGTTCTACATGTTGTTTCTTAGAACGAGGTCTCAAAAATTAATTATTTCTTAATCTGTGACGATGACATTAATATATGCAGCTAATTAGACGCTGTTTTGATTTATCTACGCTTGCAGGTTTTTCGTAACCCTAAATAGTGATGTCTTGGATAGTAGTGATTGACTTAGCTAGAAGTGCTTGATTGTCAAGCACACAGAATCGCGTCTCGGTAACACGAGTTGATTAAATCCGTGTGAGGCGTTCAGAATAGTTTATTGTATAAGAACCCCGACCGATTGAAATTTATTCCATATGTAATAATTAAGGTATGAACAGGATCATTCGCGAATAAATATATTAATTAATTATGAGTTGTCAGCAAATTCAGTTAATTAATTGATTTTATAAATGTTAAATGCGGGAAATAATTAATGACAAGATGGTTACATCCGTAATTTTGGATGTATTAAGAAGAGTTCAATATTTATCCTATAGTGGAGTCGATAAATATTTATAATGGTATTACACTTTATTACATTTCAATAGAGTAATTAATTTGAAGTTCAATTAACTTAATATATTAATTAATTTAAGTTTAAGTTTGACCCAACAATTAATTAAATTTAATTGAGTCAAAATGACTTGAAAATTAATTTAATTAAGTTATGGATTTGACTAAGTCAAATTAATTTTGAATCATTCCAAATTCAAATTTGAATAATATATGGAATTGTAGAGAGATAAAAGGGAGAATTAATTATATTAATTTAGATGTTATCCATTCACCTTAGAAACCCTAACCTAGCCCAAAATATCTATAAATAGAGACATGTAGTGGCCGAAAATCCCACTCTCCATAGCCTAGGATTTTCGGCCAATTAGAGATTTGAATCTCTAAATTATTTGAAAATTAGTAGTATTCAAACGCTCTATTTTTCATTCTTGTTCTCTTAAATACTTGACAGTTTATTGCCCACACAATATTCAAGTAATAAATTGTGAATATGTTAGGAGTTTCCAAGGTTGGATTCAAGGAGATCAAGAGGAGATTCCATCGGTGTGGATTGTGGTTCGTTGCTAACGAATCAATTTGTTTCTCCGCAAGCGAAGGAGTAGTGAAGGAGAAGGTATAATAATTTAAATTCCACAATTATATTATCCTACGTGGTATTAAATGTCAAAAATTAATTATTTATGCGATTAATTAAACTTGTGGATCCTGCACATTTATGAGCCCATCATACTAGTTCCATCGTAAGTAAGTGTGAAAGTGTGAAGAATAAATCAAGAACCCAAGCCATGCATGAGGGAAGAAGTGAAGAAGATGAACAAATGCAGAAGTGAAAAGAGAGGAAGAAATAAAGTTGAAAGTGAAGAAATAAGAAATAGGATGAAAATGTGTTAGAGGCTGTCAAGTTTCTGTTAGTTGAGTGAGTAACAACCTTGTCATGAGGAGTTAGGTAGTTAAAGATATTGTGCATATATATGTGTGATAACAATGAGTTGTAAAACCTGAGGATATACTCATTTCAATTCTATTAAGTACAAATTTATTCTTTCTTCTTTTTTTTCTTCTTTTCCATTCTATGTAATACCTGAGGATATACTCATCAAAATAATCCGTAATATGCATAGATTTTAGTTTCTATATAAGATTTGGTTATCATCGGATCCTACCCTTATATAGAGACATATATATATACACCTGGTCTCTCCAGATGATGCTTGCATAGCTCTCCGGAAATAGGATCGAGCTATATGTTTGTCTTGGTGAAGCTCCCAAATGAGTTTAACATATTAGGCAGACAACATCGCCATCTTCAGGGTTTGCCAGTATCGCCCTAAAATAATATTCACTACAAAAAATGCTTTATATAGAAACGGAATAGTAACGGAATGTTATTCCGTTACTAAATATTAATGGAATGGTAACGAATTTTTTTTATATATTGAACAACGCAACTGGTAGCAGAATTTTCCGTTACTAAATTTAGAGACACCATTAGTAACGGTATTTTCCGTTACTAAATATTTTGGAAATGTTTTAAATATTTGTTATATTAAAAAAATATATAGATTACAAATTTTTCTGTTAGAATTTTGTTACTATACTTCTAAATCAATTTAAAACTTATTTTATACTAACTATTATTTTTTGCCCTAACTTTAAATTTCTAAATTGATTCAGACGCCGCTTCTCTTTCTTCTCCCTTCCTCGCTGCTTCTCTTTCTTCTCCCAGCCGCTGCTTCACGGAGTACATCTCGCTGGCGTTTTCTTCTGCGTTCAAGTGGTTTCGAACATTTTCCCTCAGCAATCTCAAGTATTTCTATCCCCAATTAGTCAGTTTCTCACTTTCTATTTCCATCTCTCAGCTTTTCCACTACACGACTGCTCGTGGACTGCCATCTTCGCCGCCGCGGTGGATATGTGTCCTTGCTATCGTCGAAGGTATTGTGATAATTTGTCATCTCTTCTCTCCGAGCAACAATTTTTTTATTGTGTTACTTGCATTATTTGTGTTCTCTAATCTTGTTGGAGGAGGCAAACTCCTTTTTACGTATCTATTCTTACAGAGGCAAACTCTACCGGTGGATTTGTGGTTCCTCTGATGAGTCTATTTCGATAAAGTAAGAGCTATAGGTTATGCTTAGGTTTTCAGTGAACAGAGGAAACATGTGCTCAAGTTCTCTCAGTGCGGGGACTTAATCTGCATGAAGAGAGTGATGGCCCTACCGGTGAGAGTCATCCTACACCCAAGGATAATCCTACGAGGTCAAGAACCTCGGTGGTAAATTATAATCTTAAATTTATCACAGTATCTTTGGCAGGGTAAATCTTATAACATTAATTCATCATTTTAAATTGTGTATAACAAATTATTAATTTAACTTATTTTGTAGGTTGTTCTTGCCCACTACTTCTAAGATCTCTAGTTCTTTCTACGACATTTTCAAGAAGATCAAGAACCCTGGCGGATACACTTGGAAAATAACACATGAAGATGTGAAGAAAAAATATTTTCAAGAATTTAAGGTCACGATCAATGATTCAATCACATATCACACACACAATTTTGGATATGGTCCTTCATAAATTCCTGAAAGCTAATCATATATTCCTTGAAAAAATATAAAAAGTTACTTGTGGTTTCGTTATATTTTTGCAGAAATTGTATACATGGGATCCGACTAGCGACACTATCATATACCAAGCATGGTAGAAAAAGGCAAGTTGTCGCTATTATGATTTCACACATGCAATGAAGGAGAAAAAAGATAATCCTAATGGGAAGCCGCCTTATATGTCCGATGAAGAGTGGCAAGGTTGGCACATGTATTGAAATTCTGAAGATGTAATTGAGAAGTCTCGAATTGCAAAGAAGTGTAGGTTATCTGAGTCTGATGGCCTAGGAACCGGGATAATGAAGCATAAGGGAGGATCGAAATCCCAACTTCAACGTGCTGAGGAGATGGTTGGTTTCTAAAAACTCATTTTTTTTAAATACATTTTTTGTTTCATTAATTCATAATAATTTTTATGTGTTTATGTTTATACATAGGGTGCAGAGACAGGACATCCCCCGAAATGTTTTCTTTGACATTCTTATACTGTAGGTCGTATCAGAGCTGATGGTACGTACACAGATAGAAAGTCCGAGAGAATTGGGGTAAGTGTTATATACACAAATATGTAGTGACTTAAATATATATATCTACACTATCAAAGTTTCTATTATATTACGTAATTGAACTGGCATGCTGCTGCATGCATCTGAGTTAGCTATCGTTATTTATTAACGACTATTTATATGGATTTGATGAAATACATATGTATATATTATATTTGTGCTGAATATAACCATTATGCTAGAAAGAAGAAAGACGTGCTAAAATACGTTGTGCATGTCGATTATTACATATTGCTTTGTTGTTGTGCTAAGGCTGCTCTAGTCGAAACTAGGGTCATGTATATTGCAATTTTGAGTCTAGAAAGGAGATTGCAATGGTTGGAGAAAAGAGTTGACCATTCATTGCCTTTTCATCCTAATGTCGATAATGGTGGTGAATTATGTGAGGATGATGTGCAAATTATTGCGAATGGTTGAATTGGTTAGACATTTAATAATTTACTATTTCACATTATATGTACATATCTCTCTCATGCTCACACACACACACACACACATCTTTATAAATGAAACTAGGATACTCCAAAAGAGAAAGAAGGATATAATTTGGGGAAGTATCAATGTTTGTAGCAACGGACAGTTGACTTCATTCAAGCACTAGAATAAGAGAGCTAATTCATGTTATGTTATCATCAATATTACTATATTAGGTGGTCAAAATGTGTTAATTATGTTTCTCCTAAATATCCTCTTTTAGATTCTCAAGTAATATTAATTAGGACTCTTCATAATTCATGTTTGAATCATATACATTTCCTTTTGTATTTTATTTAATCTCACAAAATTCATATGTAAATACATACCGAGGTGTATGCACGTGCTAGTCAATTAAGTGAGGAGACTGAAGTTGAGGTTGATGATGATGTGTTGAATTATATTTTTATAGATGTCATTGGAGGCGGTCCACACCGTAAGAGCAGGGTCTTTGGTGTTGGTGAAGACCTTGCTCGTGTGGCTTTCTGTCCGGTTGGCACGTCCTCTACATCGATTCGGTGTGATCCTGCCTACTTGGAGTTGGAGGAGCGATTAGACCAAGAGCATGCGGAGCGCATGTTACTGACCAAAATGGTGGAGGCCCAACAAGTTCTCATACAAAAGATTCTCGAGCAGCACACCTCACCACATCCTTGATCTTTCATGATACAATATAACTTGTTTTTTGAACATTGTGGTGATCTTTCATGATACAATATAACTTACCTTTTGACCATTATGGTGATTTTTTATGAAACAATATAACTTGTTTTTTTACCATTATGGTTCATATTATAAATACATGTTAACTTGGAACAACTATTATATATATTATTATTGAATTTTGTTATTGAGAATATTGTTTTTGTTGATTATATGTAATTAATATATGTTTTATAATAATTAAAATTATCGTAACTAGGTATTAATGAAAAATATAGCAATTACATCAAAGTTAGTAACAGAATAGTCACGAAAGCAACCATCAAAGTTATTAACGGAATAGTAACGAAATTAATCATATTTAAATAGAGATGGAAAATCCGTGACTATTCCGTTACTAAAATTATAAGCAACCACTAAAGTTTAGAAACGGAAGATTCTGTCACTATTCCGTTACTAAAACAGTCGCCCCTTAATTCGGTAAACACATTTTAGTAATGGAATTTCCGTGAGAAATCCGTTTCTATTTAGTAACGGAATAATTTCCGTGACTAACCGCATTAGAAACCATCAAAATACTTACGGTACAAATTCGTTACTATTCCGTTAATATTTGGTTTTAGTAACGGAATTTTTGGTTATAGTAACGGAATATTCCGTAACTAAATTCCTAATTTTTTGTAGTGATTCCTAAACTCCCACCATACATCCCTTCATCTATATGTACGTTACCTTCAATATATATATATATATTATATATGTGTGTGTGTTTAATCATACCTGATACAAAAAATTAGCATAATTTCTCAAAAAAAAAAACGGATTGCTGGGGTTCTGCACCAACATATTCTTGTAGTGGCTCTCCAAGATGAGGCCGCGGCTGTTTCCACCGCCATCCCTGTTTGCACCGCCGCTGCTGGTCATATACATATTCCCCTCACCCACATCACACAACCCGTCAAACAATCCCTCCAGCGCGTGAGCCTTGCGCGCTGCCAGGTTCTGCACCTTGAACAACTTCAAATTGGTCTCCGCCACCTCTTCCTCATCCTCTTCCTAGTCTTCATCCTAATCCTCATCGCAAAAGGCTGAGATCGCTAATGGAGGTAGCTGGTGAAAACTTCGGTTGAGCTGTTCGAGCTGCTGCAGATCCATGCAGCGTGCCAGAAGTATCAAACGAAGATTAAATAAGCAGGACCGTTCGATTAGAGTTAGCAATGAACGGTGGAGATCTTTTAGTTGCTTATGTTTGTTTTAAATAAAAGAAGCGCAAAACGCTTTTGTAACTCCTTTCTGAATAGTTTGTTAAACTTTTGCTGACACGTAAAGGTGATATATTTATCACTATGCACAATACTATAGAGATATGATGAGAGAGAGAGATATACTATCATCTTCTTCAATGGATTAACTACCTTTTGCAGTTCATCTTTTCTGCATTTTTATCTTTCATATACACTACACTATAGCTCTTTCTCTACATGGTATCACGAGGCAGTAATTGATCCAAACATTTATATAGAAAATGGTTAGGCATCGAAGAGTTCCATGGAACGTCCATCTTGATGAAGAGCGTGAATGAGGCCATGGAAATTGTCGCAATGAGCGCGACGAGGACAGCGGGATGATGATATAAACCATTACTCAGAGACACGGACGATCACAACATTGACGGAGATAATGGAAAACAATGGTGAATTGCATTGGACGACAAACAACTACGTACAAGATGTGTGGACGCACACCGCGGATCACCCAGGGATGCAATTAGTGGCATCACCATTGATTGCAGAGAACTTTTTGAACTGGAGTAGGTGCATCAAACGTGCACTTGGAGCTAAATATAAATTGGAGTTCATCGACGACAACATTGGAGAACCACCAGTGACGTCGCCGCACTACAAGGCATGGATGCGAGCTGATTATATGGTAACATCTTGGATAATTAACTCAATCTATAAGGATTTTAGTCAATCCTTTTACTCATACAAATAATACAAGAAGGTTGTGGGAAGCTTTGAACCAGATGTTCGGACGTAGTAATGATCCGAAACTATACAGAATGGAATGAGATGCTAGTGGTTTCCTACAAAGAAATCAAAGTATATTGGTTTATTTCAATAACTGTACATCAATTTGGAAAGAGTTAGACATGCTTCTTGCACCAATTGAATGTGTGTGTGGTGCAAGACCTAATTCACTTAGGAGAGAAGAGCAAAGAAGATTGATGCACTTTCTTCTTGGCTTAAATGATTGCTATGATGCTGCTAGGAGCCAGATCCTGTTCATGGATCCATTACCTTCAGTCAATAGAACTTATTCTATAATTTTACAGATGGAGGACCAGAAGATGATAATGAATGGATGTATAGATGGAGGAAATCCGCTGATGATGAACATGGGTAAAGCAATGTTTAGAAATAGTGGCTAGGAAGCTTATGGAAAACAACCAGTGGGTAAGACTAGAAGAACCAAAGAGGAGAATGCAAGATTGTATTGTACTCACTGCAAGATTAATGGTCATGAGGAGGTTGAGTGTTTTAAGTTGCATGGATAACCGGAATGGTTTAAGAAGTTGAAGGGTAACGAAGGGAAAATCAAAGCTAATCATATTGACTTTGGGACAGTAAGTGACCAAGAGAATAGAGATTATAGAGGTGGAGAACCAAATGGAGATTTATGCAAACTCATAAGAGATATGAAGGAAGTTCAGTCTGAAATAGCAATATGCGTGAGGAGTATAGCCAAATGGCAAAATGTGGGAACACTGAAACATGATATCAACATGATACATAAAGTGGACAATGACAATATGGAATTTAATGGTCATTATGCTTTCACAATTGGAAAGGAATAAAATTCTAACTCTTGGATTTTAGACTTAGGTGCAACAACACATAAATGTTGTAATCCCAGTCTAATGTATTCAGTCAGTAAGCGTGAGCATATGCATGATATCCATTTGCCCAATGGAACTTCTAATAAGAGACTCGGATATCAAATGCTTATTTCTCAAGTCACCTTGTCTTGTTGAAAGAGAAATGAATGATAAGGTTCTGGGTATAGGAAAGAACATAAAGAATCTACATATGTTCAATTATAATCTAGGGGAGAAAACAAATGCAAATGTGCTACATCAAGTTCATCTCACAATAGGGGAATGACATGAGACTTTGGGGTATGCTTCTTTGGAAACTATACAACATATTAAGCAACTGGAAGGCATGGTTACTAAACAAGATGTTGCAAAGATCACTCAATGTGAGGTATGTCTCAAAGCTAAAATAGCTATGAGTTCTTTTCCTATATTAAATAGGAGATCTGTGGAAGCTTGTGAGCTCATTCACGTAGATGTTTGGGGTCCCAATATTTATTAGAACATATGTAATACTAAATACATGCTTACTGTTGTAGGCATATTTGGTATGGACATATTTGTTGCAGTCTAAAGGTCAGGTGAGATCTTTACTTGAGGGGTATTTCTCAGTGATAGAAATTCAGTTTGGTAAGAGGATTAAAAGCATGAGATCTGATAATGGAACTGAGTTTCTTAATAACAACATGTCTTCTTTATTAAGAGATCTTGGTATTATACATCAAAGGTCTTATCTGTACACAACACAACAAAATGAGATAATTTAGAGAAGGCAAAAAACCCTCTTACAGATACCTAGGGTGCTTATGCTTCAAAGTCAAATCTCACATAGATTCTGGCCATATTCCTTATTGATGGCTACATGGATAGTGAATAGACTTCTTAGTAAAGTCTTAGGGTGGAGTAGTCCATACTTCAACCTCTTTGGTTAAGAACCAAATCTGAAATCTACTCCTAGGTTTGGTTGTCTAGCTTATGTTGTTAACATGGATCCTAAAAGAACTAAATTTGTAGACAGAAGTGACAAATGTGTGTTCTTAGATTTTTCACCAAATCATAAAGGTTATGTGTTATTTCAGTTGGAACATAGAAGCTTTTAGTCTCAAGGGATGTGAAATATTTTTCTTCTACCAATGCTTTTCATAAAGAATCTGATAATACACTTCCTAATGTGGTATTTCCAACCATGTCATCACAGCCTGATGATGACAATTTAGATGATGATATTCAGTGATTAGCAGACTCTGAAGGTGTTGATTCAACTCAAGAGGATCAACAAAGCAATACAGATGATGGAAATACTATTGTCACAATGAATTAGGAATCTCATTATAGCAGGGTAAGAGAGGGAGCTAGAATTGTAAAGCCACCTATTTGGATGTCAGACTATGTGGGAGCTGCTACATCATCTCCACACATACCACAAACGTACATGTTCCTCCAACATTTCCTTATTTAACAACACCACATGTATCTATGGAGCACACTGTATTCTTGGTTAATATTACTAATCTTCAAGAATCAACTTAGTACAAAGTTGCCAGTAGATATGTGGAGTGGGATAAAGCTATGAATGATGATAAAAGCATTGGAGAATAACAACACATGGATTCTTACCAAGCTTCCTCCAGGTAAGAAACCAATAGGATCTAAAGGGGTCTACAAGGTTGAAAAATTTAAAGCAAGGTTTGTTGCTAAAGGATATAATCAAGAATTTGGAATTGATTATAATGAAGTATTTTCTCCTGTTGTAAAGCTAGTAACAGTCAGATTTCTTCTTGCAGTTGCTACTTCCAAAGCTTGGGAAGTTCATCAAGATGATGTAAACAATGCATTTCTTCATGGTTTCTTGCATGAAGACATATACATGAAACCACCTCAAGGCTATGGCAAAGCAAAACAAGGTGAATTATGTAAATTAGTGAAGAGTTTATACGATTTAAAGTAAGCTTCTAGGGAGTGAAATGCAGAGTTTTGCAAGACCTTGTTTTCTTGGATTTTCTCAGTCCACTACTGACCACTGTCTGTTTATTAAAGAGTCAGGCAATAAATTTCTTTGCTTATTAGTGTATGTAGATGATGTGCTGATAACAGGGCCGAGCACTGATGATATCAATGATGAAACCCGCATGAGGGGCTCACGAATTCGCAGGATCCACAAGTTTAATTAATCACATTAATAATTAATTCTTATACAAATAATACCACAGAGGAGAACATAAAATGCGGAATAAATAATTTATACCTTCTCCTACGCAAATCCTCTACTTGTGGAGAAACGATTTGAATCGTTGGCTATCGAACCGTAATCCACGCCGTTCGAATCCTCTTCTTGATCTCCCATGATCCGACCTTGGAAATTTCTAACATATTCCCAATCTACTTACTAGAATATCGTGTGGACGAATATATCTAGTAATTAATGAGAACAAGAACGAAAATTGAAGCTTGGAATGCTTCCCAATTTTCGAAAATATAGAGTTAAAACTCTATAGGGGGCGCCGATTTTGGTGAGAAAGGAGAGAGAAATCGGCTCCTGCTATGTACTCATTTTATAGATATTATGGGTTATGTTAGGTCTTGTAAGGAGAATGGACAATATCCAAAATAATAGAACTGTAATTCTCACTTTAATCTCCTGCAGTTTCCATTTATAATTCAAATCAAAATTTGAATTATTCAAAATTAATTTGGGCTTGGTCATGAGCGACTGGGGATGCCTCCCTCTCCAATTAGTTTCTTTTTTTTTTTAATTCTTTTTGTAACAATACATTTGGTTTATTAAAAAGAGTTAAGAGATGTATTTATTATTTCATTTTTCTACAAGCAACACAATCATAAACCTTTTGATTTTCTTGATTTTTTAAAATGTTGTGATTTTAGTTTAGATCTTTTAATTATTATTTTTTTTTTCATTTTTTTCATCAATTTGAGGTATATTTCCACATTCTACTGGAGTTCTATACTAGGCTATCAAATACTATATGTTTAGTTTCAAAATGTCCCAAATGCAACAACAAATTCTTACTTTTATCTACTCAAGATCACAATTATATGTATCTAATTTACCTTAAGGTTTATCATGCATTGTGAGCAATTGTGATCACATTTATATTCATAGATTACACAATTGAACTTTGATAGTCTACAATGAATACATAGTACACAATTAAATTTGTGAGCACATTTTAACTTTATACATTACACAATTCCACAATAATCTTTTATGACACAGTTGGGGTTACATGAGCATCTCGTTGATCATAATCTTTTGTAACATTTCCATTCTAATTAGTAGTTTATGAATCATATTGGGTATTTTGCTTATATGAATTATGCAGTCATATTAGACTTTTGAAGGTAGAATTGTCTTTTTTGATGTTACATGTGCAATAGTTAATCAAATTGTGCATTATAGAAATTAACAGTGTCCTATTGAAGTTGACTGTACATTATTGGACCAAACTGTGCACTATTGTAATTTGATTGTGTAGTATTGAACTCGACCATGTAGTGTTGACAAATAAATAAATAAACTAAGGTTTAAGTAATAAACTAATTTATAAGTAAATTAATTCATACACTCATGTATAAGTAAATATATTCAGAAATTAATGTAGAAATGTATCATTTTGAAGTTGATTGTGCACTATCAAACCAAACTGTGCACTATTGAATTCGATTATGTATATTGTTGAACCCGGTTGTGTAGATAAATAATTAAATAATGGTGATATAGTGTACATGTAAATCAATTTCACTAATTAATTATCTTTGTTACTTATGAATTTTAAATAAATTAGCATGTGTAATGAGTAAAGGTGAATAGTATGTTTATTTCATTTGAACATACTAATTATATTATTATTAATTATAGTTATATAGTAGTGTACATGTGAACAATTTCTTAATTAATAAATAAATGATTTAATTTCCAAATCACAAGTACGTTTGACATAGTGAATATACACAACAAATGTACACAATCCAAATAGTTTACTTATGAGTCCATTTTACTTATTAACATGTACTTTACATAAAATTTTCATGATAATGTATTGAGTTTGGTTGATTTACTTGATAGCTCAAAAATTGAATCCACTTATTAGCAAAAATTGGTATAATTTCTTGAAATTAAGTAAAATGTTAATGTTATTCATTTTACATCTGAAGTACACAATTAGGGTATACAACGAGAGTATACAACTAATTAGGATACACGACTAGGGTACACAACTAACTAGATTACACGATTGATATATATTAAATATACACAACGAATGTACACTATTCAAATAGAATAACATAATAGTTGTTTAATTAAATCATTTGATTAAACCAACTTGTTAATATATGTTAGTGTAGAGTATGATATTTTGAAAACTAAAAAATGATTGACTAAAAAGGAAGTTGGTTCTTTCACCACACATATCGAGTACTGTATCGACTAAAATTGTTTTGAGTCGCTCGCAATCTTAACGAGGTCGTCTAGCAATGATAAGTCAACCCAAGTCGTATTCTCAAGTAAGACTTAGCAGGGCAATTCAATTCTTTATTCATAAACGAAAGCAAGTAAAATGATTGTTGAAGATTTAAAAACTAGGCAAGGAATATAAATAAGGAAAGCACGTAAAATTTAATCTAATGAAAAGCAACGATGAAACAAATTGTCTATCTCAGAAAAGGCTTTTGTTCCTCTCATTGTTTAAAATCTAATCTAATGAAAATCTAATCTATCGCCTTTTGTTGAGCTTCACATTGTTGGTGTTGGGTGTCAAGGCGAGTGTGGATGTCGCGGATGTCAGATCGCATCTCGCGAATGCCGGTGGTGACCTCGTTAGTGAATTGTTCTCATTGGGTGTTCCATTGAGGTTGGGTGCCCCATTGAGACTGGGTACCCCACTGTGATTGCTCGTCCCATTGGAATTGAGTACCCCATTGAGATTGGGTACCCCACTCGGATCCTCCGGTTGCGCCCACCGTGTCATAGTCGAGCCAAGTGGCGTCGACTTCCTCGTCGGCTTGCTCCTCTTCCTCTTCCCCAGACTGGGCCCTCTTCGTTGGCCTCCATGTGAGCATCTTCCGCCTCCTCGGCTTCATGGGATGCTCGAGCTGCTACTTGGGTGTTTAAGTACCAAATCACACAATTTTGCCCCTCTTATGGCACCAATTCAGATTGTGAGAGGGCGAATGGTGCACCTCTCAACTCGTTGATGTCGATCTTCTTAGTGGGAAGTGGTTTGTTGTGTGGGGGGTCATCTGCACGAATAAGATTGAGGTGCATGGCCATGGGAGTAGCGAGGTGAAGTAGTGAGGCGTGGGCTCGCTTCCGGAGTTGGATGGATTGAATGGACTCGAAGATGAATGAAGATGGGAAAATCTTCATCTTTTTGATTGCACAATGGAGTAAGAAGCACTCCACCGAGTTCACCTTATTTGCTTGCACATTGCCCAAGATGGAGTAGGTGATGAACTTGTGCAAAACGCCTATCTCGGGATCCCTTAGAAAGCCGTTGGGCATGCCTCCCGATGCCCAATTGTGGAAACCTGTTAACTCAAACCAAGCTAGATTCAGGTTAAATTCCGGGGGCACCCGATGGATCCCCGAAGTGGGAAATCCAAAGATGGATTTCATCATGGCAGTAATAACAGTATGAAATAATCCACAATACCAGAATTTAAATGACTTGAAATCAGATGCAACATCAAATGTGGTGAGAAATTCAAGTTCTAATTCTTTATAGCAATCAATTTCTAGCTTAGCATACTTCTCCAAACTAAGATTTTTCAAATAACGGGATACTTCAAAAGCAATGCCTAAACTAGTCAATAGTTCCCAATCAAGAGTACGAGGAAGGGTGATATCAAGAGTTGTGTACCGTATATAGAGAGTGCCCTCGTGATCATTGTATATTAGGAATGGTGCACCCGAGCCTTGGATGTTGTCGTGAATGGGGTGGAAATCCTCGTCATCTCCTCCTTGCCAGCTAGATTGTCCAACTTCACTTGTTTTGGATCTCTTTCTACCCATTGGACTTTTAGCAAACACTTGGTGGGCAAAAGAATTGATGAACTTGGGATTTGGGGTTTTGAATGTTTTAGTGGGTTGAATCGAAAATTGTTCGGATGGAATGGAAGAGCAAGAAAAGTTGATGGTAAATCCAAAGAATTGGAGTGAAAGAGTGAGTATGGAAGTAGGAATTGAAGAAGAAAATTGGGGGAGGGTTATGATTTGGGGAATTTGGGAGAGAAGAAGTGAAATAAGCGGGAAAAAATAAGGGAGAAAAGGTGATATAAGGTGGCATCCGGGTAACTCAGTGGTCGCTGAGGGGTCAACGGTCACTGAGTATAGTTCTCGTATATGGGAAGAAAAATTTGATGATTTTACGTGGCGGTTGGTTAGCGGCCGCTGCGGGGTCAGCGACCGCTGACTCGGGCTGGCACGGCCGCTGGCTAGCTAGCGCGGGGTCAGCGACTGCTGAGTGTGCCACAGTCGCTGACCCTTGCTCTCGTAAATTCCTTCATTTTTCCCTCCGCGGGTGCTGAGTGTCCCGCGCCCACTGATTTTGCCTCTCGCCCGGACTTTTTCGAGATGTGATTTTTTCGTTTCGTTACGTGTCTTGCCTCGGTTTCCTCCCAACTCGATAACACTTACGAATAAAGAAAAATAATGAAAATTAACTAATGAAAAGAAGAAAAAAATAAAGGAGAATAAAAACGAAAAATGGGAAAATGATTGTGGGTTGCCTCCTACGAAGCGCTGGTTTTAAGTTGTTGGCTCGACGGGATGGAACTAATTCAACGGGGGATCGGAGATGGGCGTTGACTCCACAACTTCGGGCATGGAGTCGCCTTCAATGTAGGGTTTTAGTCGACGTCCATTTATGCGAAAAGACTCCTCCCTGTCGTTACTATATAGTTCTACGGTCCCGGATGGTCGTATGTCCTTGATCACGAGTGGACTGCTCCACCTTGATTTGAGTTTGCCCGGGAATAATCGAAGTCTAGAATTAAAAAGTAGAATCTTTATTTCTGGTTTTAATTCCTTGTGCACAATTCGGTGGTCATGAATCCTCTTCACTTTGTCTTTGTAAATCCTTGCACTCTCATACGCCTCGTTCCTAAGCTCATCAAGCTCGGAAATTTGGAGTGATCTCCTCTCGGCTGCATTGTCAAGATCGTATGTCGCTGCCTTGATTGCCCAATATGCTTAGTATTCTACTTCGACTGGCAAGTGGCACACCTTTAACGGGGGATGGAACTAATTCAACGGGGAATTGGAGATGGGTGTTGACTCCACAACTTCGGGCATGGAGTCATCTTCAATGTACGGTTTTACCCGATGTCCATTTACGCGAAAAGACTCATCCTCGTCGTTACTATATAGTTCTACAGCCTCGAATGGTAGTATGTCCTTGATCACGAGTGGGCCGCTCCACCTTGATTTGAGTTTGCCCATGAATAGTCGAAGTCTAGAATTGAAAAGTAGAATCTTCATTCCCGGTTTTAATTCCTTGTGCACAATTCGGCAGTCATGAATCCGCTTCACTTTTTCTTTGTAAATCCGTGCCCTCTCATATGCCTCGTTCCTAAGCTCATCAAGCTTGGAAATTTGGAGTGATCTCCTCTCGGTTGCATTATCGAGGTTGTATGTCGCTGCCTTGATTGCCCAATATGCTTTGTATTCTACTTCGATCGGCAAGTGGCACGCCTTCCCATACACAAGACGGTACGGGCTCATCCCAAGAATGCTTTTGAAAGCCGTCCTATATGCCCATAAGGCATCGTTTAGCTTGAGTGCCCAATCTTTCTGGGATGGTTTTACGATTTTCTCCAATATGGCATTCACTTGCCTATTGCTCGTTTCGGCTTGTCCCGAGGTTTGTGGATGATATGGGGTGGCGACTTTGTGTGTGATCTCATTCTTCTTCATCAATTTTTTGAACAACTTGTTGCAAAATTGTTTTCCTCCATCGCTAATGATATCTTGAGGGAATCCAAATCTACATAAGATGTTTTCCTGCACAAACTTGAGAACAACATTAGCATTTCAAGTCCTAGTGGGGATAGCTTCAACCCACTTGGACACATAATCAACGACTAATAGAATGTACTCGTATCCAAAATATTTAGAGAAAGGACCCATTAAGTCAATACCCCACACGTCAAGATTTCGACTACCAATATATTTTGAAGAGGCATCTCATTGCGGCGGCTTATGGCTCCAACTTGTTGGCATCTGTCGCATGCCAAATATAATGTTTGAGCTTCCTTGAAGAGAGTTGGCCAAAAGAGCCTACATTGAGAAACCTTATGTGCCGTCTTTTGCACGACTTCCATGATGACTAGATTTAGTCGTCCTTGTCCATCTTGTTTTGGAACGGCGCCTTCCTCAAGATTGATGCGGTGCATGCATGTAGTAGGACTAATGTCGTGTTAGGTATTTAAGATATATTGTTATCTGTAATGTTGACCTAACATGTGTGTTTTTATGTTCTTCACAGGAATGTTGACCTAGTTTCTGACGCAACATAACAACTGGTGTTGACCTAGTTTCTGATGCACGAAGACGTGAAGGATGCACGGAGACTAGAGGGAAGACCAAGTCTTACTAGGCAGTTGAGAGTTTCATGCTAAGTGGAATTCTGTTTCCACAAATCTCGGGGTCAACAACAGATTAAAGCAGTTCCACAATTCCAGGCAGATTTGTGGAGTACAACAACAGAACTGCGAGATTTGTGGAGATATGGGCCGAACAATTACTACACTGATGGATCCAAGCCCATGTAGTCTATCTATAAATAGTAGAATTCTTTCATTTAGTTAAGACGGTTAGATAGACACATTTGCAGATTAAATTCGTAGTTTTAATTCTGTATGCTTCTTAGCTCATAAGAACATACATTTAGTATTTTAGTGATAGTGTTGTAGTTATTGTTGTCTTCAACATTGTAATAGCTCAACACTTGTTTTGATTATTCCTTTTTGGCCGTAAGGCTTCCGTGTAGGTTATTGTTTTATATAACCTACGCAAAAATTATCTCGTGTCTTCTACTTTAGCTTCCGCATATATTCACTTAGAGTAGGTTGATACACTTTCAAGTGGTATCAGAGCCTTCACTCGACACACTGAGTGTGGTCCTGATAGTATCACGACTCTAACGCGAAAATGGATCCAAATAGCATTGGAGCATTTCGGCCTCCGGTTTTGGATGGTTCGAATTACTCTTACTGGAAGACACGTACTCGCTCTTATATTAAGTCTCTAGATAGAAGAGCATGGATGTCTGTGGAGAATGGGTGGTCACCACCAAAACAGACTGACGCAGAAGGTGATGTGGTTCCAATACCACAAAGCTCCTGGTCACGTGATCAAATTGAGGCTGCCACATTTGATGATCGAGCACTGAATGCTATAATCTCAGAAGTCGACACAAACATGTTCAAACTGATTAAGAACTGTATGTGTGCGAAAGATGCTTGAGATATTCTCCAAAGACACTGTGAGGGGGACAACAACGTTAAGCAGTCACGTCTACGTATCCTCGCCTCTCAGTTCGAGAATATGAAGATGGAGAAAGATGAAGACATCTCTAGCTACACAAAAAGGATTCTTGACATTTCAAACGAGTGTCAAGATCTGGGAGATCCATTCAGCAATAAAGTTCTTGTCTCCAAAGCACTTCGCATGTTGCCACCTAGGTTTGATATGAAGTTAATAGCCATTGAAACAGCACAAGGTGTAAATGCACTTGAGTTCACAGACCTCATGAACTCCTTCAAAACCTATGAGATGAATTTAGAAGCAAGAGGCACTTTCACCAAGAAGAAAACGATGGCTCTCACTGCGGGCTCACAATCGTCACCTTCGTGCAGCAAGTTAATGGACATAATGGACTCCAGTGAATCCGAAGAAGTGGAAGAGATTCATGAAGGAGACGATGTCGCCATGATCACCAGGAAGTTTAATCGTATGGTGAGAGGATTCAAGCGAGACAAGAACAAAGAAAGACCCAAGGAGCGAGATGTACCACGTCTGGAGTACTATCAACCCCCAAAGAACGATAACAATCAGAGAAAAACTCCTGTTAGGAACACTCCTCACAACGAAGTGTTCAAATTCAGCTCCTCTAAGCTCGACAACGTACAATGCCATGAATGTAGAGTTTTCGGACACTTTGCAAATCAGTGCGCCAACACACTTCGAAAAAGGGGTAAATCCTATTGGGTGTCCTGGAATGATGATGAGCACGAGTTCTTTGAAGAAGTTGATCAGAAGTTGTTTGAGAACATAGCGCTGCATGTGACAACGACACCGCAGGACAAATCAGGGCAAAACGCTGATGCTGAAACTTTCTCAGAAAGGTATGATTCTAACTACTACTCTACATTGTTTTGTTTAAATGCATCTGTTGATGATGTAGGAAGTGTTAAGGATGACATAGACCTTACGTATGGTGAAGAATGTGATGACAATGCCTTCACTATAATACACGGATTAAAAAGGTTGTATGATGAGCTGTTGGAAAAATAGAAACAACAAGCACGAGATCTGGTGACCTCAACAGCTGAGATAACATGACTCAATGAAGCACAAGCCAAACAGGAGGTGTTGATCACACAACGTGACATAGAGCTCAGCAAGGTGAAATCCCAACTTGAAGAAGCACAGCTGACCATCCGCAAGTGGAATACTAGGACTTATTCGCTTCAAGAGATCATGGACAGCGCAAACCCAAGCAAAAGGGGCCTCGAATATGCTGCACCAACTGTGTTCTGTCGTGGATCCACATCGGCAGAAGAAACATCCAATACCAAAGCAGATGTTGTGCTCACAGATCCACCAACACAGATAAAGCAAAGCACCTCTCATGCAGGAAAAGGTAAGAAAGTTAAGAGAAAGAGTAAGAGACGTAGAAGGAAATATATATGTCATTACTGTCTCAAACCAGGCCACATAAAACCTTTTTGTTATCAAAAGAAAAGAGATGACAAGTCATATTCTGTGCTGCCACAACAACCTAAAATGATATGGGTTAAGAAAGTTGATCTAACATGTAATGTTGTGTACACAGCATTGAAAACTAACATTTCAGGTTCTTGGTACTTTGACAGCGGATGTTCACGCCACATGACAGGAAACAAAATATTCTTTTCTAACTATGAGATTTATGACGGAGGAAATGTTTCATTCGGTGGAGGTTCAAAACGTAAAATCGTAGAGAGATGTACACTTAATGTTCCTGGTTTGCCTGCTTTAACAAATGTGTATCATGTGCAAGGACTTATGGCAAACTTAATCAGCATAAGTCAATTATGTGATGGTAACATGCTTGTAAAATTCACTAAAGATGCATGTGAAGTATACAATAATAGAAACTTGTGCATCATGACAGGTCAAAGGTCATCAGACAATTGTTACATGACTGATAACCTAAAGTGCAACAAGGCTCAAGTTGATGATGCTAACTCTGGCATAAAAGATTAGGCCATACTAACTTTCAAAATCTTGGCAGATTAATCAAGATGGATGTCGTGCGAGGTCTACCCAAACTTGGAAAGGCAGACCAGATCGTGTGTGGAGACTGTCAACGAGGAAAACAATTACATGCCTCACATCTTGCTTTACAACACCATGAACAACACTTTGGGACCAACCGATGTCTTGAGCTTCTACATATGGATCTTGTAAGACCCATGGAAGTTGAAAGCATTGGTGGTAAAAGGTATGTATTAGTTGTGGTAGATGATTTTTCCAGGTTCACATGGACCTATTTCTTACGTGAAAAATCTGAAACATTTGAAGTGTTTAGAAATATGTTTGCTCGCGTTGCTAATGTATTTGATGCTAGAATCTCTCGTATTAGATTTGATCATGGTCGTGAGTTTGAGAACTCGCAGTTCACAACTTTCTGCAATAATACGGGAGTATGTCAGGAGTTTGCAGCACCGAAAACTCCATAGCAGAATGGGGTGGTCGAACGCAAAAATAGGACCTTGATTGAGATGGCAAGGGTTATGCTGAGCTCAAAACAAATGGCGAAACGTTTTTGGGCTGAGACAGTAAACACCGCGTGTTACATCAACAATCGAGTCAACATTCGACCAGGCTCATTCAATACACCGTATGAGCTACTTAAGGGAAGAAAACCTAACCTAAAACATTTTCGTGTTTTCGGGTGTGTATGTTTTATCCTAAATGATTGTGAGTATCTAACAAAGTTTGATGATAAGAGTGACAAAGGTGTATTTATTGGGTACTCAACAAACAGCGTAGCATATAGGGTATTTAACCTTTGCATTAAGACAATACAAGAATATGTTAATGTTGTCTTTGATGACGCAGGTGATGTGAACAAGGAGATGGAAGCAGAAGACGACGTATATCAAGGGGGAGTTGTTCTACCTCCTGTCGACGCTGTTGGGAACCCCATAACATTTCTTAGTTTTGATGATGGTTTTTTCAAAACACACTTGATATAATACATGTTCTGTACCTTCTATTTGGTTTCAACATAACAGATAGTCGAAACTGGTTCAAACAGAACGATAGAAGATGTCTTGAACAGATGCTAAAACCAGCAAGTCTCAAGCAGAAGGCTGGAACAGAAAGCTGGA
>JAPKLX010000042.1:1360174-1382052 GCA_026898415.1 Leonotis leonurus | reverse complement strand
AGAAGGCTGGAACAGAAAGCTGGAGCAGAAGACTAAGATTAGAGACAAAACGCTAAAACCAGCAAGTCTCAAGTTGAAGGCTGGGACAGAAAGCTAAGTCACAAACCAGAGAATCTCAAACCAGCAAGTCTCAAGACAGAGAGTCACAAACCAGAGAATCTCAAACCAGCAAGTCTCAAGACAGAATGCTAAATCAGAGAGTCTCAAAATGAAGCTAGTTAACTTTGACAGAAAGTTAAAAGATGGAAGATGCTTCGAACAGAAAGTATTTCTACCAGAAAGTACTCTACCAAAACGTATTCTAACAGAAAGTACTCCTACCAGAAAGTCTTTTCTACCAGAAAGTAGTTCAACCAGAAAATGGTTAACGTATGCTCAACCAGAAAAGCATCTCAAAGTCACTAGACCAGAAAGGGTACAACCAGAAGGGTAGAAGCAAACCAGATAGAGCATAACCAAATCTGTCAATGAAGCATTAAAGACTTTCCATCGAAGAAATAGAAACTGAATCATTGATTGATATGAAGAAGGAAAGCAATCACAGATGATCTGCTTACCATTCATAAAAGATTCATTCAACAAATCTACAAGGAAATAAGAGATACGATTGATTGGCAATTAACAAATCAAATCAAGCCAATCAACAAACGGCTAGAATTTCAAATTCAGAGCCTATATATGTTTGAAGATTTAAAGTCTGAACATACAGAAGAACACACACAAGCGCTATACAGCAGAAACACTTTCAAGCACTCTATCTCAAACCAGACTTAAGCTTCAATCTGTTTGTGATCATAATCACACCAAACCACCTCGATTCAAGTCTGTCTTATCGAGAGAAGGAGATCTTTACTAGCTAGTAGTTTTCTAGTGGATTAACGTGAAGATAGCCTCTGTTTACAGTAGTTTTCTGTAAGTTGTAAAGGGACACGACCCTTATTCGTGCATAAGTTTCAAAACCTGTTTGTACTTGAAACTTGTGGCTCGTTCTCAGCGAGGTTAAATAAGAAGAGTATCCTAGTAGTGGATATCTAATCCAGTTTGGATTAGACCGTGGACGTAGGGGGTTTCCCGAACCACGTAAAAATAACTGTGTTATTTAAATTCTGCATTTTATATTCAGTTGTTTTTATTCTGCATCTATCATACTCACTCAAATCTGCATTCTTAATCAACTTCCTAAATATTCGATTAAGTCTTCAAAAGATTTTCATAACAAGAGCACCGACTAAAGTCCACCATTATTCCGCACACAATACTTAGTTTGAAAACAAGTTCACACTTGCTTTCTGCTTTGTATATCTCACTTGAGAGAATTTATCTGGATAGAGTCTAATTGATTGAAAATCAATCTGTTCTATCACTTTGAGCAATCTGTAAATCAGAAAGCTTACATCTCTCTGATTAATTTAGTCAAGTAAACTGAAAAGTTTGCATTTGGTGTATCCCCCCCCCATACACCAAACCTTGCTCTTTCGGGACCAACAAGTGGTATCAGAGCAGTGGTTCATACGACCATTGTTTTGTTTTCACAAGGTTAATACCTGCGTGGTCAACTTGAATAGATCTAGAAAATCTTTTCATCATCTGCATACTATCTGTTATGGAATCATCTGTTATCAGGGCATGCGAAGAATTCTCCATCCAAGGTTACAGAGAATGGAGCTTCAGAATCAAGATGTGTCTCAAAGCTCATCACTGCCTGATGTGGAAGGTAATAGAAGAAGGACCTTTGGCTATTACAGAAGAAACCACTCGTATCACTGAAACAGGAGCAGTCAAGGAAACTGTACTGAAAGACCCCAGAAAGTATACTTCTGAAGAAAGAAGAGAAGCAAATCTTGATGATTTTGCTAAAGGAGTTATCTCCAGTACTGTGAAAGGAGTTCATCTGGCCAAGATCCAAGATCTTGATACAGCCAGAGAAATGTGGGAAGCACTAAGAGATCTCAGCCTAGGATCTGAAGCTATGATCGAGAACAAGCTATCCCTAGCATGTAATAAGTTCGATGAATTCAAAATGAAGCCTGGAGAAACCATTGAACAAATGAAGAACAGGTTCACTGAAGTATTACTTGAAGTGTCTGCCTTCAAAAAGGATAAGTACACACAGAGAGAGAAGAACCTCAAGATTCTTAGAGCTTTACCACCAAGCTGGGAAATCTATTCAGCTATGCAACCTCTACGTGCTGATTTCAATGATCTGTCTGTAGAAGCACTATTTGATCATTTAGCTGTCCATTATTCCGCACACAATACTTAGTTTGAAAACAAGTTCACACTTGCTTTCTGCTTTGTATATCTCACTTGAGAGAATTTATCTGGATAGAGTCTAATTGATTGAAAATCAATCTGTTCTATCACTTTGAGCAATCTGTAAATCAGAAAGCTTACATCTCTCTGATTAATTTAGTCAAGTAAACTGAAAAGTTTGCATTTGGTGTATCCCCCCCCCATACACCAAACCTTGCTCTTTCGGGACCAACAGACGCCAAAACTGTTCCACCTAACACAATATCCAGCAATAATGAGGAACACAATGTTACACAACAGGAATCAGAAGAAGAACAAATTGAGGTTCCAGAGGTTACTCACCGCAGAGAACCTCCAGGAAGAGTTAGAGAAAACCATCCATTGTCTCAAGTTATAGGAAATGTTGAGGATGGTGTTCAGACCAGACGTAAACAGCTGATTAACTATAGAGACATGTCATGCTTGTACTCTGTGTGCTCCACAATTTCTGGTGTAACATGTTTTGTCTCCAAGTTTGAACCAAAAAATGTCAAGGAAGCATTGATTGATGAGTTCTGGATAAATGTCATGCATGAAGAATTAAATTAGTTTGTTCGTAGTGATGTTTGGTACCTTGTTCCCAGACTAGCCAACAGAAATGTTATCGGCACAAAGTGGATTTTCAAGAATAAATCTGATGATAAGGGAACAATTGTACGAAACAAAGCACGATTGGTGGCTCAAGGGTATACTCAAGTTGAAGGGGTGGATTTCGATGACACGTTTGCCCCAGTAGCAAGACTTGAGTCCATTCGGTTGTTGCTTGTTTTTGCATGTCATCTCAACATCAATCTCTACCAGATGGATGTGAAGACAACATTTCTCAACGGTGAACTTAAAGAGGAAGTCTATGTTGAACAACCCAAAGGATTTGAGGACCCTCACAAGCCTGACTATGTGTTTCGACTGAAGAAAGCAGTGTACGGTCTCAAACAAGCACCACGTGCTTGGTATGAACATCTCACAAACTTCCTTCTCATGTACGGATTTGTAAGAGGTGCTGCTGACCGAACATTGTTTATCAAAAGGGAAGATCAACATATTCTTATTACTCAAATATATGTTGATGATATGACTGTTGGTTCTACATCACGTAACATGTTAAATAATTTTTCAGGTGCAATGTCTACGAAGTTCGAGATGAGCATGGTAGGCGAGCTCACATACTTCATTGGACTCTAAGTCAAACAAGGACAAGATGGCATCTTTATCTCTCAAAGCAAGTATGCCAAAGAGATGATAAAGCGGTTTAACCTTGAAGGCACAAAGCACATGAAAACTCCCATGGGATCTACAGAAAAGCTGACTAGAGATGATGTTGGAGAGGATGTTGACCCAACACTCTACAGATCAATGATAGGGAGTCTGCTGTACCTAACATCTACTCATTCAGATTTGATGTTTAGTGTATGTGTATGTGCCAGGTATCAAGCTAAACCTAAGGTTTCTCATATTAAAGTTGTTAAAAGAATTATCAGGTATGTTGCTGGAACATTAGATCTTGGAATCTTTTTTTCTAAAAACATGAATATGAGCTTGATAGGGTTTAGTGATTCTGATTGGGCTGGAGATGTGGATGATCGGAAGAGTACGAGTGGAGGTTGTTTTTACCTAGGGAACAACATCGTATCATGGCATAGTCGTCAGCAAAACTGTGTTTCCTTATCCACTGCTGAGTCTGAATATGTTGCAGCAGGCAGTTGTTGCACACAACTGCTGTGGCTCAAACAAATGCTTAGTGATTATGGCCTAGATAACAATGACCTAGTTGTGTACTATGACAATATGAGTGCTATAAACATTTCAAAAAATCATGTTCAACACTCAAGAACAAAGCATATTGAAATAAGACACCATTTCATTAGAGATCTAGTGGAACAAGAGGTGATTAAGCTTGAGTATGTGAAAACGGAAAACCAAGTTGCTGAAATTTTTACAAAACCTTTGGATCATGAGAGATTCGTACACTTACGAAAATCTCTTGGTCTTTGTTATTTCCATTGATTTGCTGTGTTGTGCTACACCCGTATCTATATCATTGTTATCTATATCATAGGGTGTAACTTTTGTGTCTAACTTGCTGGTATAACATCGTAGTCAACATGTTCTATATACAGACGCCTGGTATTCTTCTATATATATTTTTATGTAACTGTGTGGTAAACAATCCAAGTAGTTTGGGGGCACGGCGTTCGCTGCGACGATGCTACCTTACCAAAGGATTGCAACTGCGACTGCTTTCAAGGGTGAAAGGCTAGGGGCACGGCGTTCACTGCGACGATGCACTCTACGCTCACTAACCCTTGGATTCTTGTAGTTCTGCACCTATTTTATCTATACCAACCGGGTGGATGTTGTTTAGATGTTGACACAACAGAGCAAGTTGGACTGATCTCTCTAAAATGTTTCCATCAATATCAGCAACCTGTGTTTTCTATATCGCATAATCTAACATGTTCTCCTCAACATCCGTATTTCTCTCTTGGCAGTGGGTTATGATTGTCGAGTAGCGTGTTCTAGGTTTTGTCAGGATGAATGTGAAATGGCATAACACTTCTTTAGTTTAACCGTCGCCAGACTGTTCATTTCATCATTATCTTTTCTGCCACAGCAGTCACCTTTCACACGAAACCCTAAAAACCCCATTCTCTCTCTTCCATATCTGCACGCTCTCCAAAACTGATTCAATTTCTTTTTCTCGCCTCCTATACTTACAACAGAACACCCGACGCTTCCTTCACTCAAACCGTTCAGTTTCTAAAGATCCTTCACATTTGTCTTCTCTCGCATCTCTCCTGCACACAAAAATGACTACTCCACCGACCCCAGATGTTACTGCACTTCTCCAGGCCCTCTTAGCAGCCAACCCTACACTTCTCCAGGCTCTTCAAACCACCGTTGCACCACCACCAGTCGAAGCTCCGCCCGTCTCCGACGAAGCTCCGCCCGTTTCTGTGGACGTTCCGCCCGTGTCAGTGGAACCGCCGCCTGTTCAAACTCCAGTTGTACCCCCGACGGAAGAAATTCTTACTGCTCCTCCTCCAGTCCCTTCAGAGGCCGTCCCTGATGAACCACCGGTGGTTGACACCCTTGCACCACCAGTTACGACTATTGCACTGGTAGAACACACTCAAGCGTCGCTGCCATCCAGATCATCCTCTCCGCCCGCCACTCCTGCTCGCAAGCCCGCTACTAGGGGCTCCAGACTATCGACACACCATAGTCTGGCCAAGAAGTCAAAGGGTCCCATCCCCACTATTGTCGTTCAAGATAACAGTGAAGACGAAGTTTCTTCAGCCCCAAAGCGCCAGCGACTTCTCCCTGCTGCAGATGTTAAAGTTGAACCAACTTCTTCCGCCACTCTCACTGCCAAAGGCAAACAGGCGGTGCAGATTTTGAAGCTCTCTGATGCTCCCGACCTTCCATTGGATGCTGAAGAAGCTCTCAGCCTCCAATTCTACGATGAAATGGCGGCGGTTAAGTGGAAACGACTTCGAAACATTCCATGTGTAAGTGAGCGCACTGCTGATGAGACCACGTTTGAAGAAAACAATCTGCTATCCTTCTTCCGCTCCAGAGGGTTGTTGGGTATAGTTTTCGAACTCCCTCCTCTACTTAAATCTGTTGTGCGTCACTTCTATTGCAATCTACATCACTCCTTTGGTAATCGCCACTCTCCCAAGTTTGGCAAAGTGTACCTCTATAATTCCATCTTTGATTTCTCGGCGGAGGCCATCAACACTGCACTTGGTCTTACCAATGTTGAGAGCGACACTGCCCCCGATCTTGACGATGTTGCGAAACTGATCACGGGAGGCAAACGGTCAAAGTGGGTCCAAACTATGAAGTCGTCTTGTTTGACGCATCTATACTCCGTCCTACACAGAGTTCTTACCTACAATTGGATAGTCTCATCAAATGTTACTATGGTAACACAACAACATGGGATGTTACTCTATCTAATTGGACTCAACAAACCGTACAACATGGGTCGTATCATCTTTGATCAGCTCGTCGCTCTCTCCGTAAAACCGCAGATCACTACTCTTCCATTCCCTTCTCTTATTTGCAGGGTACTAGAGCACCAAGGCTTCACATCAATTGCCCGTAGTCATGAGGCTACTCCTGCCCCGGTGTATACAATCCATCCCTCCCTTTTCAGCAAGAGCAAGGTAGCAGACCTACCCTGGCACAATCCTGATGCTCCCGTCCCTGGTCCCTCTGGTATTCACCTGCCACCACAGACTGCACAACAGTTAATTGGTGCTCTGTCTACTCTAGCTGCCCTTGTTCCTGCGCTCCAAGCCTGCCTCTCTTCACAACAAGGGGGAGAATCAGTAGCCACAGCAGTAGGGGGAGAAGCAGCAACATGAGGAGACGCAGAAGAAGAGGAAGAAGACAGTAAGGAGGAAGAAGATGATGGAAATGAAAGATTGTGAAGGATAAGAGTTTTGGGAAGGATGACCGGATGTGGTCATAAAAACATTTTGCTGATGTGATGTTAAGGGCACCAAAAACAAGCACCAAAACAATTTTTATTTTTATGTTTTTTCTTTACTTTTTGTGGATGCTTTTATTTTTATGGTAGATGATTGTTGCAGCTCTAATCGTTTTTGATGAAATGGCATAGTAGTTGCTGCTTGAGATGTGTGGTAGTTTTACGTGCATATAGCTATCTCTATCTATATTGCTACTCTTGAAGGTGTTTTGCAGGCACAAACATTCAGGGGGAGCTCTAGTGAAGAAAATGGTGTTGTGAAGAAGGCACAAAAATAGGGGGAGTTTGTTAGGTATTTAAGATATATTGTTATCTGTAATGTTGACCTAACATGTGTGTTTTTGTATTTTTCACAGGAATGTTGACATAGTTTCTAACGCAACATAACAACTGGTGTTGACTTAGCGTCCAACTCGACAGCCACGTGGAAGGATGACTTGGCAGATGCACGAAGACGTGAAGGATGCACGGAGACTAGAGGGAAGACCAAGTCTTACTAGGCAGTTGAGAGTTTCATGCTAAGTGGAATTCTGTTTCCACAAATCTCGGGGTCAACAACAGATTAAAGCAGTTCCAAAATTCCAGGCAGATTTGCGGAGTACAACAACATAACTGCGAGATTTGTGGAGACATGGGCCGAACAGTTACTACACTGATGGATCCAAGCCCATGTAGTATATCTATAAATAGTAGAATTCTTTCATTTAGTTAAGACGGTTAGATAGACACATTTGCAGATTACATTCGTAGTTTTAATTCTGTATGCTTCTTAGCTCATAAGAACATACATTTAGTATTTTAGTGATAGTGTTGTAGTTATTGTTGTCTTCAACATTGTAATAGCTCAACACTTGTTTTGATTATTCCTTTTTGGCCGTAAGGCTTCCGTGTAGGTTATTGTTTTATATAACCTACGCAAAAATTATCTCGTGTCTTCTACTTTGGCTTCCGCATATATTCACTTAGAGTAGGTTGATACACTTTCATGTCATGAATGTCCGCTAGGCCCCATCCATAAGAGAGTTTGTGCTTCTTGAGAACTGGAAGTAGTAAGTGTTCTTGGTCCTTTGTCAACTCGGATGAGATGATCACAGGTTTTTTCTCTCCTTCTTCTAAGAAAACATACTTGAGGTGAGTGGGGAGCTTCTTGAGTTCCACTTTGTCAGGTGTCAGCGCCCCCTTGGGTTTTGCCTGAGTGATGGATTTTTCGTCAATTTCTTGCACTAAAACTTTTGGCCAAGGAATCAATAGCATCAATGAAACAACAATCATCAATAAAATTAGCGGATGGTATGGTGCGACTCCTATGAGCAGAAAAAGACACTTCCTCTCCTAGAACAGACATTTTAACTGTGTCATTTCTAACATCAATCAAAGTATTAGTAGTGGCTATGCATGGTCGTCCTAGAAGGAGTGTATGCTCTACACCATTTTCATGCGCGTCTCCTATATCTAAAACGACGAAATCAACGGGAACAATCAATCCACCTACTTGCACTAGAACATCCTCAATGACACCTCTAGGATATCTATCAGATCTGTCGGCTAACTACAAGCACATGCGAGTAGATTTAAGTTCACCTATTTTCAATTGCTTAAAAATAGAGTACGACATCAAATTAATTCCTGCTCCTAAGTCTAACATGTCTGATGCTTCATTACTGTTTCCTAGAGCAATATTGATAACAAAACTACATGAATCGTGTTGCTTAGGAGGTAAGGGCTGCTGCATGATGGAGCTCGCCACTTCGGAGACTGTCACCACTTCTTGATCGATGAATTTTCTCTTCTTCGCCGCCAACTCTTTAAAGAACTTGACATAGGCAGGGACATTTTGGATATCTTTCAAAACAGGTAGATTGACGTTTACCCTGAATAACATTTTATAGAAATCCTCGAACTGTTGGTTGTGTTTTGCGTTCCTTAGCTTGTTGGGATAAGGAATTGGCGGAACATACGGATTTGTTGTCTTGTGAAGTTTCTCACCGGGCTTTGCTTTCCCAACTTCGGGTGGGAGCCTGTCCTCCTTTATAATGGTGAAAGGTGGCATCTCCACCTTGTTATCCACCATTTTTCCACTCTACAAGGCGTTTGATGGTAGCATCTTATGCCTCTCGAGCCTGTTTACTCTCTTGCATGAAAGCGGCCAAACTATCCTCAAGAGATGATTTTTGAGGAGGCATAGTTTCATGTGGAAACTGCAGCATCGGATATTGGTGCTGTTGATTTGGAGGAGGATAAAATTACTGCGGCTGCAGTGGGAAAGTTTGCTGCTGCGGTTGCGGTGGATAGTACGACTGAGGTTGACGCTGGTACTAAGGCTGAAAATTCAGAGCTTGAGGGCGTTGATTTTGAAAATTCTGTGCTCTTTGAAATTGTGGCCTCCACCCTGCATTTTGCTGATTCCTTCATATGTTTTGCTGAGGGGGTGGTTCAGGCATGAATCCTTGTGCGACATAAATTTTTGCCTCGCCTTCGGCAGTCATCTCTGCCATTCATTGGCATTCTTCCACTACGTGGCCATAGTCGCCACAAATATCGCATGGCTCAGGTGCAACTTGCTAAACGAATGGTGATGGGGGTCGGTTAATCTTCAATTCTTGTAACTCCCTCATCATGTCTGCCATTTGCATCTTAAGATCAGGACTCGTAGTCACTGCACTGGCCTCCATTTGTCTCGGTCGAGAGGATTTTTGCTGCGAACTCACAGCTAGGGTCTCAAAAATCTCATTCATCTCCTCCTTCGTCTTGACTGCAATGTTTCCTCCCACCGAACTATCCACCATAAATTGAGTAGTCTGGAGCAATCCGTCATAGAAGAACTGGCATAGCATCTCCAGTGCCATCTGATGGTGGGGGCACTGCTGATGTAGCTCCGGGAATCTCTCTCGTGCCTCATGGAATGTCTCATCGTGGGCTTGCGCGAAGTTCATTATCTTAGTACGTACCGCTTGAGTTTTATGATGCGGGTAGTACTTCAACATGAACTTCTCACAAACTGATGCCCAAGTGGTGAGTGATCCGGGTGGAAGAGATAGGAACCAAGATTTGGCTCTATCCTTCAACGTGTAAGGGAAACACTTAAACTTGAGTTGGTCCTCCGTCAGTGAGTGAAGCGGAAAAATTTGCACCACCGTACAATATTCTTGGATGAACGTCAAGACATCTTCACTCGGGAGTCCATGATACGTCGGGAGAAGTGATTGGTGGTGTGGCTTCAATTCATAGTTCCTGACTGCGGTGGCTAGAACAATGGCTGAAGTAGTGGTTGCGCCGAACTTGGGCCTAGTAAAATTGCCCATGTAGCGCGGTCTTTTGTCAACAATCTCATCGGCCATCTCTTCGAATAAACGCGATAGTGAGAATTCGTCAATGTGCTCGATGTCTTCTTCTACCGTGGCTAGGATCTAGCGTTTTCGGTTTATGTTGTCGATGAAGGGAGTCAACGGCTTTCTAGCACTGCGGCGACCTTGCATACACAACACTCAACAAAAACATTACGCGTACCACTATATAGAAGAAAGAAGTAAACATAATAAATAAAAAAAAATAAAATAAAATAAAAAGAACAGTGAATTAAATCGCCTAAAGCCTTCCCCGGCAACGGTCTAGAATCCACAATGAAAAACGGAAAACAAACTCGATTAATATCTGGAACGGTTAGGAATCCACAATGAAAAAGGGAAGAAGAACTACGAATTAGAATGTTGTGATTGGCGATCCTTCGAGTACGAAATCTAAACTAGAACGACTAACTAGAAATCAAAAGTCTCAACCCTAGATCAATAGGTTGAGACGTGCTCAAAATATAAAAGAAAACGTCTGGAATGAAAGTCAGGAACGGAGTCGAAAGATGATGTCTCAAAAAATGTGTCTATCGAATGAGAAACGCGTCGGGTATTTATAGCCGACGAGAGAGGTCAGCAACCGCTGACCCTGGTTGTTCCACGCTCCCCGCTAAAGTGGTTAGCGCTGGCTCGGGTCAGCCGCTGGGATCAGCGGTTGTTGGCTCGGTGTCTGGCTCGGTCATGGCGTGGTCTGGGACACCAGCGCCTAGTCAGCGGTCGCTTAGTGCTACGCGGCCGCTGACTAGTGCTCTCGGCAATAGTCTTCATTTTTCGTCACTTCTCGAACCTTTCTCGTCTCTTTTCCAACTTCAACACTCGTTTAGGCTTGTGATCCTGAAACATAAAATGAACCGTAAATCGAGCCAAAATATTATGCAAAGAGAGAAAATAATATGAATAAAGACACGGAAAATATGAATTTAGACGATAAAAAAGAGGCTAAACAAGTGCACGATTATTATACAAAATGGAAAGACACAGAAAATACTTGATTAAAAAATTATATAATATTCAATTCATTATTAGCAGTTATGTGTGAAGATTTGTTCTAGGCATCATTTTCTGGCCGAACCTCTTATGTAACTGGAACACAATTCTAAAACACAGTTTTTTACTTGCTTTTAGTAGTTAGAATTGGTATTTCAAGTGGATTGGAACTCTATCCGACTATTTGTGTGAAGATTTGTAGTAAGTTTGTCAACTTTTATCTTTCTATGGATTCTTCTTTACTTATGGTTGACTAGATCTTCCCTAGGGTTGATTATCCCAATCTTTCAATTAATGCTTTGAGTTGATCTTTGAATGGTTGTTTGATTGGTGCTTTACGAGTTTTGTATGCTTGATCAACATATAGAACTCTAAGATATAGAATGGATTGAAATGAATTGTTCTATGTCTCTTTTGTAATCAAACAACCAATCCTTGTAATCGAAAATGTAAAGAGGAAATCGAGTTTTGAATTTGATATTCTTTAAGTGTGATTTGGACACGTAAGTGATAATCACCGATTAGTCTTTAAGAACACGAAAGTGATTGGCTAATCAACTTGGAGAATTCTATTAGAACTTGAGATGATTGATCAAACATTAAGTGTGGATTTTGGATGATCTCTACCTTAGTCTTAATTCATTTGAGTACCTCGTTTATTGCTTCATTAGTTAGATTATTATTACATCTTCAAATTGATTTAGAGTGCTATAGGATTTCTTTTATTTTATTATAGTACTTTTAATCATTGTCCTGCATAGTCTTCCTCTGAGATACAACATTCGGGTCGACTACTACGTATTACAACTTCTTAGGATACGTTTATAGTCGAACAAAATTTGGCACCGTTGCCGGGGAAGGCTATAGGCATTTTGATTTTCAGTGCTTGTTTGTTTTTATCTTCTTCTTTCTTTGTTTTCCGTATTGTGATTGTTCAGTTTAGTGATTGTTGTGTTTTTATTTTCGTTTTTGTTTTAGTTTGGAGTTTTCAACCGCAAGTTGTATTTGACTTCTCTTTTCGTGGTGTTAGGTAGTAGTCAGAATAAGAGATTGGCACCCGTGTTGGACAACGTACATCGAATGAGTGAGTTGCAAACAGTCAACCTGGAAGAGGAGGTTGAAAACGGCTATACGTTGGAGTCAGGGTATCGATCAGATCATTCAGAAAGTTCACTCCCACGAGACTCAGACAAAGATTGGAGTGAGACGAGCTCTCACACAGTCATGGCAGCCCATCAGATGAGGGAACTTGCTAGGCCAGTAATAGGAGTTGCGGCATCACCCATTGTGTTGGGACAAGTAGCTCGTAACTACGAGCTCAAGAGTATCCACTTCAACCAGCTTTCGTCATTCTATGGTATGCCGGCGGAGGATGCATTGAACTTCATCCGCAAGTTCTATGCCATAGTCCAGACCTTTCCACTTGGAGGATTGACTGAGGATCAACTGAAGATGCGGTGCTTTCCGTACACTCTCAAGGACTGAGCTAAGACATGGTTTATGTCTTTAGCTCCCAATTCTCTTCAAAACTGGAATCAGGTGTCTGAGAGATTCATGTCGAAGTGGTACTCGAACCAAAAGACGCAAGAGGTTAGGTCACAGCTGGTGACCTTCACACAGTTGGATGGAGAGCCTCTTCACGAGGTTTGGGAAAGATTCAAGTATCTCCAAATGCAATGTCCTCATCACAACCTTTCTCTGGAGTTGCTCAACCAGTTCTTTTACGAGAGTCTTCACCAAAACTTCCAGTATATGGTTGATACTGCGGCTGGAGGAGACATTGGGAGCAAGACCGCGGAAGTGCTCACCGAGATATTCGAGACAATGGCGGATAACTCACAGCAAAGGAGCTCTAGAGGTCCGAAAAAGAAGGTTAATGAAGCATCTTCGAGTAATGACATGGTGAGACAGTTGGCAGAGCTGACAAGACAAGTGCAGGCCATCCGAACTACGGATGAGCAACCTAGGAAGGCTCATGTTGATGAAACATGTGGAATATGTGGAGAATTTGGACATGGTTCAAATCTGTGCACACTTGGAGTGGAGTCTGGGATGGCATATGAGGAGCAAGTGAATGCTCTTCAAGGATTTCAACCTCGACCAAAGTTTGATCCGTACTCGAATTCATACAATTTGGGGTATAGATACCATCCCAATTTCTCGTGGAGGCAGCAAGCTCCACAAGGGCAGCAAATGCCGGCTCAGCAAAGCTTCCAACAATTTGTGCCACCACCACACCAATCACCTCCAGGATTTCCTAAAGTCTCAGTTGAAGAGACTTTGAACAAGGTGGTTGAGGCACATAACAAGAGGTTTGAAACAATTGAGGCTTCGATGAGGAGAATCGAGACGCAAGTTGACCAGCTAGCTGAGACTATAGGATATTTCGTGCAGAGCAGTAGGAAGGACAAGCTTCCTAGCCAGGCTAAGTGAAAAGGATTGAAAGGTGTCGAGCTCACGACATAAAACAAGCGCTTCGTGGGAGGCAACCCACGTTTTATTTCTTGCTTTTGTTGTTTTTAGTTATTTGCTTTGTTTGATGTGTTGAGAATCTTATGTTGGTATTACAGGGTGTGTAGGGCATGACGTTTGGAATGAAAAGTCGGTAGGAGGAAGGAACGAATAATTTGAGAAGGAAGAGCTAAGTTTTGGGGCGGTAGAAAAGTGCACCCAGCGATCGCTGGGGTGCAAGTTCAGATGGGTCAGAAAACCACACCCAGCGGTCGCTGGGAAGTATGCAGAACAGAGAGCAGAAAGCCACACCCAGCGATCGCTGGGTCTGCAATTCCAGCGACCCTTATTATCTCTCCAGCGACCAAATCCTTAATTTTATCAAACTTTCTTTTCTCCTTCACCCCAAAATCGAAACCCTATCCCCAAAATTCCCAAATTCCTCCATCCTTCATTCTAATCCCCACATTTCACTTACCCACTCTAGTCTCTACATTTTCATCCAAAAATTTTCCAATTCCATCCACTAAATCCCTAAATCCCAAATTCTCCATTCCTAATCAAATTTCCTCCATATTTTACCAAAACTCATCACCTTCTTCACCCCCAAAACCACTCTAACCCTCTAAAATGCCGAAGAAGTCAAAGAGGTCGCATGAGCATGAGGTAGTGGATGAGGAGGAGGCCGACCAACCGGAGGTAAACATTCAAAGGCTCTTCCCAAATAGCAAATTCCCCATTTACAACCATGATGAAGGTGATATCTTTGACCGTTTGTATGATTTACCTTTTAATCTTGGACATCATTATGATTGAGATTTGTTTACTCGCTTAAATGTTCGTTCACAACTTCGTACTTATTTGCGCACTTTGGGATTGTTGAAGTTAGCTGATAGTGGTCCATTAGAAGGTTATGCTGATTTGTCATTTGATTTTATTGCTTCTTTTCAATTGTATGATGACTATAACTCTTTTAATTGTCGACTGCTTGGTAATAAGTTCCGTGTGTCTCGTACTGATATGCATGCGGTTTTTGGTTTTGCTTCTCCGCGGGGTGCGGCTACGAAAACCCCTAAGGGGTTTAATCCCGCAGCTGCTTGGCATGACTTGACCGGTTTATATAACTGGAACCCGAGTGGAACTCCTAGTGGTTTCATTCGGGATGATGTCCTTTCCCTCTTGCATAAATTTATTGCTTACAATGTGTCGGGAAAGGAGCAGGCAAATAAGGTCAACTCGAGTGAGTGCTTTCTTTTATCTGCTGCTTTCAAGGGACATAAGGTGTGCATCACATCCTTCATATTGTCCCAATTAGATGGTATTAGAACTAGGAAGAAAGCTCACCCTACATTTGCATATATTCTGTATCGCCTTGCTTTGCATTATGGTTTGCAGGTACCTGATTCATATGAGGAAGTGGAAGGTGTCTGCCTCACTGCAACATTCTTGAAGAATGTTGGCCTAGTTGCTGCTTCTGAGACTTCCTTTGTTCCATATGAACAAATGGAGTGTGTTCGTCACTACAGAGAGCGCGAGGCTGCACTAGAGAGAGAGGGAGGTGTCGGTACTTTAGCTGAGGCGGCCCAAAGGACTGAGGAGGCCCCTCTTGGTGCTGATACCGAGATGGAGGAGCGTCTCTATGAGAGAGAGAATAAAAACGCTAGAAGGGCGTTTAAAAAAAAAAAAAAAACGAACTCTAGAAGGGCGTTAATAAAAGGAAAATTGAATATGTGACGATAGGGAGATGTGAGATGAGTGTACATCGTGACCATATGTATATTGATGAACTTAGTAACGGGAAACATTACATCTTAATTGAGTGACCGAATACAATTAGAATTGAACTTAGACTAATACCGGTTTGAAGTTGTGAATGGTGGTTGGGCTTATGTGTTAATTATTAATATGTGTTAATGCTTAGTTGTGGTATTTTGCTTGAGGACAAACAAATGATTAAGTGTGGGGGAGTTGTTTAGTAGGTTTTTGTTATATTTTAGTGTGTTGTTTTGTCGTGTTTTATATGTTTATCTTTTGTTTCGTATTATTTTATTGTTCATGTTATGCCGGTTCTTATTTTTTAGTGTATTATGTAGGATGGAGTGAAAGACGATGAATTTGAGCTGGGAGTGCTGGAAAGACCGTTGGAGCAAAGCCAGGTGAGAGAGAGGCGAACAAGCATGGAACAGGAAGGAGACGAGCACAACAAGGAGCTGATGAGTGCAGCCAGCGATCGCTGGGCTGCAGAAGCAGAAGAGGACAAAAACATGCAGCCAGCGATCGCTGGGTATCTTTAACGAGTCAGAAGGTTGTAGCCAGCGACCACTGGCTAGCAGTTATGTGCGTGTTTTAATTGTTCTAGGCGTCATTTTCTGGGCTAACCTCTTATGTAACTGGAACACAATTCTCAAACACAGTTTTTTACTTGCTTTTAGTAGTTAGAATTGGTATTTCAAGTGGGTTGGAACTCAATATGACTATTTGTGTGAAGATTTGTAGTAAGTTTGTCAACTTTTATCTTTCTATGGATTCTTCTTTACTTATGGTTGGCTAGATCTTCCCTAGGGTTGATTATCCCAATCTTTCACTTAATGCTTTGAGTTGATCTTTGAATGGTTGTTTGATTGGTGCTTTACGAGTTTTGTATGCTCGATCACCATATAGAACTCTAAGATATAGAATGGATTGAAATGAATTGTTCTATGTCTCTTTTGTAATCAAACAACCAATCCTTGTAATCGGAAACGTAAAGAGGAAATCAAGTTTTGAATTTGATATTCTTTAAGTGTGATTTGGACACGTGAGTGATAATCACCGATTAGTCTTTAAGAACACGAAAGTGATTGGCTAATCAACTTGGAGAATTATATTAGAACTTGAGATGATTGATCAAACATTAAGTGTGGATTGTGGATGATCTCTACCTTAGTCTTAATTCATTTGAGTACCTCGTTTATTGCTTTTCATTAGTTAGATTGTTATCACATCTTCAAATTGATTTAGAGTGTTATAGGATTTCTTTTATTTCATTATAGTACTTTTAATCATTGCCTTGCATAGTCTTCCTCTGAGATACGACATTCGGGTCGACTACTACGTATTACAACTTCTTAGGATATGTTTATAGTCGAACATCCTTCTTCTCCGATTCTCTCTCCGTCTCCTCTCACTTTTAAGGCGTCGCAACAGCAGATAACCATGCCGGATTTCAATTGAAATTGTGACGTTCAGGCCGATAATTTAGAAGAATTCGCGTTCGTTCACCACTGTTGTTGTGTGTTGGCACTCTCTGCTACAAATCGCGAAAAACAAAGGATTAGGAGCGGATCTCAACATCGAATGTGCTCCTCCACGATGCAGGCATGGTCCGACAGTGGAATGCGGCAAACATTGTCGCAGAGATTTGAACGACGTGGGTTTGAGGAGCGCTGCCGAGAGGGGGCGCGGTCGGGAGAGGCAGCGATAGCTTTGCATCGTTCGCAAAATATTATTGCAAAATTGTCTGTTGCTACTCTCTTTGCGTTGCACATACATGTAGATTGCATTGTCATATACGCGTAAACTGCAATGTTATTTCATTTTTGTATCGTTTAATAATAATATGTTGCACCACACATACTTGTGAATTGCATTGATATACATGTAAATTGCATCGTTATTTAATTAAAATTCAGTCTCAACGAAGTTATAATTTGTACAAACTGCAATACATCAATAAATATAAAATAATGCATCAGACGTTTGGTTAGAATGAAAACGGCGTAAATCGGTATTGTATGTGGTGGAGTGGTTTCCGGTTGTGTTTCCCAATTAAAATTCTCGTAAATGAGACTTTTCAATATTTTGGAAGATTATCATATCTCATAAAATTCTCCAACTACTAAAATTAAATGGTAATGCAAATCATGTAACTATATAGTGCAACACTACATACATGTCAAATGCAAAATATGTGAATATACAGTGCAATAATAAACACATGAAGATTTTCTCTTTCCTTATTGTAGTTGCGTAATTTATGGGATTCATATCAAGTTGAATATCCTATCAAATCCCCCAGTAGGATAAGTACCGATTTATCCTTTTGCATTGTATATTGACAATGCAACATGTTTATAACAAAAAAAAGGAATTAATCATAGTCATTAGATCCATTCAAATAGACACTCTAAATCAATTCATATTTCTTATCATTTATCCTTTTTTTCCTGAACTCACTCCTATATCTATATTTGGATTCTTTTAAAAATTGTGCTAATATGTTAATACATATACTTTATGTTTTCTTGTTCGTTTATTAAGAGTTGTCTACCAATCATAGATGATCATTATTATTTCGTATATGTATTGAATAAAATAGGAAAAATATTGAAATAGTCAAAAGAATTCTCAATGAGAGAAAGAGATCGATGTAGATAAAAGAAAAAAAAAGAAAAAAAAAGAAAAAGGAAGTGAGGAACAAAATTGTACTGTATTAGAGAAAATAGGAAGAGATTGAGATAGCTAATGGAATATGCTTAGAGAGAGAAATTACTCTCGGCCATCGAAGGAAAAGAAAAAAATGCAGAAGATATTTAAATTGATGTAAAAGAGAAGAAAAATAAGTAGAGGTGAAATATGTGGGACCATGTGTAGAGAATTGTAATTTAGTATAACTAGAACATTTCTGAAAATATATTCTATTATTGATTGAATTTATAAATATACGTAATTTTATATATAAATAAATTGTATTTTAAGTATAAAATAAATTACATATAATTTTAGAATATTAGTTTTAAGCAGCTAATTATGGAATATATTAATATTTTTAGTTTTAATGGGTAATTCTGAAAATAAAACTATTTTTTTAACTTTTTAAATATAAAAGAGTTCAAATATTCGAAATATTTACATCATTCAAATTGTAAAAGAAAATAGACCTTAACCATGTGGTATTGAATTTGGAGTATTTTTTGCAGAAAATTTGGAGGAAATTAATACATAAAAATTGAATATTTGATTTAATAATTTGAGAAGTACACTTCAAGAGATTAGATGCAGCTTGATATACTTAGATGAATCGCCAATGGGGCATTATTAACTTAGCTAATAAAGAAATCCATGAGATTATGTTGTACATTTAGGGGGTGTTTGGTTGGAAAGATTATTAATTTAGGATTTAGTCTTAGATTAATTATCATGGATTGTTCGGTTGGACGGATATGGCCCGTGATTCAATCTCGAGATAGTGCCACATAGAATTAGTCATGGTTTGTGTGTCTTGGCCTTACCCCTATGACTAAATTAATCTCGACTAATCTCGGACCAATTCAATCTCGAATAATCACAAACTAATTTAGTTTTAATAACCGAACACCCCCTACACATGAGAACATTATTTCTTAATTTAGCTAATAAAGATATCCATGAGATTATGTTGTACCTTCAAAAGCTTGGGACAATCATTTAGACACATTATTTCTTAACACATCTACATATGAGAACACGATAATCATATAGTCGCTAATTTTTCCTTGAAAGATATGATAAAGACTCTCAAAAGCAAAAATTTCTTTTTTAGAAAAAAAAAATGGCTTCCTAAGGAGAGAGCTACAATTACAACATAGATTTCATTCATTGTCGTCTCGATGCATCTTGCAATCTACTTAGCCATGACACGAGGTTCCACAAAAGAATCAAAAATCCTAAAGAAATTGGATATCACAAAAAGATTATCTTGAAGCAAATAATGATGCCAATAAGCAAATTAAGAAGCAAAAACAAACCATGAGTGTAGAATAGGGGTGAGCATAGTTCGGTTCGGTTTGGTTAAAATAATAAAAACCAAGAACCGAAAAATGTATAATCGAAACTGATCCAAAATAACCTTAAACCGAAAAAAACTGAACCGAAGATTTCGATTAAAAATCAAAACTGAAAATATTGATAAATAATCATTAAAAATATATTTAATAAGTGACATTTAATATATATATATATATATTTAATAAGTAATATTAATTAAATAATTATTTAATAAGTAATACTAAATAAATAACTATTAAATAATATGTTTCAGTTCAATTTTTGGTATTTCGATTTTTTATGTCAAAACTGAAACCGAACTGAAGAACCGAAATTTTATAAAATTAAAACCGAAACCAAAACAAAAAGAAAAGAAAACAAACTGAGCCAAAAAGAAAAGAAAACAAACCGAACCGAATTTATCGGTTTGTTTTCAATTTTTTTACTAAATTTTTGTTACCCTTAGTGTAAATGACATTCACAACTTGGCTCTCAAGCTGACACGTGAAGATGATTCCCCTAAGCTCGGCATCGACTCGAACACCTTGCGTCCAACCACGGAATTCTCAATTTAAATTAGTATAGAAAGCACTGAAAACTCTAGAAACAAATAACTTCAAACTACAGAGTTTGAAAAAAGTTTTGAGTTTTGCAAACTTGATCAGATTTTAATAGCTTAAACCAATATATGATTACAGCAGCAAGAGTTGTATCAAATCCACCGGTACATGAAGCAATTACGTACAAACCCCATCAACATGATTCAAAATTAGCAAAATTAAAGTACAAAAACAATACATAACAACAATTTATTCAATTACAACAATATTGTAATCACACATCTCAAATCACAAACACTAATTAAGAAAACAAATGATATTCTCGTGCAAATAAACTTGTTTGTCACAGTTTCCGGATCACAATAAAAATCAAGAAAATGAGAATTCAAAATTTTACTAAAAAGAAAAATAAGTTTATAGGAAATTAAAGTTCAAAAAGAACATCATCAAATATGTGATTCCAATGGCCAGTTCTTCTGTAAAAAGTGACCCCTCTATATGAGAGCTCCGAGACGTTGTCCCCCGCTGGCTCTTCGTAACTTCAACGGCTTGTACCTGTGCATCTCTGATTCTCTTCTTGTACTCACACCGCTTGTACTCCTATGAAAAACAATAATCTATTTTAACCTTTTCACTGGATATGATTATAGATATGTTGCATTGTAGAGCATTTACGACTGCCACGTGTAAAGGGAAAAAACATGCATGTGAATCAAAGTAATGTCCAATATCGATGGAGAGAATGTTCTATTTCTCATAAATCCAAATGCTTACATATCTTCAAACAAAAATGTTGCAAGAGAAGTCAAACAAAACCAAGCACACTCAGTTCTAATTAAATATTAAATTATTTTTTTAACTTCACACATAAACTCCCCAGAATGGCATTGCATATCAAAAACATCAATTAATCAACACCTAACAAACCTTAAAGACCAATTGATTGCAAATGTTTTTCAAAACTATTTTGACCTTTTACTTGCAAGGGAATAGTGAATACAGTAAGTTCTTATGAATAGGTTGACAGATTAAGGCAGGAAACATAACTTGATGTTCAGGAAAAAAAGATTTATGTATAGTTAACAACATCAAATAAAATCAACCGACATTAACAAAACAATGTTGATGAAGCTGTTAGAGTAATAACTGAGTCTATATAAATTCTACAGAAGAGAATTCTCTTCTTCTCCAAGCGCAAGCGCCAATCCTGATCGCAGAGAAAACAAACCCTATATAGCCCCCTATAAGGAGATAAAACTGTGTATTATGTCATCCAAACTGCAAATTAATCCCACACGTAAGCACATGACCTAATTATTATCCAATTAATAAGTACTTTTCCAATTTTAGCGGTTCTGACATTCATTATGATAATTAGCATCCTTAGATAGACATATAATGTTGGGTTTGAACGGTGGAAATAAGAACAATAACAAGTAGAATAAGAACACAGGAATTACGTGGTTCGGCTCAAAATCAAGCCTACGTCCACGGGAGAACAGAGATCAATTCACTAATTTCAAAACCCAAAGAAGTTACAGAGATTACAATGAAGAACACTCAAAGATTTACTCTCTTTCTTTCCTCTCGTGTATCACTCTCCCTCTCTCTCAAGAAATTTACAAGTGAATGTGAAAATTGCAAGAACTAGAGTCTTCAATCACTGAGTTTCGAGCTATATATAAGACACGAGCAAAAGTCTCATGGAAATCACTAGAAAGATGCAGATGGCAATTCCTGAACATTCCAGATTGATTCCGTTAGATGCAACTAACTCCCGTACAATCTAGATGATTCCTGCCACTCACTGTCATATTCTGTTGTAACAAACTCCAACAAACTCTGACAGCTGGATTCGACCGTTAGAAATGGTTAAAAAAATCACTTTCTAGAACCCCCGGGAACATTCTTGCTAATAACAGATCGATGAACAGAAAACCCAGAACAGATCGTTATAGA
>JAPKLX010000042.1:1341777-1360164 GCA_026898415.1 Leonotis leonurus | reverse complement strand
ACTTCAAGTGCTCAACTTCAGCTCATGTGATCACAACTCTCAACAATATAATTAGCGGTTCTATTCCTCTGCGATGTTGCACTATGAGTTCTATTAATAATTAGCATCCTTAGCTAAACAAAGAAACATAGATAAAACTTTTCAAAGAAACATAATCAGTGCTGCTACTTAATCCCATATTTCCATCTTTCAGCTCAACTATGTATTATTTACAAAACTCAATTGTCCATATTCGTCTCTTATTCATTTTGTCCCACTAATCAAAATACTCTTTTATATCCTATCACACACTTAAACCTCTTATTAATCAAATTTATATCCTCAACCGTCAATAAAATTAGCAAAACTCTCTTATTTTCTTCCAGCAAAAAGGTCTTCTTATGCTAAGTGAATTACTATAGTGTATCAAAGAAATATATTCTCCTAATAAAGGTACCTACCATTGTTATAAAATTGAGTTGCAGTGAGTGATGGATAGTATTAGTAGAGATAACAAACAGGCAGACTAACAATTCTCTGAAACGGGTATTATTTAAACTTATCAGAACGAAATACTTATAGTTTGAAATTCCTCCTGATTAGGAGGATAAGTGTGGTTCTACCTTCATACCGATCTCTTTGGCAACTCCTTCATAAGAAATCAACAAATTAATCAGCCTCGTACTTGAAAACATAAAACTATAAAGAAGAATCACCAACACAAAAGCAACCACTGAAATATAGAAGTGACAATAGATGAGACAACTGCTGCCGTAGACCAACCAACACAAAGGCAGGGGGGACACACTCGTACATACAAAACACATACGAAAAAGAGGGAATAGACTTCCAAATTGAAGGGGAAACCCGGACGCCTCTTATTAATAGAACAAGAAAAAGAGTAAGACAAAGATGAAGAGAAACCTGAGTCCTTCAGGTTATGTTGACGATGGTATTGAAAATTGACGCGTTGCAACCAAGTTTACATATTTGGAAATTTACTGGTACTGGTACCATTGCTACAGCTATAGAAAAATTATGCACTCTTGCTACTCTAGAGGTCAGGATCATGTACTCAATTATTCTAAATCTGATCAGCAAATAAACATCACATATAACATAAATAGCTAATCCAGTCGATCAGCATTTTCAAATATCATAAAAAAATAATTACAAACAAAAATAAAGAGTCTAGAAATGGGAACGTGAACCTGGTCACCACCCGCATAAAGAGAAAATGAAAGAGTCCAGATCAATTCATTAACACTTTAACTAATAAAAAAGATCAAGATCATCGATGTTCGATCTTGGTTTTTAGAGTGAGTTTACGATGATAAAATGAGAAATAAGATGGGCACAAGATTTACGTGGTTCGATCGTTTATTAGATCTACGTCCACGGAGAAAAGAGAGCCTTTGTATTAATTTGAGTTCTCGAGAGTAAAAAATACAGAAATTCGTCCCTCATTTAGCTTTAGAGACTGTATTTATAGGTAATCAGAGGTAGTTACAACGGATCCAAGATAGTGGGGCGCTATGTCCGGGGTCATGGGCCGGATCACACCTCTGGGCTTCTGGGCCGAGGTAATTGGGCTCTTGGGCCGAGCTGCTCTTGGGCCGAGCTGCTCTTGGGCCGAGCTGACAGGGCTCTTGGGCCTGTTAGTGAGGTGACTGGGCTCTTGGGCCGAGGTGCTTTTGGGCCTTAGTCTCGTTTGGGCCTGTTAGTGGGGCTACATCCTATCACATCCCCCCCAAAAGAAGATCATCGACGAAGTCGAGAGCTTGACGAGGTTGGTGTTGTTGCCGAAGTGAAGATCTGGACGAGGTGATGATCTTATTGATGAAGTGAGAATTTGGCCGAGCTTCTTTCTGTGGACGAGGTCGAGCGTTCTGTTGCAGACGAGGTCGAGGTGATAATTTATGGAAGTGGAAGACAGCTGTTGTAGGGAACCCCGTGTGACACGCGTCAACCATCTATTGGTGCATACGAAGAGGTGGGATTTTGAAAAAGGCGGTTGGGAAAAAGGCGGAAAAGTTGCCTTTAAAAGCTTGCTTTGTACGCTCATAAACACTATTCACCCAAATCTTAAACCCTAGCTCTCTATTCGGCAAAAGCTTGTAAAAATTACTGTCTGCCTTTTGCGTTCGTTGCCACCGATCTCCGTACCATCAACCTTCAAAATTTTGTGACAAGTAAGTTTCTCGTTTTCTATGGCTTCTTCTTCTTCGTCTCGTACTCCGATTAACATGGATGTGGAGAATGTGGGGGTTTCACCCTCGCCGTCGAGTTTTCCGACGAGGGTGACGATGAGGGTGTTTACCCGTGCGGCGGTTCCCCCTGTCCTGGAGGAGATAGAGTTTCCACCCTTGGTTGGGTCGGACGCGGCTTTGGAGTACGCCTCTAGTATGAGCGAGTCGCATATGGTGAATTTGGCTCGCAAATTTTTGTTTCCAGAGTCGGTAGAGATGGTGCTACCTCGGGTTGGGGATAGGGGTAGTTCTCCGCCCGTGGGTTTTTTGACTATTTACGAAGACTACCTTCATTTTGGTCTTCGACTTCCTTTGCATCGTATTTTTGTTGAGTTGTTAGATAAGTTTAAGCATCCTCTAGGTCAGTTAGCGCCGCCCTCAATTAAGCAGGTAATAGGTTTTTGTATGGAGGTCGGCCGCCGAGGGGGACCGATGTCAATAGAGTCTTTACTTCGCTTTTTTAGGGTTAAACGCGGGCCAACGGGGTGGGTATACCTTTCACCCGTAAATAAATTTAAGTTGGCCACTCCGTCCAAGGTGACGAACTGGCAGAAGAAGTTCTTCTTCTGCCGGGCTGAGGGAGTACCTCTGCACGGCTGGTCGATGGCCAAGTTCGGGCCACAAATGACGGTGGATCCCGTCGGCGAGCTCGAAGTGAGCTTGGTGGATCTCGGCTCGATCAAGAGAGACTATGCCGAGGTCGAGCTGTCGAGGTATGGGCTAAGCCCATGTGACGCCACCGCCGACGTGGATCCGGGTGAGGTTCTGTTCTGAGTGTCGTCTGGTAGTATTATCCGAACTGGATTCTAAAGTTCTCTTTCCTTTCTGCAGTGAACCCCGAGGTGCTCCAGGCGGCGTTGAAGAGGAAGAAGAAGAGGGCGAGGACCTCTTCGGCTGCCGAAGAGACGCCGCGCCGTGGACCGGCGGAGAGGGAGGTGGCTGATGTGACTCCCCCGTCATTAACTTGGCTTCACCTTGGAGGGAGGTGGTGGGAAGCTCGAGGGCGGAGGTCCCCGGTTCGGACGTTGCTCAAGCGACGTCGTTTCCCGAGGTGGGTGTAGACTTGCTTTTCTTTCTTTTCTTCTTTTATTGTATACTGATATGTTTTGTGCAGGCGGCGCATATGGCGCTAGACGGGCTGAGGGCCCTGTCGAACTTCGTCGTCGGCGGGGTCGAACAGTTTCGGAGCTTGTCCGCCGAACTCGAGGAGGCGAGGGCCGAGGCGGCGAGGGCAGTGAGGCAGGAGGCCAGGACCCTCTCGGATCTAAAGGATGCCGAGAGGAAGGCGGCCGATCTGGAGGCTGAGGCGGCTGGGCTAAGGGCCGAACTGGTGGAGGGGCGGGAGAGGATGGCCAGTGCTGCGGCCGAGCAGGGTGGCGTGCTCCGGGCCCTCGCCGAGCGGATCTTCCGCTCTAAGCACTTCGGCAAAACGGTCGCGCAGTTGTTGGGTGCCATGAGTGCACCGATTACTTCGGCAGCGCTTGACCTCGTCGCCAAGGATTACCCGGAGCTTGACAAGGCCAAGTACGGGTACGAGGAGGTGACCGAGGACGAGATGCGACGGGAGTTCGCGGAGGTGCTCGTGGAGTGCACTTCGGCTGTGCCGGTGGTGGAGTGCACTTCGGCTGTGCCCAGCAGAGGTCCCTGTTGTCGGAACGGGCAGTTCGCCATTGCCCAGTCGACAGGGATGACAAGCTGGAAGCTGTCATTGCCGAGCTGGCGAAGGGTCCGGCTGCCGAGGTTGCTGGAGGGGACGAGGAGGTTGAGGGTGCCGAGCAAGAGGTCCGTGTAGAAGACTTGTAGTTTTTTTTTTTTTTTAGCTTGTAGATTGTACCTCGTCGCTGTTAGGGCAGCGCGTTTTCTCCAAGTATATTAAATACCCTTTATTGAAGTGTGTCTATTTTTGCTTTTGTAGCCTGCTTTTGTTTTCTCCGACACTTCGCATTTTGAATCAGAGATAAATGCACTTCGTCGGGTTGTCGAGGCTGCCGAAGTGGAGGCTTCGTGCTGGAAAAGCCGAGCTATTAATATTGAGATCGAGGCTGACGCGAAGCTTCGAGCAGCTCAGGAGAAGCTGGACGAAGAGCATGCTAGATTTTTGGAGTGTGAGAACAATTTTAAGCAGGCCAAGGAGGACCTTCAAACGTTTAAGGCTGTAGCCGAAGAGCACGCGGAGTACGAGGACCTCGTCCATAAGAGCGGACGTTTGACCATATACGAGGTCCAAACGCAGATAAAGGAGGTCCGTGCTCGGACAAGGAAGTACATAGAAAAGTACGGCGATGACTCCTGGCAAGTTCGCGAACAGGAAGAGGCGCTGCTCAAGCTGGGGTCGATGTACAAGACCATGCTGAAGAGAAATTCGAAGTTGAAGAGGTGGATAGAATCCAAGGATGCCCGGCTTGACCCGACCTCGCAAGCTTTTTTGGAGGGTAACTTGGAGGGTGTGCAGCCTCCTAGCGCGGCCTTAACTCCGGAGCAGACTCAAGCCATAATGGCCCGAGGAGGTGGTCGACGTGCCGTGAGGGGCCGAGGTCGATCTGCTCCTCCAAGTCGGGGCCGAGGACGAGGTTTTGGCCGCGGCGAAGGGATGGCATTTTTGGATTCAGTGCTCGGCCACGGTGCCAGTTCGAGCTCGGGTCCGGGCTTCGTAGAGAAATACCTTAGTTTTAGTAGTAGGCTGCCGGGCTTGGACCCTCCACCTTAGATGTAATACGTGTTTTTGAGTGAAATAAAAATTTCCTTTTGTACCATTACTTCTTTAAAGCTTTTCTTGAATGTATGATCAAGTGTGCTTCAAGATTATTTGTAATGATTGACGTGAACTTCGTAATCACTTCGTCTAATGCCGAAGTTTTAAGCAACCACTTCGTCCAAAGACAAAGTTAAGGTTTCGCAAATGGCTACTTCGTCTAATGACGAAGTTGAAGCCTTAAGTAGCTACTTCGTTTAGAAACGAAGTTAAGGCTTTTAAGTAGCTACTTCGTCTATGGACGAAGTTTTAGCTTTCAAATAGCCACTTCATCTAAGGACGAAGTTTAAGCTTTCAAGTAGCCACTTCGTCTAAGGACGAAGTTTAGGCTTTCAGGTAGCCACTTCGTCTAAGGACGAAGTTTAGGCTTTTAAGTTCCTTGTTTGTCGAATTTATCGATAGGAATGGTCTCCAAACGCGCGTTTAAATGCTACTCCGAAATGGGAGTTTTAGCTTGATTTAGACTCGAGATAACATGTATGAAAAACATATACTTTATAAAATGACAAAAAAATGGAAATTAATTATAAATAATATTTCTTCAAATGGGAGACGTGCCAAGTTCGGGGTACTGCTTCGCAAGATAAATGGGCGAGCTTGTACGACCCTTTGTCGAGGACGTCCAGGATTCGGTAGGGTCCTTCCCAAGTGGCTTCCAGTTTTCCGAGCTTCTTTGCCTTACTAACTTCATTGTTTCTAAGTACGAGGTCGCCTATTTGAAACTGCCGATGCTTTACTCGGTTATTATAATACCGAGCTACTTGTTGCTTGTATCGGGCTTCTTGTAAACAGGCTTGTTCTCATTTTTCTTCCAGCAGATCTAAGTTAGTTCGGAGTCTTTCTTCGTTGTCGTTGGCAGCGAAGTTAATCGTTCGGGGGCTCGGCAAGCCGATCTCTACTGGGATCACTGCCTCGGTTCCATAGACAAGGCTATACGGTGTTTCCCCATGGGATGTCCGAGGAGTAGTTCGGTAAGACCATAGAACTTGGGGCAAATTTTCTGCCCAATCTCCCTTGGCCTTGTCGAGACGGGTTTTTAACCCTTTAACTATGGTTCGGTTTGTTACTTCGGTTTGACCATTTGCCTGAGGGTGTGCCACCGAAGTGAACTTCTGCTGGATGTTGAGCTCATCACACCATTCTCTAAACGTCCTGTTCGTAAACTGGGTTCCATTATCTAAAACGAGGACGTGGGGTATGCCGAAGCGACAGACGATGTTCTTCCAGACGAAGTTGAGGGCTTTTTTGCTTGTAATCTTCGCCAGAGGTTCGGCTTCTACCCACTTCGTGAAGTAATCGATAGCTACTATAAGGAACCGTAGTTGGCCAGGAGCCTGTTCGAACGGACCAACTATGTCTATACCCCATTTCATGAATGGCCAAGGGCTTTGTATGCTTGTCAGCTCGGTTTGAGGTACCCTTGTTACTGTTGCATGGAGCTAGCACTTCGGGCACTGCTTGACGAGGTCGACTGCGTCTTGAAGTATGGTCGGCCAATAATACCCCCATCTCATGACCTTCCTAGTTAAGGCTCGAGCTCAGATGTGACTGCCACAGGATCCTTCATGTACTTCGCGTAGCACATAGTTTACTTGGTTGTATCCCGCACACCTTAGAAGAGGTTGGAGGTATGACTTCCTGTACAGCACTCCCCGATCTAGAATGTACTTTACTGATTTGCTCTGAAGCTTCCGAGCTTCGGCCTTATCAGCAGGGAGTTCGCCTCTTTCTAAGTAATTGCGAAGTGGCGTCATCCAGTTCGGCTCGTCATCGGTCACCATATTCACTTCGGCTTCGTCTATACTTCGAATTTTTACTTCTTCCACAGGAGAGGCTGTGGATGATGATGCGAGTTTGCTTAGTGCGTCAGCTTGGTCATTGTCACCTCTCGGGATTCGTATTAACTCGAAGTACGGGAAGCCTTCTTGTAAGGTTTTGACCTTGTGGAGATATTTTTTCATCCTTTTACCTCGCGCTTCATATCTGCCTAGTACGTGACTTACTATAATTTGGGAGTCACTGTGGATTTGGATAGCTCGTAGTTGAAGGGTTTGTGCGAGGCGAAGTCCGGCTATTAGGGCTTCGTATTCCACTTCGTTGTTTGTTGTTGGGAAGTTGAACCGTAGAGCATAAGTGATTTCTTTTCCTTCCGGACTGACAAACAAAACTCCGGCTCCGCTTCCTTTATGGCCTGACGCCCCATCTACATAGATTTTCCAGCAATCTACTAGGGGTATCTTCGGTGTTTCCTCTTCGTTGTTATCCTTGACAAGTTCGGTAGGCTTCGGAGGTTCGGCAAATACTGCCTCTACTAGGAAGTCCGCTAGTGCTTGTCCCTTGATGGCCTGCCGAGGTGCAAAGGAGATCGTATGCTCGCCGAGTTCTACTGCCCACTTGGCAATTCGTCCTGAGGCTTCTGGCTTTGTGAGTACTTGCCGAAGTGGGAGGTCGGTCAAGACTTGTATTGGGTGAGCATGAAATTATGGTCGAAGTCTTCTGGCGGCGTTTACTAGGGCTAGGGCGACCTTCTCCAAAGGTTGGTACCTCGTTTCTGGTCCTTTTAGAGCTCGGCTTATGAAGTACACAGGTAACTGCCGAGGTTCTTCTCGTACTAGGACTGCGCTTATTGACTCGTCCGAGGCGGCGAGGTAGAGGGAAAGTACTTCGCCTTTCTTTGGGACGGATAGGGTGTGTAGATTTGCGAGGTACTTCTTTAAATTCTCGAAGGCCAACTTATGCTCGTCATTCCATTCGAAGTTCGGAGCCTTCTTTAGAATTTTGAAGAACGGGAGTTGTTTCTCGGCTGCCTTAGATAAGAAACGGCTTAGTGCGGCCAAGCAGCCCGTTAGTCTGTGCACGTCGCGGACCGACTTCGGCACTTGCATTTCCTGGACAACTTTAACCTTTGCTGGATTGGCTTTTAATCCTTCGCGAGAAACCCAACACCCTAGGAACTTTCCGGACTGGACCATGAAGGTACATTTTCCTGGGTTTAGCTTCAGGTTCACTTCTCGGAGTAGTTTGAAGACGACCTGGAGGTCGTTTAGGCTGGTGTCGACTTCCTTGCTTTTGACGACTATGTCGTCGACGTATACTTCAATGATCTGGCCGATGTGAAGTTCGAATATTTTATCGACCATCCTTTGGTATGTAGCTCCAGCATTTTTGAGTCCGAAGGGCATTTTCTTATACGCAAAAATGCCGAAGTCCGTGACGAAGGCTGTCTTCGGAGCGTCTTCGGTGCTCATGAGGACTTGATGATAGCCCTTGTATAAGTCTAGGAAGCTGAACACCTCGTGACCTACGAGGGCTTCAACTTTTTTGTCGATGTTGGGGAGGGGGTAGCAATCCTTGGGGCAGTGTTTATTGAGGTCGGTGTAATCGACACACATGCGCCATCCTCCTCCTTGCTTCTTCACCATTACGGGGTTGGCCAACCACGTCGGATATTTTACCTCGAACAAGATATCAGCTTGTTGCAGTTGGCGCACTTCGTCATGTATCACTTGGTTTCTCTCGGCTGCAAAGGCTCGTTGCTTCTGCCGAACTGGTCTCACCTCGGGATCGATGTTGAGGTGATGAGTAATGACGCTTGGTGACACCCCGGTCATGTCTAAAGGTGACCAAGCGAAGATATCCCTAAACTCCCGAAGTAATTGGACCACGTGACTTCGGAGTTCGTTTCCTCCGACGAACCCGACTTTGACGACCTTGGATACATCGTCTTCATATAGTGCGACGTTCTCGACGAGCTCCCCTGATGGTGACGTCGACTCCATCACCTCGGGTTTCTGTAGTTGCTATGCTTGAGGATGTTGCACACTAGAACCTCGGAGTGCGACCTGCATGCACTCCTTGGCCTGTGTTTGGTTTCCTTTAAGCGTGATAACCCCGTTTTTAGATGGGATCTTGATCGTCAGGTGGTAGGCCGAGCAGATCGCCCTCGTCGCTATTAGCCAATCTCTCCCCAAGATGATGTTGTAGGGAGAGTTGGCTTTAACGACGAAGAAGTGAATTATCTTTGTGGAAGATAATGGATTTTTTCCGACTGTCACGGGGAGTGAGATCGTGCCTTCAGTCGAGGTCTCTCCTTGTGTGAAATTCTTTAACGGAACGGGCGCTGGTTTTAAGCGTGCTTCTTCGATGTCGAGCTTATCGAAGCAATTCTTGAAGAGCACGCTTACCGAGGCTCCGCCGTCGATGAACACTCGGTGGACCAATTTATTGGCCACCACGGCTTCGATGATGGTGGCATCTTGGTGAGGCAAAGCATGAGGGACTGGGTCGTCACTGGAAAAGGTGATGACTTCGTCCTTTTTGAACCTTTTTTGCGAAGGTTCCTCCTTTGGCTGACTTCGGGCTTCGGCTTTTAACGAAGACTTCGTTGCGCCTTGAGGCAGCCCGGTGATGGCGGCGATGACTCCGTCATATTGAGGCTGATCTTCGTCCTCGTCCTCATCATCGTGCTTCGAATTCTTGTCTTGATGGGGTTTACAACTTTCCCCCCTTCTATTTCTACTTCGTTTGCCTTTGCCTCGAGGTCGGGTGTCTTGCTGGCCTCGACCTCGGTATTTTCCGAGAGTGCCATCTCGCACTAGGTAATCGATGTCCGAGGCGAGATTTCGGCATTCCTCGGTGTCATGGCCGTGGTCCCCGTGAAACTGGCAGTATTTGTCCTTGGTTCGTCGCTTTGATCCAGTTCGGGACAACGGTGGTGGTTTCTGAAATAGGCTGGCGTGAAGTTCGTATATTTCAGCCCGGGGTTTGGTCAGCGGAGTGAATTGACCTTGTTCCTGATCGGGCCGAGGTCCGAGGCGGGATGATAGCGGACCTCGTTGTATTCTCTCAAGGGCACCTCGTCGGTTCTGCCCATGATCAGCACGTTCTTCTCTTCTTCTCTTATCTTGACTTTCAGGTCGGTCTACCGCCCTTTTTCTCCTATCGGCCTCATCCGCTTCGGCAAATGTATCAGCAATCCTCCATAGCTGTTTGGAGGTTTGGGGGCGTTCTTTCACGAGCTCCCTGAAGAGAGTGCCGGAGTGAATGGCATTTTGGAATGCCGAGATAAGGACGTCGTCTGACAAGCGATCGACCTTGAGGCTTTCATTGTAGAATCTAGCCAAGAAGTCGCTGATAGATTCTCCTTGTCCTTGTCTCAATGTAAGGAGTTGAGCCGAACTAATCTTGGCTTCGGTTTTCTGGAAGAAACGTCGCTGAAAAGCGTCTAGAAGGTCGGCATACGACCCTATGCTGCAGCGCGGGAGGTTGTCGAACCATTTCCGTGCGTTGTCTACCAGCAGTTCGGGAAAGACTTTGCACATGTAGACGTCTTCGGCTAGCCCTTGGTTCAATATGTTGTACTAGTATTGTGACAAAAAGTTACTGGGGTCACAAGAACCATTATAGGGTTTGATTGGTGGGACCCTATATATTGACGGGAGTGGAGTGTAGAGAATTTTGTTGGTGAAGGGGGTAGCGATTCGACTGTAGACAGTGAATCTCCCCTCTCTGTGGTCATCTTCGCCACGTCGGGTAGGACCGACGTTTTGACGAGGTGACATCCTTTCTCTGCGGTTCTCCTCGTCACGTCGGGTAGGGCCGACGTTTTGGCGAGGTGAAGTTGAACTTCGCCGAGGTGAAGCAATGTTTCCTCGGCGATCATACTGTCTTCGAGGGAGTTCGTCATTTCTTCCTTCGACAATCTGGAGGCTCGGGGGACGAGGTCGTTGTCGTGATGGTCCCGCTCTATCTTCCTCGTCTTGACTTCGTTGTCGATGTTGTTCGGCGAACTTGAGGAAGTCTTGTTCGTGGAGGTCCAGGTACGCTTTAAGCGCGTCTCCGAGCTGAGGTTGGAGTGCGACATTCCCCTGTTGACGACCTTGATTTAGCCCCCCGCTACTAATGGAGTCACTAGATCGGTTTGAGTGGACGTCTTCCACGTGACCGTCAGGAGTTCGGTGGATGACGGGCTGCCTATCAGGTCGGGCATGGTGTTCATCCCCTTCATTGATGGATGTACGAAGTGGATTGGCAGGTAGTTCGGCCTGGTTCTGTTTTCCCTTAGCAGCAGTGGGTATAGCGGTAGAGCGGGTAGATCTCACCATCGTGTTTTCACTCAGAAACGTTAATCGAATTCACAGAATTTATATCTTTCCCACAGACGGCGCCAGTGTTCGATCTTGGTTTTTAGAGTGAGTTTACGATGATAAAATGAGAAATAAGATGGGCACAGGATTTACGTGGTTCGATCGTTTATTAGATCTACGTCCACGGAGAAAAGAGAGCCTTTGTATTAATTTGAGTTCTCGAGAGTAAAAAATACAGAAATCCGTCCCTCATTTAGCTTTAGAGACTGTATTTATAGGTAATCAGAGGTAGTTACAACGGATCCGAGATAGTGGGGCGCTAAGTCCGGGGTCATGGGCCGGATCACACCTCTGGGCTTCTGGGCCGAGGTAATTGGGCTCTTGGGCCGAGCTGCTCTTGGGCCGAGGTGACAGGGCTCTTGGGCCTGTTAGTGAGGTGACTGGGCTCTTGGGCCGAGGTGCTTTTGGGCCTTAGTCTCGTTTGGGCCTATTAGTGGGGCTACATCCTATCAATCGACAAAGAAAGAAGTCAATAAAATTCAAACGTGGATGTGGACTTTCTGAAGGGGTGAAGGCGCAAGGAAAGAGATTTAAGGAAGAGGAGTAAGATGGCGGCAGAGATGATGGAGATAGTAGGGAAGAGCCGGTTGAGGTGCACGTTTCTGGGGATAGCAACGAAGCAATGATGGTGGCGTGCGGATGAAATGTATGATGAAATTCTCAATTCACTATGTATTGATTATTACGGATATTTTAGATTTTATATGCATCAATTTTATGAGAGTGGTTATTTTTGAGTAACAACTCTGTACTGTATGTTCTTCACAGCTCTGTTTTCGTTCTTGTCTAGTTCACTGAAATCATCTCTTTGATGAAAATCGTTTATCTTTATAAACATCGCGCAAAGTCGCAAGTACCGTCATTTTATCGATTTTGTAATTTTCGACTGTCATCATTCCGATTTTTGTAATTTTACCTTTTTAATTCAATTGATCAGTTAATGTGTGATATTATATTGTGATTTTATTTCTCTACTTATTAAGTTTGTAAAATAGCAAATTTATGGAATTAAAATTGTGTATATATCATTTAAAAAACGAGCAACCTCGACAATGAATGATCATATTCTGGGGATTGGCTTATTACCAGAAAAAAATTTAATTACAACAGTAAGCAGATGAAAATAAGATGATGATGATGATGATCAGATTTAAAAGATTAAGAGGAAAAGATGATTGATAAATCTATGCATCGTCTCCAGAATATTATAATAGATCTCCGATATATTAAAAGAAAAAGTAAAAAAGAAAAAGGAAGTAAGCATCTAGAAATCGAAATCCCCCACATCTCCCATGGCATCACCATAGCCATCAGCATAAGCTGCAGATTCCCCAATATCCGATGCCATCTCTCCCACCAACAACCCTCCCAACAATCCCGCCCCCAATCCCAACCCTAATCCGCCTCCCATCCCCATCTTATTCTTCTTCGGCTTCTGCGGCTGCCCGTACGCCGCGTACCCTGCCGGCGGCGCGTAACCTGCTGGCGGCGCGTACCCGTACGGCGGAGGAGGACCCTGGTGGTACCCTTGCCCATACCCGCTCGCCTGCGCCGGAGGGTAACCACCGTAGCCGTACCCTGGCGCCGCCATCGGTGGAGGCGGATATGCCGGCTGACCGAATGGCGGCGGCGGAAAAGCCGTGACCGGCTCCTCGGCGTGCTTCGGCGCCTCAGGCTGTTGGTGGGTGAATTTTTCCCCAAATTTGTAGGAGAATTTTAGGGTTCCCTTGGGCTTGCCAGAGTGGGTGACAACCTGGTAGTCGACTGTGCGCTCCTCGGCGGCGGACTCGGGGCGGAAGAGGTCTTGGACAGGGACGGTGGCTGTGCCGACGTCCTTGTCGGATCCGAAGGTGCTCTCCGTCCGGATCTGGAAAAGGAGGGAAAGGCCGGGCTTGGTGAGGTAGGGCTCGTCAACGACAAACTCCATGCGGTGGTTCCACTTGGGGGAGGTGCCGGAGTTCTTGTCGACGGGGGTGCGCTGGCGCGACTGGGGGTAGCCGGCGAGAGAGACATCAGCGTAGACGTCCATCTTGGAGAAGTGGTTAACATCCTTCAAACCTTGGGCAGAGAAGAGGGTGATGTGCAGACGCCTGTACTCCATTGAAGATTGATTGGTAAGGTTTGATCGGAATATAGTGATGGAGTTTTATGAAATTGGGAATTAGGGTAATTGATCTGTAGCAGACGATGTATGATGTTTTGGAATTGGAATTGGAGGTATGCACTATTGTGTATCTTATATAGGAATAGGAGGGAGATTAAGCCATTAAGGAAGAAGAAGAAAAGATGAGGAAGGTGCAATACACCGCCTCTCTCTTTTGCTTTATCTCTCTAGATTGAGCGTTCAATCCGTGTCTGACGTCACCACTTTCAATATTGCATCATATTTATATTTACCGTTAATATGGATAAGATGAAAGTTATTTCGGAAATTAATTCCAATATTTGCATGACTTATAGGAGCTAAGGCCAAGTATTCTTATCTACTTCCCAATTTTTAGAGTCCACTTTAAAAAATTTGCATTATTGGAGAATCTTATTTTTAGAGGTCTAAGTTAAACTCTTACAGTATTTTACTATTTTTTCCTTTCTTTTTCTATTTTCTTTGTTATTTATTAATAATGTAATGAATAAAGTAAATAAGGTAGGTCTATAAAATAGTATTGAAACCTTAAAATTAGAATTCAATCATTGTAATTCCTTTTACTTTTGGGACACTTATCTAGTTGATAATCTATAGAATTTTAGTTGAGGCTCTCCATTGTAGTTTCCTTGATACGTTTACTAAATAAATGCTGCTAATTATGATTCAATATGTATTTTGATAAAAATAATTTAATTTGATATATATTTATAGAGTAAAATTTAATTGAATTGTGTGTATAAAATAAAAATATTTATTTAATAAATAATAAATCGAATAATAAATTTATAAAAAAAATAATAATAAAATCGTGAACAAAAATACTACTATATGATTCGTTGCATTTATTTTATAAATTTTAGGATTACTTTAATTTTATTTTCAATAAAAGATATATATTAAGTTAAAATAATATAATAATAGTGATTACACATTTTGGAATATCTCATGATTTAATTCCAAATACTAGTAGTAAATATTATTCCCTCTGTCCTAATAAGCATGATATAAAACTTTTAGGCACGGTTATTAAGAAAAGTGTATAACGTAGTGTAAGAGTGATAAAGCTGGTAGATCCACACATTTTTAAATGGATAACTTTTACAATTTTAGAAATGTGTCAAGTTTAATGGCACGTCTAAATAAGAGAATTGTATCAAGTTTAGTGAGAATGAGGGAATATGTTATATTAAATGAATGAATGAATTTAATTTATTGGATGCATGAACTACGGTGTGAAGTATGTTATTATTAATTATTTGTTGTTCTATTTCCTGATTAACCAAAAGTAGTGTCCTTAAAATGAAAAGGTAAAATGAGAAAATAAATGTATAGTCATTTATTAATTATAAAAAAGATCATGACGTACGGTATCACAAGCAGTTTTGTGGTGGGTGTTATATTACGATAATTTGGAGATCTTTGATTATACTATTGTCACATATTCATATATGTATAGATGTGTGATTGCATGTTGACGTTTGAGTAAGCTATAAACTCTTTAATATATATTATTTGACTAAGTTTATAAATTTTTTAATATATTATTTTAAATTAGCTTATTTGTATATTAACGTGGTGAATCCACTTATTATAATTAAAAAATTTTAAATGTAAATTATTTTCGTGTATCTCAAAATAACAAACGTAAACTATTCTAGTAAACTATTCTAGAAAGTATTTAAAACTCTTGAAATTGGAATATATATGAATGATGGAATATATATGAATGATATTTAGCATCAGAAATCACAATTTTTGTTTTTTTACAACTTTGACACATTTAAGTCTATTACTTTACACCCTTTATTCATATTGGATTAAGATTCCATCAATCAATCTCCTTTCCTTTTGTTTTATGAAGTTGATTTATCCCGGCGCCAATATCTGCCCTTTTTCTTCTTTTATCGCATCGAATATTTTCATAAATTCCTTCATCGTGCAACCGTTCAAATAAATAATCAATATACTTATGTGAAGCATATGATATCAATATGACACTTTGTGTGGTTCATATCAAAGGAGAATATGATGTTCAATTAGACCATGTCAAAGTTAAGGACAATGATTGTATCAAATCCCAAACTAATTGTCACTTGTCCAAATAAATATTGTTAACTTCAAATAATACATGCACTCTCTATTTTATTTCATCATGTGCAATTATGCCCTTCTAAATATTAATATTGTTGAATTATTTGTAATAAAATATAAAAGAAAATTTTTATTATTTTTTATTTATAATAATAATAATAATTTAATTTTCTTTAAAATGAAATAATTTTTAAAATATACTCTCTTTGTACAACTATTTTTGTTTTTTGATTGTCGGATTAATGTTGACTTACTTTTAAAAATAATAAAAATTAACATTTTAAAATGTGTGAGCTCCATCACATTTTCATATTTTACACTACTTATTTTATGTGGAAAAAAAAATTATTTTTAACAATGAATATTTTATATATTGTAATTTTTATTTTGAGAAACACAAAATGAATCAAATAATAGAAATATATAATTTAATGGAATTGAAACAGTATTAATAGGAGGTTCAAATTATTGATGTTGTCTCAAAATTGTGTCGGTTAATGCTTTTTGCACAATGTTGACTTGTAATTTTCATTCTTTTTCATTTTAAATAAAAACTCTTAATGGTATTTCTTATCCAAGTTCACTATTTAAAAAGAGATCTGAAATCCAAAAATTATCAATAAAGTTTTTGGCCACTTTTTTTTTTTTTTTAATATTTTTACAAGAATAAAGTTTTGCTATTTTATAACTTAGAAGTTGAATATATTTTTAAACAAAGCATCAATCTATGTTGAAAGTTCTATAGACGAATTAATAAAAACTAATTTAATCTTTTTTATTTGGCATAATACTCCATCCCAACAATCTTGATTTTTTAATTAAAATGATGCGTGTTTTTTGACTAAAGGGATCAAGAATAATGAAACAAAGACAGTAATACATGGCACAGTTATGAAAGTATCCTGACGCGCATCACGTGGCGAGGCCTGCCCCGCGCGCGTCATGTGTCGAGACCCGCCACCTGTATGTGCTTGCCAAGTGCTCGGCCAGCCAAGTTCGCGCGCGCCACGGCTCTATGCCACGAGCGACACGACTCCCCTCGCACGCACCACGAGCTTGTGCCACGAGCTACACAACCTCCCCCTCCGACGCACATATTACGAGGATAATGGGGGAGGATAGTAAAATAAATATTTGAGTCCTCTAGATTGTAGTGGAAATATCTTGCATGTGGAAGATGACAATGACAGGTGGCGCTTTCAAGCACGGAGAAATATTATGATGGACTAATATACAGAACGCGCTTAAGTTTAACTACCTTCTAAAATATTTTTCTTTCTAAATTGTTTTCAAATTTCCAATATTAGCAATTTAACATTGTAAATTGCATCGTCTTTTCGTTCTCTCTTAATTGTAAGGTTTTTAATCAATATGTAGCACAAACTTTTATGATTAATAAGTAGTGACCATTATTTCTCCATAGGGTTCCTATTTGGGCCAAATTTTCTTATATAAAACATTTAATAATAAACATTGCATCAAGAAACCGATCAAATAATATCTTACTCTATTGTCACTCAAATTAAATAATTTAAAGAAATAAATTGAAGAATACAGAATTAGTGATTAAATATATTGTTGAAAATTTATTTTTGAACTTATAATATTATTAATTAATTCAGTAATTATATATTTATTTTTTCGAGAATTAAATAGCTAAACTTTTGAATATGTAGGAGTATTTTATATTTTCAAAATCGATTTTTCATGAGTGATAAATCTTATATAATTTTGTGTAATTTAGAATTTGGGTCATTCCCTAGTATTCTATTTAATTCTTGGACTATAAAGAAATAAATAAATAATATGGCAAAGTCAATTTTGGTTAGTTAAACTAGAGGTGTTCATGCTTACGGTAACGATTCGAACCGCAATCAAACCGTCAGTTCATAGTTCTATTATTTTGAATTATAATGGTTCACGGCTCGGAACCAGAGCCTTCTAATATAGTTTCAATTTTGAACCGATGGTTTCAGTTTCGAACCGTCGGTTCTTTTAGAACCACCTTAAAATTTTAATTTTATGAATTTTATTATATATATGATATAAAAGATAAAATTGAATTAAGGATATAAAAAACTATTAAAATAAATGTTGAGGAATTGACAGTTTCGAACCATAGATTCATGATTCCAAACATTTGGAACACGATTATGGTTCAGAACCAAACTGTCAGGGACGATTACGGTTCTCAAAACAGTCATTTGGGTGTTATTATTATAAGTTTTATAACCAAGACTGGAAGAGTACATATACTATTATCAACGATCAAGCAAGTTGTTACTCTGCTAAAAAATCAACTCACTTGTCAAAGCTTTATTTGAGAAGATTTCTACTCACCAGATCATGTTCTAAACCATTCGTGATCGAAATTACACCACTCGATTCAAGTCTGTCTTTTCGAGAAGGAGAAGGAAGATAGCTTCGCTAGCTAGTAGTTTTCTAGTGGATTAACGTGAAGATATCTTATTGTAGTTGTTTACTGTAAGTTGTAAAGCGACACGACCACCCTTAATTGTGCATAAGTTTCAACCAGATTGTGTTTGAAACTTGTGGCCCGTTCTCAGCGAGTATAAAGAAGAAGAGTTTCCTAATAGTGGATATCTAATCCAGTTTGGATTGGACCGTGGATGTAGGGGGTTTCCCAAACCACGTAAAACAACTGTGTCATTTACATTATGCCTTTACTTTCAGTTGTTTATTAACTAACCATCACATCCATTCAATCTGCATTCTTAATCAATCTGCTAAATATTCGGTTAAGTTTTGCAAAGGTTTTCTAATAAAGAGCACTGACTAAGTCCACCATATTCCGCACACAACGCTCTATTAGAGAACAATATCACTCTTGATCTCTTCTAAGTATTTTTCACCAGAGAGTATCAATTTGGACAAATTGTGATCGATCTGGTCATCGATCTAGTCTGTCAAATTTGAGCAATCTTTTTACAGAAAGCTTAAACTCGCTAAGCAATCACTCAAGTAAACTGAAAAGTTTGTATTTGGTGTATTGGGGGGGGGGGG